>JAXRKP010000646.1:202500-235000 GCA_037039925.1 Doris montereyensis | reverse complement strand
CAGATCACAATTCTGTGCGCGTTAAAGATCCCTTGGCTGGTTGCAGGGCAGTCCGGGCAAACTTAAAAATCCTACCGAAAACCCCGAGATCACCTTAGTTGTGGATATGGATAAATCAAATCAATCAAATCAAATCAAATCAAATCAAATCAAACCAAATCAAATCAAACCAAATCAAATCGAACCAAAAACCAAACCAAACCAAATCAAATCAAATCAAATCAAATCAAACCAAATCAAATTAAATCAAATCAAATCAAATCAAACCAAATCAAATCAAACCAAATCAAATCAAATCAAACCAAATCAAATCAAATCAAATTAAATTAAATCAAATCAAACCAAATCAAATCAAATCAAACCAAATCAAATCAAACCAAATCAAATCAAACCAAATCAAATCAAATCAAACCAAACCAAATCAAAGCAAATCAAATCAAATCAAACCAAATCAAACTATAATTAATTGTACAATCATTTTACACCCCAGGTGATACAAAGTGCGATTATTAGATCGGGTCAGTATTTGACATTAGATCGGGTCAGTGTTTTACATTAGATCGGGTCAGTATTTTACATTAGATCGGGTCAGTGTTTTACATTACATCGGGTCAGTACTTGACATTAGATCGGGTCAGTGTTTTACATTAGATCGGGTCAGTATTTGACATTAGATCGGGTCAGTGTTTTACATTAGATCGGATCAGTGTTTTACATTAGATCGGGTCAGTATTTGACATTATATCGGGTCAGTACTTGACATTAAATCGGGTCAGTACTTGACATTAGATCGGGTCAGTACTTGACATTATATCGGGTCAGTACTTAACATTAGATCGGGTCGGTATTTGACATTATATCGGGTCAGTACTTGACATTAGATCGGGTCACTATTTGACATTATATCGGGTCAGTACTTGACATTAGATCGGGTCAGTACTTGACATTAGATCGGGTCAGTACTTAACATTAGATCGGGTCGGTATTTGACATTAGATCGGGTCAGTATTTGACATTTGATCAGGTCAGTACTTAACATTAGATCGGATCACTACTTGACATTAGATCGGGTCAGTATTTGACAATAGATCGGGTCAGTATTTGGCATTAGATCGGTATTTGTAAGTATTTGACATTAGATCGGGTCATTAGATGTTTTACATTAGTACGGGGCAGTACTTGACATTAGATCGGGGTAGTATTTGACATTAGATCGAGACAGTACTTGACATTAGATCGGGTCAGTACTTGACATTAGATGGGGTCAGTACTTGACATTAGATCGGGTCAGTATTTGACATTAAATCGGGTCAGTAATTGACATTAGATCGGGTCAGTACTTGACATTAGATCCGGTCAGTATTTGACATTAGATCGGGTCAGTACTTGACATTAGATCGGGTCAGTATTTGACATTAGATCGGGTCAGTACTTGACATTAGATCGGGTCAGTAATTGACATTAGATCGGGTCAGTAATTGACATTAGATCGGGTCAGTAATTGACATTAGATCGGGTCAGTAATTGACATTAGATCGGGTCAGTAATTGACATTAGATCGGGTCAGTACTTAGATCGACACAGAGACATTAGTTATTATGCAGGTAGGCGTGAACGGTATGCCTAATATCCCAACACTTCAATTTCAATATTAACCTGTTCAAAATGGCGATCTAGGTGACTGAAAATTCTAAACGACGGGGAAACAATAACATTTTCAAGAATGAAACGTCACTTCTGATTTAAAAATTCCTTAAGTGAAAAGGATATTGGGATAATTTAGAAGCTCTATGTAAAATATAGTTAGTATTAGAGGCCTGGTAACAGAGTCTTTGGCAAACAAAGAACGACCTACTCAAGAAATATAAATATCCAAGCATGCCCGTAGTCAATGATGATTATGATTACTCTTTTACCACATTTATTTTTCAACGATGAACTACACAATAGGTAACCGGGTGCAGGGTGACATCAAGTACCGGTACAGTATTCGATACCTAGGTTATGTGGGCTTTTCATTGCATGTCTAACGACCGGAAATGAAGGAATGAGTAACAATTACAATAAAAAGTTTCGTGGATCGCAGGCAAAACAATGTTTTTCCAATCAATTAAAATACTGATTTGACCCAAGAGTTTATTCGCTAAGATCCTAAAATCTTCCTGTAAAATGTGGCGGCTGTGTGTGCAGTGCTTCCTGAAATTTAAAGTTTGAGATGCACAGTTTTATATATAGATAAAGTTGAACGTTTCTGACTGTGACCGCTTCTAACTCAGAAACCACAGCACCCACAAACGCCATAATTCGCATGTAGATTTCAAACAGCCTGCTCTATCATCAAATCTATATTTCAATTGATTGTTGAAATTGAATCAAGTGTAGAATAACAAAACACCACCCCCTCCCCGAAACAAGAATGAAAATGTGATTGATGGATCATAATGATGATTAAATTTCTTGCTTTGATTGGAAATGCAGCTCTCTTTGTTTGTATGTAAGTTAGAGCAGACAATATAAGTGGATATGTATAATGGAAAGATCTTCATCCTTTTTAATTTACTTGAGATATAATCGCTAATTTAGTTATAGTAAATGAAGTCTTCAAAGGAAGCTGAAATTATTTGACTGTCCACAAAGAGATGAAAACCATTAAAAGCAAGTAAAAGAATTTGACTGAGGAAAATAAAACATGAAAACCAGCAGATGGAAGTGGTTGTTGATAACGACATCGTGGGTGAGACTCTTTACCAATGAGTAGATTGGGAAATAGACAAAAACTTCCCTCTACACGTATGGGAGTTCTTCTCATATTTGCTGACAGACATTTTTTTCTTTGTTTACTCAAAAGAAGTGTTGTAAATGTTCAATACCATTTAAATATTTGTGGGTTGGAAAAAACATAGAGGGCGGTAAAGTTTGATTTCATGGTTTATGTCATGACAAAGCTCCATGTACGGTATGTGTGGGTGTGTATGTTAGTATGTGTGTGTGTGTGTGTGTGTGTGTGTGCGCGTGCGTATGCGTGTGGGGGTGGGGGGCAAGGGGTGGATGTATGTGCATGTTGACAAAATAAAAACCCCTGTGTTTGTCTGACATCCCCTTTGACAGCTTATGCAAAACATGCGTGCCACTAGGCGCTGCGTCTTATTGTTAGTGGCATCGTAGCCGTGGGCAACGAATGGCTTGCAGTAATAATATCATTGAAATGTGTTTTGCTCTTTAACTTAAATGAAAGCAAGCTTTCCCTTCCTTCTTTTCTTCCCTTACCTCCTATACCTCCTTGCCGCAGATTTAGCTAAAGCTGAACCCGTAACGATATCAATAATATCTTGATAAATGTGACATGGCATTTGTATGAAAGGCATCGTCTGTGGAGCGTTGTTGCCTACAAGCATGCCCGTAAATAATGTTGGATTATGGTTTTGTCTTTATTATAAAGCTGGGTCTCTTGAACTTTGACTACGGTTAACTCAGAAACCACTGTATCGGTTACGAGTGATATCAAGTACGATTATTAGATCAAATTAGTGCTCGATACTGAAGTTACGCAGGAACCGGAAATCGAGAAATAATAAAAACTTTCGTGGATCGCAAACAAAACAATCTTCTTCCAATCAATTTTAATACTGATTTGATCCAATAGTACTAGCTTATTCGCTAAGAACCTAAATCAGGCTGTTTGAAATCTGCATGCGAAATATGGAGGTTATGGGTGCAGTGGTTCCTGAGTTTAGCGCGGTCAGAGTTAGAGATGTTCAGTTATATATATATGTATATAGATATATTTGCATTTTTTAACCACACGGCACCTGAAAGTGAAAGTATGTCTCCCCTCCTCAGATGGAAGAGCTGACTAATCCAATCGATACATTGGAAAAATGGAAATCTCCCCTTGTCTATGAAATTGGCAAAAATGTGCGGGAAATAAAGGAGAATTTGGAGTCGACAAAATTGAACATTTTGACGGTTAAAAATAGATTGAGCAGGCATGAATATGCTCTTTCAAGAATACAGTAAGTAGTAATACTGCTTTTAAAGAATATTTATTTGGATGTTGAACTGATTGTTGCTATTGAGAATCGTATTATGATTTCCTCTTGACTTGACGTACATTAAATAAATCTCTTTAAATTGAAGTAACAGTTTTATAATGAAAAACACAAAAGATGTAGTCAGGCGTGATTAAGGAAGATTTTCAACTAATCTTTACAATAAGATAATAGAAAGTGCTTAAAGTTGCCTGTAAACTGCTACAAGTTTATAAAGGCTGTCTAGGTGTCCTTTGATTAACTTATTTAGAAAATGTGATTTTCACTGTCTTGAAACTCCTATGATAACGACAACCAACGTTGTTATGAAATTCATGTGAATTGATGAAATCAGGATTTTAAAATTAATGTGATTGGATCAGAAAAAAATATATTTTCTTGAAAAAGTGATAGTGTTTTATTGCTTTCATGTGGTATGAGCAATAGTGTGGTATTGCTTTCATATGGTATGATCAATAATGTTGTATTGCTTTCATGTGGTATGAGCAAAAGTGTGGTATTGTTATAACACGGTTGATACTTGAAATTATTTTTACTTTCCGTTACGCTGGGAAGAAGTTTTCATAGTTTTCTTAGAGAAAATTTCAATTCTGTTTTTGTTGTTAACATTATTTTACCTTTAAGTTTTACCTTTTGTGCCAGGGAGCAACTAGATACTCTTATACAGCTACAAACTGTGTCTGAAAGTAACAACGAAGATGAAAGGGACGCATCACCGTGACGTCATACCAAAACAAGAAACTAGATGAAAGTACAGACTTCCCGACTTTTTACAAATAAGTTTTAACTGAGAAATGGATAATGCAAAGTGTCTGTCTCATTTTTGATCTTTTTTTTTCACATAAGAAATATTCATTGTACATCAAATAGAACGAATGTGTTTTTGAGTTAAATAAACAGCATTGTGTACATTTTAAATTATTTTATTTGAAGAGATGTGGTAAAAGTAAAAGAATGCAAATTGTAGTATGAGAATGTGCAGTAAATGTCATATGCAGTAAATCTCATGTGCAGTAAATCTCATGTGCAATAGATCTCATATACAGTAAACCTATGTAAAAATGTGTAAGTCTTCATCAGAGTGCATGAAACAGAAATTTTGTCATTTGAGGTTAAAAGGGTTTCCATAATTTGTACTTTTGTCGTTTCAAACTGAAAGACCTCAAAGTTTTAGTGTTCTCATTTTGTATGTTTTAATAATAATTATATCGCGCTTTTTTATCATGATTATCATTCACTGGATTGATAGACAAATTGATTTGTAAGCCAATGCTTGATGTGTTTATGGCGAATAGAACGTGTAGTTAATGAAATCTCAGTTTTGGTAAAAAGTACAAATATATTTCTCTGTCTCTTTCAATCTCAAGTGGCAGTTTTTGTGTACTGTTATTATATTATTTACAGTTTATTTTCTCATTTAGAATTTTGCTATGAGCATGTCTGCCTTATAAAAATCTGCATTTGCCTGTCAGTCCGGTAAACGCCTGGCAAAGCTAGCCACCGACGTTGTGTGACTTGGTATTTCAATTTTGTAACACGCATTTCCCCACTCAGCCCAGGTGCAAAATAGGTACAGGCACTTGCTTGGGAGTAAAAACCTGCGTCAGACTAGCGTCCTGTCCAGAGGATGATTATTATCACCTATTTTTGCTTCACGCCATTGAAACCGGGATAAACTCCGGCTCTATGGGCCGTAAGTGCCTTGAAGAAACTTTACTTTACTTGTAAACACCTCTCTCAATTTGACTTCCAATTTCAATAATATAATTATTCGCTTTTTAACGTAACAGGTTCTGTTGCTGTATTCTATCTTTATTTGTTTGTAGGTCTGTGCTCCTTAGTCACAACGCCTAATGAAACTGACATGAGTTTCCTTGATTGTGATGGTCTACCCTTTCAAATTTTTTTTAGGAATACAAAATATATTATTGTGGATGTGAATACCATCGCTAAGATCTCAACATTGAAATTTAAGTGAAACGTAAAAGTGAAGTAAAGCTCCTTCAAGATCACTACGACCCATTGGGCAGAGGATTATTACGGTTTCTATAGCGTGAAGGGGAACAGGTGATAATCACCACCTTCTGGACAGGACGTTAGTCTAACGCAGGTGTTTATTCCTAAACTTGTGCTTGTACCCATTTTGCATCTGGGTCGAGTGGGGAAAATGAGTGTTGTGTCTTTCCCAATGAACACAATGATGGGCCTGGCTTTGCCAGCATTCGAACCCAGGACCTCATGTTTCCCGGTGCGGCAGCCTAACCACTCGGCCACGAAGTAAAAAGTAATACCTGTAATATATGGAAGAATTAAGGCGTTTCAACGGTTTGAATTTCAATTTGATTTTGATACATAATCTGTGCAGTTCCTTTTGAGACCAAGACTGCTAACATCAAATCTTCACATGAGAAATTATGGGCTTTATTGCTATGCTCTTTTGTGTGTCTTTCCTTCCTTCATATCATTGTCATACCAGTAACAGTGACCAACCATATCTGGAAGAAAGATATGTCGTTTATTGATAAAAGAAAATAGAAAGCATTCTTATAACGACTAACATCACAAATACATGTGTCACATCGATCCAGAAGACCCATCCACTTGCTATGCTATGGGGAGTGATACAAGAAATACCTTCTTCCCTTCATTACCAACTTTTTATCATCGCCAACACCACACAATATCACACAACACCACACAACACCACACAACACCACACAACACAACACAACACCACACAACACCACACAACACCCCACAACACCACACAACATCACATAACACCACACAACACAACACAACACAACACCACACAACAACACACAACACCACACAACACCACACAACACCACACAACACCACACAACACCACACAACACCACACAACATCACACAATAACACACAACACCACACAACACCACTGCATTCTGGTGGTTAGACTTGCTTTTAAAATCCATGTAATTATTGCCTTTGTACTATAATGATTTTTCCTTTTTTAAATCTTGAACTGTAATGTATGCCATGCTTCATTACCCTTGTATAATATACTGTGTATTTTGTTCTAAAATGGAACCCGATGTACAACCAAGCAAATGTGCCTGTATATTGGGACAATAAACATATATCTTGCTTATCTTACCTTATCTTCGTTTGTAACTTTCAATTTGATTTTTGATTTTCACAATATAAAAGATAATAAGTGATTGATTTCATTAAATCCCTATTATCCTCATAATTTATCAAACTTCAATGTAATAAATACTTTTGATTATTTTTTACACCTTTTTATTTTTATTTTCTTCGTACTGCTGTTTCAATTACATACATGTAGTTTTTAAAATTTTTATTTTAATTTATTTTACAATTAACCAGTAATATATTAAAATATTCGGGGTCAGGGGAAATTACAATGAGATCAAACACATGCATAAAACAGAGATGAAAATAGCAACAAATCTGAACAAGCCTTGATTCCCTGCCCTGCTATCCCCATCCCCCTCCCTCCCTCCTTTTTTGTTGTTGTCAATCACAGCTCAAACTGTCAGTTCCCTCTCAAAAGGACAAAAAGAAAAAGAGAAACAAACCCTGATACATGATAGCATCATGCTTGAGTCGTGTGATTAAATAAACCAACTAACCACACACACGCACACACACACACACATGCAAACACACACACACACACAAACACACACACGCGTGCAAGCACACAGACACACACATACACACACATATAATCCTTCCCGGAAAGCTTAATTAAAACACATTGGCAATGCAACAGGAGTACTAGAGTATTGATATTACTGCAAGAAGCAAACGGAACCAGCAGCAGTGTCGACTTTCAATGGGAAATGAATAAATTCATTATGTCTACAGCATTTCTATGGAATGTCTACAGCATGTCTACAGCATGTCTACAGCATGTCTACAACATGTCTACAGAATGTCTACAGAATGTCTACAACATGTCTACAGCATGTCTACAGCATGTCTACAGCATTTCTACAGCATGTCTACAGAATGTCTACAACATGTCTACAACATGTCTACAGCATGTCTACAACATGTCTACAGAATGTCTACAGAATGTCTACAACATGTCTACAGAATGTCTACAGAATGTCTACAGAATGTCTACAACATGTCTACAGAATGTCTACAGAATGTCTACAACATGTCTACAACATGTCTACAGAATGTCTACAGAATGTCTACAACATGTCTACAACATGTCTACAGCATGTCTACAACATGTCTACAGAATGTCTACAGAATGTCTACAACATGTCTACAACATGTCTACAGCATGTCTACAGCATGTCTACAGCATTTCTACAGAATGTCTACAGCATGTCTACAGCATGTCTACAGCATGTCTACAACATGTCTACAGAATGTCTACAGAATGTCTACAACATGTCTACAGCATTTCTACAGCATGTCTACAACATGTCTACAGAATGTCTACAGCGTGTCTACAGCATGTCTACAGAATGTCTACAGAATGTCTACAGAATGTCTACAACATGTCTACAGCATGTCTACAACATGTCTACAGAATGTCTACAGAATGTCTACAACATGTCTACAGAATGTCTACAGAATGTCTACAGCGTGTCTACAGCATGTCTACAGCATGTCTACAGCATGTCTACAGCATGTCTACAGCATGTCTACAGCGTGTCTACAGAATGTCTACTGCATGTCTACAGCATGTCTACAGAATGTCTACAGCATGTCTACAGCATGTCTACAGAATGTCTACAGCATGTCTACAGAATGTCTACAGCATGTCTACAGCATGTCTACAGCATGTCTACAGCATGTCTACAGCATGTCTACAGAATGTCTACAGCATGTCTACAGCATGTCTACAGCATGTCTACAGAATGTCTACAGCATGTCTACAGCATGTCTACAGCATGTCTACAGAATGGCGTAGATTATACAGTGGAAACCGGTTGTAACTTATAAAAAGAGCAATTGGGGTGAGGCTACAGTCTTGTTATAACCGATTCCTGTTGTAACCATTTTTTGTTATAAGCGGTTGGCAAAGGAAATAAACCAAAAGTCACCATATGCATTAAAAACGTCAATAAAGGATAACTCCACCAATAAAGACACAGCAAACACGTGACTTCTCAGCTATAACCTTCGCCAGACAACAAACGTCTCGTGATTCCATCTACCCAATGAAATTATTTCAGGATGTACCAATGAAATAATCTCAGAGTGTACCAGTGAAATAAATACCAGGGTGTCCAAGTGAAATGATCTCAGGGTGTATCAATGAAATAATCTCAGGTTGCACCAATAAAATGATCTCAGGGTGTACCAATGAAATGATCTCAGGGTATACCAATGAAACGATCTCAGGGTGCACCAATGAAATGATCTCAATGTGTACCAGTGCAATAAATACCAGGGTGTTCCAATGAAATGATCTCAGGGTGCACCAATGAAATGATCTTAGGTGTACCAATCAAATGATCTCAGGGTGTACCAATGAAATTATCTCAGGGTGTACCAATGAAATGATCTCAGGTGTACCAACGAAATGATCTCAGGGTGTACCAATAAAATTATCTCAGGGTGTACCAATGAAATTATCTCAGGGTGCACCAATGAAATGATCTCATGGTGCACCAATGAAATGATCTCAGGGTGTACCAATGAAACGATCTCAGGGTGCACCAATGAAATAATCTCAGGTGTACCAATGAAATGATCTCAGGATGTACCAGTGAAATAAATACCAGGGTGTCGAAGTCAAATGATCTCAGGGTGTATCAATGAAATGATCTCAGGGTGCACCAATGAAATGATCTCAGGGTGTACCAATGAAATGATCTAAGGGTGTACCAATGAAATGATCTCAGGTGTACCAATGAAACGATCTCATGATGCACCAATAAAATGATCTCAGGGTGTACCAATGAAATAATCTCAGGGTGTACCAATGAAACGATCTCATGGTGCACCAATAAAATGATCTCAGGGTGTACCAGTGAAATAAATACCAGGGTGTGCAAGTGAAATGATCTCAGGGTGTATAAATGAAATGATCGTAGGGTGCACCAATGAAATGATCTCAGGGTGCACCAATGAAATGATCTCAGGTGTACCAGTGAAATGAATACCAGGGTGTACCAATGAAATGATCTTAGGGTGCACCAATGAAATGATCTCAGGGTGTACCAGTGAAATGATCTCAGGATGCACCAATGAAATTATCTCAGAGTGTACCAGTGAAATAAATACCAAGGTGTACCAATGAAATGATCTCAGGGTGTATCAATGAAAGGATCTCAGGGTGCACCAATGAAATGATCTCAGGGTGTACCAATGACATGATCTCAGGGTGTACCAATGAAATGATCTCAGGGTGCACGAATGAAATGATCTCAGGGTGTACCAGTGAAATAAATACCAGGTTGTCCAAGTGAAATGATCTTAGGGTGTACCAATGAAATGATCTGAGGGTGTACCAATGAAATGATCTCAGGGTGCACCAATAAAATGATCTCAGGGTGTACCAGTGAAATAAATACCAGGGTGTACCAATGAAATGATCTCAGGATGCACCAATGAAATGATCTTAGGGTGCACCAATGACATGATCTCAGAGTGTACCAGTGAAATAAATACCAGGTGTACCAACGAAATGATTTCAGGGTGCACTAATGAAAAGATCTCAGGGTGTACCAATGAAATGATCTTATGGTGCACCAATGAAATGATCTTAGGGTGCACCAATGAAATGATCTTAGGTGCACCAATGAAATGATCTCAGGGTGTACCAGTGAAATGATCTCAGGATGCACCAATGAAATTATCTCAGAGTGTACCAGTGAAATAAATACCAGGGTGTACCAATGAAATGATCTCAGGGTGTATCAATGAAATGATCTCAGGGTGCACCAATGAAATGATCTCAGGGTGTACCAATGACATGATCTCAGGGTGTACCAATGAAATTATCTCAGGTGCACCAATGAAATGATCTCAGGGTGTACGAGTGAAATAAATACCAGGTTGTCCAAGTGAAATGATCTGTACCAATGAAATGATCTCAGGTGTACCAATGAAATGATCTCAGGGTGCACCAATAAAATGATCTCAGGGTGTACCAGTGAAATAAATACCAGGGTGTACCAATGAAATGATGTCAGTGTGCACCAATGAAAATGATCTTAGGGTGCACCAATGACATGATCTCAGAGTGTACCAGTGAAATAAATACCAGGGTGTACCAACGAAATGATCTCAGGGTGCACTAATGAAAGATCTCAGGGTGCACCAATGAAATGATCGCAGTGTGTATGAATGAAATGATCTCAGGGTACACTAATGTAATGATTTTAGTGTGTACCAATGAAATTATCTCAGGGTGTACCAATGAAATGATCTCAGCGTGTATCAATGAAAAGATCTCAGTGTGTACCAATGAAATGATGTCAGTGTGTACCAATGAAATGATCTCAGTGTGTACCAATGCAATGATCTCACTGTGTACCAATGAAATCATCTCAGTGTGTACCAATGAAAATGATCTCCAGTGTGTACCAATGAAATGATCTCAGTGTGTACCAATGAAATGATCTCAGTGTGTACCAATCGGAAGGCAGCATAACGAAAGATAATAGGCCCACCAAGAGAGGGGGTGGGGGTTGGGGTGAGTGTTCAGCCAATGCATTGCCCCGGTGCCCATGGAGTCTTAGGGGGATGGGGGCATTAGGTTTGGGAATAGGGGGTATGGGGCATAAGTGCATATTCGCTGGAGAAATACATCAAAATCTGCGCTCTACACCGTTTTTCAACAATAGGATCGAATGGTGCAAAAATCGGAGTTGACAGAGTAGAGTACAGGCGAAATATGACAATAAGTGACAACTCCAGTGCCAACTTGGATGGCATCAAAGGTCCTAACTGGCATTTTTTGAAATTTCAGATAAGTTGTTTACTCTCTTCCCTAATTGTATCGATAAATTTGTAATTTATATACATTTCGCACCTTCAGTGTAAATTTGTATCTTGATTAACACTTCTTTTCATTCATTCTCTATTATTTCTTCTTTCTAGACCAGTGAGATATAGATGTAGTCTTACATTTATCCTATCATTTCTTCTTTCTAGACCCAGTGAGATATAGATCTAGTTTTATATTTATCCTATTTTTTTCGTTCTTGTTTCTATACTCAAACGTCTCTCTCTCCCTTTCTTTCTTCCCTGCCTGTTTTCTTCTTTCTCTCTCCTCTCTCTCTCTCTCTCTCTCTCTCTCTCTCTCTCTCTCTCTCTCTCTCTCTCTCTCTCTCTCTCTCTCTCTCTCTCTCTCTCTCTCACTCACTCTCTCTCTCTCTCTCTCTCACACACACACACACACACACACACACTCTCACACTCTCTCTCTCTCTCTATTTCTCTCATTCTCTCTATCTCCTTCTCACCTTTTATTACTTCTTATTTTCATATTTTTATTTCATTCTAGATCTGAACCTTCCACTCTCGCTCTTTCTTCACACCCCTCTGCTACGTTTCTTAACATCACTGTCTTTTTCTCCCATCTTACGACAGCTCTAGGCGCATTTATACATACATAGTAAAAAACATGAGCAATGTAATATACAAAATAAATAACAATTTAAATAATAATAAATAATCATTTAAATAAAATAAGTGTATGGTACATGAATTAAAATCGCATAATGAAAACAATTACTTTTCTTCTAAGAAGCATCGCATGAGGTATGTTTTGAGATGTTTTTAAAGGTGTCTTCCGACGTGTCAAACATAGATCGTATTGACAGCGGAAGAGCATTCCAGACGTGAGGACCTGCATATGTAAAAGAGCGCAGTGACAGTTTTGTCAGGCCTTTCTTTGGGGGAACGCTTAACAGACATTGATTTGTAGATCTCAGTTGGCGAGATGGAACATAACCAGAGATCAGGTCATTTAAATAATTTGGAGCTCTATCAGTTTTACATTTGTGACACAATGTCGCAATTTTGTATATTATTCGTTTATCGATCGGGAGCCAATGCAGAGACATGAACATAGGGGTAATGTGTTCATATTTCTTTTTCTTCAAAATCACTCTGGCCGCATGGTTTTGGATACGTTGGAGCTTATGAATCAAGACATCAGGTAAATTATAAAACAGGGAGTTGCAATAATCAATTTTGGAAAAAAATGTGTGCTGAAGTCAATGTTTTAAGAGAACTTAAATTAAGAAAGTTTGATAGGTGGCCTAATCGTCTGATTTCGAGGTAAAGAGTTTTACAGAGATGGTTTATATGATGTTCCATAGATAAATTATCATCGAAATATACCCCAAGATTTTTAGCGTTCTGCGTGAATTTTATTTCTTCGTTTTCGACCCTCATAGAGTTAGTTCCGTCAGGCCAACTGAGATTTTTTGGATTACATAGTAATATTTCGGTTTTTTCTTCATTCAGTTTAAGCTTGTTAGTAGACATCCACGCTTTTACATGAGATATACATAATTCCATGGATTTCAAAATATAATTTGTATTTATAGACATGGCAGATTTGTAAAGTTGCGTATCGTCAGCATACATGTGATGGTTTACCCCATGCTGTTTGACAATATCACCAAGCGGTTGTGTATACAATGTATATAGTAGGGGACCAAGCACTGACCCTTGTGGAACCCCATACTTGAGTGGAAAAGGAGAAGATTGCACTTTATCAAGAGAGATAGATTGGGTACGATCATGAAGATAGGATATAAACCAGTCAAGCACAGTGCCCTCTAGACCAAAAGTTTTGGAAAGTCGCTCAATAAGAATAGAATGGTCAAGTGTGTCAAACGCCGCGCTTAAATCAAGCAGGGTTAAGACTGACACTTTGCGTTCATCGGCAGCGCACAACAAATCATTTTGTATCTTAAGCAAGGCTGTTTCCGTGTTGTGATATTGTCTGTAAGCTGACTGATTGGGTTCGAATAATTTATATTTCAGAAGATGTTTCTTTAATTGCATTGCAACGACCTTTTCCAAAATCTTCGATAAAAATGGGAGGTTCGAAACAGGCCTATAGTTTTTTAATTCTTCAGGAGATAGGTTGGGTTTCTTAAGTAGAGGGGTTACAATTGCGTGTTTAAAGGTCTTGGGTACAATTCCAGTTTTTAGAGATTCATTAACAATGGTTGTTCTAACTAATAATGATGTGTCAATCGGATCAAGGTAGCATGATTTCGGTGGTGAAGATCTTATAAGGGTATTGAGATCCTCCTCCGGTTGGAATTCACAGAAGACCGTGTCACCCTCAAATTGTTTGAAAGTCGGTGGTGAATAATGATGCTGGTCGAGATATAGGTGTGTACCTGCAGACTGTAGGTCGTTCGGTCCATGAACATTACATGAATGCAGAGTATATATTCCGAATAACACAACTAACAGAGGGCCCCAATGTCATGTTTCTAATTTCAGCGTTAAATATAGAGTATCGGAGGAATGGGGACCAGATTCTGCGAGCTCGAGACGGGAATTTCCATTTTCAAATTTTTATTGCTCAATGACACACACATATTTGAAGTTTAAAACAAGTATCGATTGAAGTCATCCACTCAGTCCATGTGGATCGGGAGGGTAATCAAATTGGAGTGGTAGGCCTAGAGAATTAAATAGAAGTTCGATGTATGATATAGGGAGAGGGAGCAAAATATTTATGCAACACTAAACCCAAATAAAGATTGGGAACAATCCCTCTCTCTCTCTCTCTCTCTCTCTCTCTCTCTCTCTCTCTCTCTCTCTCTCTCTCTCTCTCTCTCTCTCTCTCTCTCTCTCTCTCTCTCTCTCTCTCTCTCTCTCTCTCTCTCGCTCTCTCTCTCTGTCTCTCTCTCTCTCTCTCTCTCTCTCTCTCTCTCTCTCTCTCTCTCTCTCTCTCTCTCTCTCTCTGTGTGTCTCTCTCTCTCTCTATCTCTCTGAACCTGTCTATACTCCCTCTTCAGTCTTACAGTCCAGAGAGTTGGTGCAATTGTTGCAATGGTCTAGAACGAAATCGGGAAAATCCGTTATCAACATGAAAGCCTTTTAACACCAAGAAAATGTTATTTTGAAAGGAATGGCAGACATGTTTGTAGCGATCACTCAGACAACAACGAATCTTAAGAAAGTAAAATTTATGTACCAAAGCTGTCCGAGGCACACAAAATCAAAATTCTAGGTCTTCATGAAACTCGTGGTCCAGATCGAAAAAGAATTGCGAACTGTGTCGGAAAAGCGCCACTCAACTGTTACTTGTCTGGTCGCAAATTGTGCTCAGACAGGAACCATGAATGCCTTACGGCACTGTTTTAATGTGGAATCTTTTTCTTTGTAATGAATCGAAACTTTATTGAAATTTCATAAAACCGATCGTTCTCTAGTTCTTTCCCTGAGTTAATGGGTCCACGCTATTGAATTCTGATATGTCCCGTTCTCATTAGATTTACGAGTTTTGTCCAGATTTACGGGTTTTATTGTATTTGAAGATGAGTCATCTTTCTTTGCAGAAATAGAAAAGTTTGTCAAACGGTGCGAAGACAGCTTCCTCCTCCAGGTCCACGTCAAAAATGAAAATAATAATTCTTGATTTTAGGAGAAAATTCAACAAAATCCTATCTCTTCGAATCCATGACGAAAACGTAGAAATTACGTGTGTACACAAATGTTGAAGTCACGACGAAAACGTAGAAATTACGTGTGTACATAAATGTTGAAGTCACGACAAAAAGGTAGAAATTACGTGTGTACACAAATGTTTAAGTCACGACGGACGATAATTGCAACTAGCACTTTCACTCTCACGTGACCGCACTGTAAACCTGAGCTTTTGTCCCAAAGAAGTGAACGTCTAATATTATTTTACACTGCTACTACTAGTGTACAAAGTATATTGACTTGGAATAACTGTCTGGGGAAAAATATATCTATACTCTATAATCTAAAAGAAATGAAATAGGATACTCAGAAAAGCAGCAATTGATAATAATACAACTTCCATTACTTGATGAACTGTACTCTGTGAATGTTATTAAAAAGGGCATGAAAATACTACAAGACCAGTCCCATCTCTTGAACAAAGAATGCAAAAATCCCAACGCCTCATCTACAAAAGATACAAAACAGAAAAGATACAATTTAACACAAAAATGATTTGTTCCAACCTCTAATGAATCTTCTTTTCCGTTTAAACTGTACTATTTCTATTCTCAGTCTTTGACTCTAAACTGTACTATTTCTATTCTCAGTCTTTGACTCTAAACTGTACTATTTCTATTCTCAGTCTTTGACTCTTAAACTGTACTATTTCTATTCTCAGTCTTTGACTCTTAAACTGTACTATTTCTATTCTCAGTCTTTAACGCTTAAACTGTACTATTTCTATTCTCAGTCTTTGACTCTTAAACTGTATTATTTCTATTCTCAGTCTTTAACGCTTAAACTGTACTATTTCTATTCTCAGTCTTTAACTCTTAAACTGTACTATTTCTATTCTCAGTCTTTGACTCTTAAACTGTACTATTTCTATTCTCAGTCTTTAACGCTTAAACTGTACTATTTCTATTCTCAGTCTTTAACGCTAAACTGTACTATTTCTATTCTCAGTCTTTAACGCTTAAACTGTACTATTTCTATTTCTCAAGTCTTTAACTCTTAAACTGTACTATTACTATTTCTCAGTCCTGAACTTTTAAACTGTAGTATTACTATTTCTCGTCCTAAACTATTAAACTGTACTAGAGAGATTTCTCAGGTCTAAATTCTTAAATTGTAATATTACTATTTCTCAGCCCTAAACTCTTAAAGTGTACTATTAGTATCAGTCTTTCAACTCTTAAACTGTACTATTACTATTTCTCAGTCGTAAACTCTTAAACGGTGCTATTATTATTTATCAGTCCTAAACTCTTAAACTGTACTATTTCTATTTCTCAGTCCTGAACTCTTAAACTGTACTATTTCTATTTCTCAGTCCTTCACTCATAAACTTACTCCCCAGTTCTATTCATAGATTTTACGGGAATTGACTAAACATTCATTTCTTGAACCGGTGTACAACATTGGGCATTATTATAAGAAATATGTGAAGGAATGTATACATATTTAGGAAGGCTATTTACATATATTTGGATCGTGGATGGATGCTTTGAACAAATTTCTTCTTTTAAATTACTTTATTTACTTACGGATTTAGATCTATTTGTGATAACGATTTAAAAGACTGAAAACACGTATACAAATAATCATTATGATTTCATATATATTGTCCATATTAATAAAGCATCTGTTTTGTAACGTCTTCATTTAGATCTACTGCTTTTACTTTTAGTCGTAAAATTGAGAATAGAAAAATGACTGAAAGTGAAAAGGATAAATTGAATTACTATTTAATCATTATTTATTCATTTTAATTGGAAACGTGACAAAAACAAATTTCGCTTTATGACAAATAAAAGGATCTTTTCTTATATTATCTTATCTGATAGGTACAAGTCTTGTCACTCTATTTGGTAACAGTACTTCTGGTCAACAGTGCATGTGAACTTATTCCCAATTTTGTGTTTGTTTTTGTCAATTAAATGTGTGGATACTGCTTTTTCTTGTTGTATTATATCCTATTTTATTTCATTGCAATAATATTATCACTCTTCTTGGTACCACTATTTCTGGCCAAATAAGCTTGTGAATGGATTGTTCAAACAATAAAAATAATTATGAAAAATAGAAGCTATGCATGGGACGCCCCCATCCATCTCTATATTTACCTTAACCTACTGACTGCAGGTAAATTATACATAATTCTAGACTGGTTTTTTTTCTCTCGTTGGTAATGGAAGACAGGTGTAAAGGAAAAGGAAAGAAATGAGGGAGAGGAGATATGCACATGGAGCATTACCCGTCAAAATATACATAGAGATCTTTATATATATATATAGAGAGAGAGATATATATATATATATATAGAGAGGAAGAGGGAGAGGAAGAGGATATATATATAAGGAGAGAGAGAGAGGGAGAGAGGGAGAAAGAGAGAGAGAGAGAGAGAGAGAGAGAGAGAGAGAGAGAGAGAGAGAGAGAGAGAGAGAGAGAGAGAGAGAGAGAGAGAGAGAGAGAGAGAGAGAGAAAGAGTGACAGAGAGAGAGAGAGAGAGAGGAGAGAGAGAGAGAGAGAGAGTAGAGAGAGAGAGAGAGAGAGAGAGAGAGAGAGAGAGAGAGAGAGAGAGAGAGAGAGAGAGAGACAGAGAAAGAGAGAGAGAGAGGGGAGAGAGAGGGAGAGATAGAGATAAAAAGACAGAGAGAGATAGAGAGATAGATAGAGTGAGAGAGAGAGAGAGGAGGGAGGGAGGGAGGGAGGGAGGAGAGGGAGGAGAGAGAGAGAGAGAGAGAGAGAGAGAGAGAGAGAGAGAGAGAGAGAGAGAGCGAGAGACAGACAGACAGACAGACAGACAGACAGACAGACAGACAGACAGAGACCGAGACAGAGACAGACAGGCAAATAGACAGACAGAGAGAGAAGGCTAAGTGGGTGGGGCACATCTGTAACACACATTTGAATTTAGAAATCAGACGAACTAAGTGAGGCAAAAAGATTGCACAAACATGAAAGAGAAAACAGATAAGAAAGTGCCATTGGCTACAAGAAATGAAAAGGATTAGATCTATATAGATCTGAGTGGCTGTTGACATTAAAACCGGCGTTTCCCCCTAGACAAAAATGGTGTGTAGTCCATACATCAATACCTCCCCGTTGAAAGGAACAGTGCGACGGTGTATGCATGCTTTCGACAAAGAAAAGGCAGAAAGAAAAAAAAAAGGCCATAAAATCAAAAATCTTTTCAATAAGAAAACTTTCCCCGATCCAAGAATTCCCTAACACAATGGCCACCTTGGGAGTTGAATCGCTTTTAAATGAATTCGCCAGGGCTCAAGTGACTTTCCGGTGCCCCCCCCCCCCCCTACCACCACCACCACCACTCTTTCATTTCTCTCTAAGACTCAAATAACATGGCGTTGGGGAGGGGCGGAGACTGTTTTTACACTGAGACGATATTGATTTTATTTCCAACGTTCTTGAACGCCTTCAACTCACAGGATTTTGATCAGTTTGAGGGAAAGACGTAGTTAATTATAGAAACTCATCTTTCCATTTAGATCTATGTGCTTGGCTATGGAATCATTTCACTTATTCCCACACTTTGGAATAAATACGTCTTAACTACATTTGTGACAGTTGTAGTGGTATTGACTTGGGTATGTATTTCATCATTATGTGAGAATATGCGATAAGATATAGGTGGAAATTAGGGCCCTTTTGTCACACATAAAATCTTGTGTTCATTTTTCTTCATAATAGGGGACTCGTTAGTCCAGAGGCAAGGTGTCAGCTTCTCAACCAAAAGGTAGTGGGTTCGTATCCCGCCAAAGGTTGACAAATTTTCTTGTTTGTTCGAGCAAAATCTACCCCCCCTTCCTGGTCCAGGTAGATGGATCGACGCCTAATCCCATCGGAGACGGACGATAAAGAGGAGGCCATGTGTGCAGATCACAACACTGCGCACGTTAAAGATCCCTTGGCTGTTTACAGGGCAGTCCGGGCAACATTTATAATCCTACCAATAGCCCCGAGATCACCTTTTTTTGGATGTGGGTAAAATCAAATCAAACCAAATAAAATCAAATCAAATCCAAATCAAATCAAATCAAACCAAATCAAATCAAATCAAATCAAATCAAATCAAATCAAATCAAATCAAATCAAATCAAATCAAATCAAATCAAATCAAGTCAAAATCAAACGCTGCATGGAAACAAGGCTTACACTTACACATCGACTCAAGTAAGCGGGTTTGCCGGACGAACATTTAAAATGTGCTGTATTCCTGGTGGTCAACGCATTAACGACAAAACGATTTCATCTCACACCACTGAGTTTATTTATACCATCAACGTTTTTTTCGTTGGTAAATACATGTAATAATTATTTTAGCCATGATTCCCGCACAAAAGGAGATTTTGATTTCGATAATCCAAAGTGAATTCTCCTCCCCTGCGAGTACTTAATCACCTTACCGTAAGACCAATCTGCTAAAGCCAAAGGAGATTAATGTGACATGTCATGCTACGTGTAGTTCAAAGGTTACAACAAGGCTGTGCATATTATAGCAAGATATTACAGATGGTTTTTTTCCTCGTGAATACCCAGTCAAGGTGCATTGGGTCGGTAACCCGTATTGACAAGGGACTTACCTGCGACAGACTAGATTTAGAAGCCGTCTGACTTGCTCTACCGTTTCACGCCTGGAACTGCCTCAACGTCGGTTTTCGTCTTGCTTCTTTGCTTGTAGATTCTAGCATTACCAGGCTTGAAGCTCCAACGAAAATTGGACGGCCGACAAATCTTTTAAAAAATGATATTGTCCATCCCATCAATCAACACTTTTTGTTTTTCTTGTTGTTGTTGATGATATTATCTTTTAGCGGTGTATCAGTTCGTAGAACCCGATAAGAACAAACACTGAATGAGACTGACAGAGAGAAATAGCTGAAAATGCGATGGTACAGGAAATGCACGAACCTTTCACTGGCAATCATTGCTTTGCCATGAGGGAACGAACCTTCACTGGCAATCATTGCTTTGCCATGAAAGGGGAACGAACCTTCAACTGGCAATCGTGCACCTGAAGAACGAACCTTCACTGGCAATCATTGCTTTGGCCATGAAAGGGGAATTGCTTTGCCATGAAAGGGGAACGAACCTTCACTGGCAATCACTTCACTGCGCAATCATTGCTTTGCCATGAAGGGAACGAACCTTCACTGGCAATCATTGCTTTGCCATGAAAGGGGGAACGAACCTTCACTGGCAATCATTGCTTTGCCATGAAAGGGGAACGAAGCTAGCGACCAACACGCCCGCCTCTCCCCACCCCAGCATTTATCCCTTCACTTTCAGGGAACTTTACTCAAACTTGGTGATCACCGCTAATGGTGCACATGGTTGAAATGAACTCAGTCAAATTGTACTTGATTACGATGCTGTTACTTAAAGAAGAAATATCTTGATGGAGATTTTGGGTTTTTATGTACACTGCTACCCCCCCCCACCCCAATGTGGCGATGGTGGCCGAGCGGTTAGGCTGCCGGACTGGACTGGGGACTATGGAGCTCCCGGCTTCGAATCCTAGCGAAGCTACGTCCGACGTTGTGTTCTTTGGGAAAGGCACTTGACACGCATTTTCTCAACTATACCCAGGTGCAAATGGGTACAAGCATTAGTTTGGGTAAATAATACGTCAGACAAACGTCCTGGCCAGGAGGTGATTAATATCACTTGTTCCGCTTCACGCTATAGAGAATGGTATACGCTCTGGCTCTATGGGCCGTAATGGCCTTGAAGGAACTTGAAGGAACTACAGAGCCGCCCCACCCCACCCCCAAGAAATCCCCTACACTGGTTTTCTAGCAAAATCCTGATCCCCATTGATCCGTTAAGCTGGACATACACACACGCATGGACACACATACACACACATACATACACATACATACATACACACATACATGCACATACACACATACACACATACATACACATACATACACATACATACATATACACAGATAAACACACATACACACACATACATACACATACACACATATACCCACACATACATACATATACATACATATACACAGATACCCACACATACATACACATACATACATATACACAGATACACACACATACACACATACATACATACACACAGATACACACACATACATACACATTTAATTTTTGTTTTTAAGTCTTTAGTGCTATTGCTGAGTTTTATTTCTGTTGACAGTCCATTCCTCAGCCTTACTGTACTAGGGTAAAAGGAGTGCAAGTGACAATCAATGTTTGAAGATTGAACCATGTATGTTTGACAGCCTGATCTGGTTGTTCTTGTATTAAGTTTAAGCTAATCTAATGGACTAAACAGTTGGCCATTTAAGTTAAACTTAAGAAAATGTTAATTTTATTTCTGGCTCTGTGTTCTTCTAAAGACATCCATGCAATTGATTCATGTTGGTTTTGATATTTCCTTTACTGTGTATGTATAATTATTAGTTACAAAGTGGGCTGCATTCTTTTGTACTTTCTAAATTTCTTGTATGTAGGTCTGCTAGTGTGGGTCCCAAACACAGCTACCATAATCTAATACTGGTTTTTACTAAAGCACTTCTCTTTTACATTTTGAAGACAGTTGCAAATGTTTCTTCTAAGAAAGGCCAAAAGGCCATTTGCTTTTTGCAGCATAGTGCTCTGTTCTTTCCATTGCAATTTAGTGTCTATTGTAACTCCTAGGTATTTTGCACTGTTGGTTATTTTTAGTTTTTGGTTATGTATGTAATAATCTGAGTTGACTATTTTTATTTCTTAGTACATCTTTAGTACCTGTCATTTATCTGGATGAAACTCCATTTCCCACTTTCTCTCCCCATTCTTGCAGTGTAGTTTGGGCATGGAACTCCATTTTCACTTTCTCTCCCATTTTTGCAGTGTGAGCTGGATGGAATCCATTTTTCCACTTTCTCTCCCATTCTTGCAGTGTGTGCTTGGATAGAACTCCATTTTTCACTTTCTCTCCCCATTCTTGCAGTGTGAGTGCTCATTTGTAACTCCATTTTCCACTTTCTCTCCCATTCTTGCAGTGTGTAACTGGATGGAACTCCATTTTGTAATATTTTCCACTCTCTCCCATTCTTGCAGTGTGTTTAGGTCATTTTGTAATATTTTCTGTTCTCTCCCATTTTGCTGTGTTTAGAGCTCTCCATTTTCTTTTCTCTCCATTCTTGCAGTGTGTTTAGGTCATTTTGTAATTTTGCAATCCTCCATGTTTTTTAATGTTTCTATACAATAGACTATCATCAACAAAAAAAATTTAGTTTGGTACCTGGTGAGAGGTGTTTATCAATATCGTTGATATATATTAATAAGAATAGAGGACTTAAGACAGTTCCTGGGAACACCTGAAAGCAATGGTTTGAGATTACATTCAACACTTTCAACAACTGGTTTTTGTATTCGTTCCAGAAGAAATGATCTGATCCATTCAAAAAGAAATTCTCAGAAAATGTTATCAGTAATCCATCAGTCCGTATTCAAATCAGTAATCCATTGAGTAGAATTCAATGTTTCAGTACCATTGTCCCCTATCCCAATGTTTTCAGTAATCAGTAGTAATCCATCGAGTACCGTCCCTATCAATGTTATCAGTAATCCATTGAGTACCGTACCTATCCAATGTTATCAGTAATCCATTGAGTATCGTACCTATCCAATGTTATCAGTAATCCATTAGTATCATACATATCCAATGTTTTCAGTAATCCATTGAGTATCATACATATCCAATGTTATCAGTAATCCATTGAGTACCGTACCTATCCAATGTTATCAGTAATCCAGTAATCCATTGAAATTATCATACATATCCAATGTTATCAGTAATCCATTGCGCACCGTACCTATCCAATGTTATCAGTAATCCATTGAGTACCGTACCTATCCAATGGTATCAGTAATCATTAGTACCGTACCTATCCAATGTTATCATTAATCCATTGAGTACCGTACCTATCCAATGTTATCAGTAATCCATTGAGTACTGTACCTATCCAATGTTATCAGTAATCCATTGAGTACCGTACCTATCCAATGTTATCAGTAATCCATTGAGTACCGTACCTATCCAATGTTATCAGTAATCCATTGAGTACCGTACATATCCAATGTTATCAGTAATCCATTGAGTACCGTACCTATCCAATGTTATCAGTAATCCATTGAGTACCGTACCTATCCAATGTTATCAGTAATCCATTGAGTACCGTACCTATCCAATGTTATCAGTAATCCATTGAGTACCGTACCTATCCAATGTTATCGGTAATCCATTGAGTACCGTACCTATCCAATGTTATCAGTAATCCATTGAGTACCGTACCTATCCAATGGTATCAGTAATCCATTGAGTACCGTACCTATCCAATGTTATCAGTAATCCATTGAGTACCGTACCTATCCAATGTTATCAGTAATCCATTGAGTACCGTACCTATCCAATGTTATCAGTAATCCATTGAGTACCGTACATATCCAATGTTATCAGTAATCCATTGAGTACCGTACCTATCAATGTTATCAAGTAATCCATTGAGTACCGTACCTATCCAATGTTATCAGTAATCCATTGAGTACCGTACCTATCAATGTTATCAGTAATCCATTGAGTACCGTACCTATCCAATGTTATCAGTAATCCATTGAGTACCGTACCTATCCAATGTTATCGGTAATCCATTGAGTACCGTACCTATCCAATGTAATAATCAATTGAGTACCGTACATATCCAATGGTATCCAGTAATCCATTGTGATCCTCACATCTAAGTATGCTTACTTACACGGATTTCACAGCTTACAATGACGAGATATTTTCTTAACCATGCATAGCATAATGTCATAATACAACGCAAAAATACGGTCAAATACAAACCACACTCTTGTAAATAGTATCACCTGTTTCGCTTCACCCTATGGAAATTGGGATACTCTCAGCTCTATGGGCCAAATGGCGTGTAAGGAACTTTACTGACATATCTATACAGTTTGTTTTGGTCGCTGTCTTGGAGTTGAAAGGTTTTTTGTTTTTGTTTTGCTTGTTATAAAGACGTTTTATTTGTGTTTCATTATTTGTATCCATCCCATCATTTTTCTTTGGGGATTGAACGGGGAGGGAGGGTGGAGTTTAGGAGACAGGGGATTTGTTTGCTATCACGAGCCATGTTTTGCATTGTGAGATTTGTTTGCTATCACGAGCCATGTTATAAATTGTTGGATTTGTTTGCTATCACGAGCCATGTTTTAAATTGTTGGATTTGTTTGCTATCACGAGCCATGTTTTAAATTGTTGGATTTGTTTGCTATCACGAGCCATGTTTTAAATTGTTGGATTTGTTTGCTATCACGAGCCATGTTTTAATTATTGTTGGATTTGTTTGCTATCGAGCCATGTTTTAAATTGTTGATTTGTTTGCTATCATGTTTTGCATTGAGCCATGTTTTTTGCATTGTTGGATTTCTTTGCTATCACGAGCCATGTTTTGCATTGTTGGATTTGTTTACTATCACGAGCCACGTTTTTTATTGTGGGATTTGTTTACTATCACAAGCCATGTTTTGTAATGTGTGATTTGTTTGCTATCACAAGCCATGTTTTTTATTGTGGGATTTGTTTGCTATCACAAAATTGTGGGATTTGTTTGCTATCCATGTTTTGCATTGTTGGTTGTGGGGCATTTTGGATTTGCTATCACAAGCCATGTTTTGCATTGTTGGATTTGTTTTTGCTATCACGAGCCATTTTTTTGCATTGTTGGAAGTTCTTTACTATCACGAGCCATGTTTTGCATTGTTGGATTTGTTTACTATCACAAGCCATGTTTTTTATTGTGGGTTTGTTTATATCACAAGCCATGTTTTGTAATGTGTGATTTGTTTGCTATCACAAGCCATGTTTTTTAATGTGGGATTTGTTTGCTATCACAAGCCATGTTTTTTATTGTGGGATTTGTTTGCTATCACAAGCCATGTTTTGTAATGTGTGATTTGTTTGCTATCACAAGCCATATTTTGTAATGCTGTGATTTGTTTGCTATCACAAGCCATGTTTTTTATTGTTTTGTTTGCTTCACAAGCCATATTTTTAAGTGCATGATTTGTTTGCTATCACAAGCCATGTTTTTTATTGTGGGATTTGTTTGCTATCACAAGCCATGTTTTTATTGTGGGATTTGTTTGCTATTGTGCATTGTGTGATTTGTTTGCTACCGCAGCCATGTTTTTTATTGTGAGATTTATTTGCTATCACAAGCCATGTTTTTTATTGTGGGATTTGTTTTGCTATCACAAGCCATGTTTTTTATTGTGGGATTTGTTTGCTATCACAAGCCATGTTTTTTATTGTGGGATTTGTTTGCTATCACAAGCCATGTTTTGCATTGTGTGATTTGTTTGCTATCACGAGCCATGTTTTGTGTGTGTTTCTATCGTGTGTTTGATATTCTTGTGATCGTCTTGGTTATAATCTGTTTCAATTATTTGTTTTTCCGTGTGATCGTCTTGGTTATAATCGTTTCAATTATTTCCGTGTGAGTGTCTTGGTTATAATCGTTTCAATTATTTCCGTGTGAGCGTCTTGGTTATAATCGTTTCAATAATTTCCGTGTGAGCGTCTTGGTTATAATCGTTTCAATTATTTCCGTGTGAGCGTCTTGGTTATAATCGTTTCAATTATTTCCGTGTGAGCGATTCAAACGTTTCTTTCACATACAAATCGCTAAGGGGATCACGTTGTTAGGCACAAGGTTTTCACAATCAAATTTTACTTTTATTAATTTATCTATCCATCTAATTATCTATTCATTTATAAATCATCTATTTATTCATCTATAATAAAGATTGTTTCTCTATTTATCAATTAGCTCATTAAATCTGTTTATATATCTATCGATTTATCGATTCATTTCTTTATTTCATTATCTATGTATCTATTTATTTATTACTTTTTTCTGTTCATTTAAGTAAGCAATGAATCCATGTTTTATTTTTCATTCTTTCATCGATCATTTATTTAACTTGCATCACAGTAAGTACAATTTCACCAATCTATATCGTATCACGTGATGACATCTAGCACAGTCCTCACGACCTAAACGGAGTCTTGTCTTGCGTAGAGTGAAATCATTGGTGGAATCAAAATATAATAGATGCCCCCACACGCACAGTTCTGGCTTACCGCTTTTGGTGCTCCAGATTTCCCAATACATTCTGATAATCAGCGACTTACGCGGTTTGACAAATTAATGAGATCTCATGGCGTTTGCCTTCAAAAAAAAAACTCGACTCCGTGTCATGTATCGATTTCTTTCTTTTCTTACCTGGTAAATTACTCAAGCGTATGGATTGGATTGTCCTGGATACATTTCACCTCAACCAGGAATACCCTCTATCAAAATATCCAAATGATATCACACATAACATTCTTTTGGTGATTCGAGTTTTGTGGCATCTGGAATTCAGCTTTCTTGTCATTTTCTTATGATTTGTGTTTACACGCACGATAAAAAGATGTCGCTCGTTTTGAATGTTGACATCATTCCATAAAACGTTGTTATAAAATGCCAATTAAAAATGTAGCGTTCCTAGTCTAGTGGTTAGATTGGCAGATTTAGGATCATGAGGTCCTGTGTTCGAATCATAGCAATTTGTTGTGGCTCTTATCTTCTCCAGGTCTCTTTGTCTGTCTGTCCAACACATTATTTCTCCTTATCTCTGTCTGTGTGTATTCATATGTCGGTAGATTGACAGATTTAGGCTCATGAGGTCTGTGTTCGAATCCTAGCTGCTAGGGTTACGACATTGTGTCTCTGGTCTTTTCCGGTCTCTTTTGTTTTGTTTGGCCCAAACTCAGCAAAATACATTCAAGACAGAGCCGAAAGCAAACTAAAACACTTTAAGACAGAGCAGAAAACAAGAATAAAACACTTTAAGACAAAGCCAAGAACAAACGAAACAACTTTAAAAAACAAAGCCGAAAACAAACGGAAACGCCTTTAAAACAAAGCCGAAAACAAACTAAATCACCTTTAAGACAAAGCCGAAAACAAACGGAAACACATTTAAGACAAAGACGAAAACAAACAGTAACGTCTTTAAGACAAAGCCGAAAACAATCAGAAACACCTTTAAGACAGCTGAAAATAAACTAAATAGAAATTAAGAAAGAATCAAAAACAAAATATAACGCTTTTAAAGACAGACCCAAAACCAACTATAACTTAAAGACAAATCCGTAAACAAAATAAAACTTCTTTAAGACAGGGTTAAAAAATTTAACTTAAACACCTTTAAGACAGGAACAAAAAACAACTAAAACGCACTAAAGACAGAGCCGAGGAGAAACGGAAACATATTTAAGATAAAGCCTAAAACAAGCAGGAAGCACCTTTAAGACGAAAACAAACGGAAACACCTTTTAGACAAAGCCGAAAACAAACGGAAACACCTTTAAGACAGAGCCGAAAAGAAAATGAAAGACCTTTAATTCAGAGTCGAAAACAAAATAAAATACCTTAAAAATACAGAGCCGAAGATAAACTAAATCACCTTTAAGACAGCCGAAAATGAAAAATTAAAAAATTTAAGACAGAATCGAAAACAAAATAAAACGCTTTTTAAGACAGGGTCCAAAACTAACTAAAACGTTAAGACCAAGTCGTAAACAAAATAAATCACCTTTAAGACAGGGCCTAAAAACCAACTAAACACCTTTAAGACAGGGCCTAAAAACCAGCTAAAACACCTTTAAGACAGGGCCTAAAAACCAGCTAAAACACCTTTAAGACAGGGCCTAAAAACCAACTAAAAACACCTTTAAGACAGGGCCTAAAAACCAACTAAAACACATTTAAGACAGGGGCTAAAAACCAACTAAAACACATTTAAGACGGGGCCTAAAAACCAACTAAAACATCTTTAAGACAGGGCCTAAAAACCAGCTAAAACATATTTAAGACAGGGCCTAAAAACAACTAAAACACCTTTCAGACAGATATTGCATTTGAATGCCTGTCTTAGATCGATTTCTTTGGCATTTAAACATCTTTTAGGGAATTACATGCACTATCAGACTGTAATAGAAAACAAAATTACATAAATGGTTACAAAGTTCTTAGCCTTCAAATTTCGAGACGTTTCTTTCTGATCCACCCGACATATTATATGTATGTATGATATATATATATATATATATATGTAACAGTGCACCCCTTGGCGAATGAGTAGATCTGTGTGTATGTGTGTGTGTTTGTCAGCCATTCCCCAGGCCTATAGACCCGTATTGTATGCCATCGGTCTCAGTCTGTAGCCAAGAAGAGGCTAGCGCGGGAGTTGTAATTTAGTAGTATGCATGGTTTTGCTCTGTGTCTAGTAAAGTGTGCTAGTGTGTTGATGGGTTTAGTTTCTTTGTGGCTTAGTTAGTAGATTGGTGGATGAATGATTGGAATCCTTGGATTGGGGAAATGATGATCTCTCATTAACATTCTTTTTGAAGCGATGTTTCTTTTGTGGCCTTTTGTTGCCTTTTATCTGACTATTTTTCTAGTTGTGTTTATGATGTCCAACCCTTAGCTCACCCTTAAATGTGTTTTATGTGGAAGTCAAGGCAAGCTAGATATTGTTACTTTGATAGAGTGTAGCCCATGTTGTCACCATGCACTGGTGTGAATTTTGTAGTGTGTGACCATGTAGTTGTTGTGTTATTGTGTTTTATTAATGTTGACTTTAAGTCATGTCACGACTGGTCTCTAAGATTTTGTTTAAATCGTGTCGTACTAAAAGCTTTCTCGGACGTCCGTGCGACGCCTATAAATACTGGCAGCTAGATATATAGACGTATAGATAGTTATATAGATAGATAGGTAGTAGATAGGTAGATAGTATACAAATACATAGATAGGTAGATAGACTAGATAGATAGGTAGATAGATAGGTATGTAGATAGATAGGTAGATGATAGGTAGATAGATAGATGGATATATAAATGTATATATATATATATATATAGATATATATATATATATATATATATATATATATATATATATATATATATATATATATATAATATATATATATATATATATATATATATATATATATTATATATATATATATATATATATATATATATATATATATATATATATATAGATAGATAGATAGATAGATAATAGATAGATAGATAGATAGATAGATAGATAGATAGATAGATAGATAGATAGATAGATAGATAGATAGATAGATATAAGATAGATAGATAGATAGATATATAGATAGATAGATAGATAGATAGATAGATAGATAGATAGATAGATAGATGATAGATAGATAGATAGATAGATAGATAGATAGATAGATAGATAGATAGATAGATAGATAGATAGATAGATAGATAGATAGATAGATAGATAGATAGATAGATAGATAGATAGATAGATAGATAGGTTGAATAGACTTCTATTTGCAATCGTAATTTTATATATATATATATATTGATACCGAGAGCATGCCTTAGCCTTTTAGGGCAAGAAAATTCCTTCTTTTTTCTTCTTTGGTTTTGACTTATATGGGCCATGGGTCGACACAGTAGCAGTTTCAACGCTACACATTCTCGTGGCCTCCCAATCAGATGTACGAAGCTAATAGTTCGGTTTCGCTCCTTCACTATCATTCAATTCATTCAACTTGTCTTAGTCGTATGCAATAGGAAAACGGATTATTTAAGTAAGGCCAAAATGGAATTTTATTTCACATCACAAGAATAAAGTAAATTTATTTACGTGACCTGCATTAACATGATATTGTGTTGATTTTCTAAATTTTATTTACTTATTTATTCTTTTATTTATGAATTAATTAATTAACTAATTTGTTTATTTATTTACTTATTTACATTTTAAGTATTCTTTATTTATCATTTGTTTATTCTACTTATTTGTTTATTCATTTATTCATTTATTTATTTACATGCTTACGTATCAATTTACTTATCTATTTTTGTATTTATTTATTTTTTAGGTTAATGTGTTCTATTTTTTAAATAAGTTTTATCTAATGACTAATTCAATTATTTTCTTGTTACCATCCTACAGTATCGAAATCGCTCAATCGTTGATATCGGATCAGCTCTTGTCCGATGCCAGCGCAATGGCTAAAAGTACACAGAGGGCGCCACCGGTAGAACCACTTCCGCCCCTCAGCCACTTGCTATCAACCAAAACCGTTTCTCCTCAAGCTCTTCTCACTGACAAAGACATCACGAAACCACGTGATCTTTACACGTTCTTTCCGTGGGATATCTGCCTGTAAATACTCTGCAATGGCCACAACATGGAATTTCTGGTACCAACACAGAGGACAAACGTGGCAAGATTTCACTGAGCACCATCGCGACTTCCAGTAAACAATGGGAAGATCCACTTTCCCAGCATTCCTACGTTCACTTTGACGCTCACAATCCATCACAGGTCTTCCGGTTACCGCCACTGCCAGCCATCACTAGGAGTGTCCTCTGCCAGTTGCTATGACGACGAAGATAAGGATGACTCATTCGAAGAAAATCGCGCCCCTCGCAAGAGTATCATTAACGAGGAAGATCACAAGATAAACATTTCCACGACCTATATATTCGCTCCAACAGAACGTCTTCACGAAACCGTCAAATACAAAAAAATGTCACCATTCCGAAAATCAAACCTAAGAAAAGTCCCTCCATTTCCACAGACATTGTCCATCATGAAGCCCCTGTAAAAAGTCAGAAACATCTCACACCTCATCCAAAACCAGTTCTACTGAAAACTTCACCTCGTGCCCGAGGAAAGCAGACAGAGACATGCATCCGGGCAATTCTCTATTCGGTGTGCGACCCGAGTGCCTGTTCATGAACACCCAGCTGGGTGAGCGCAACCCACTCCTTCGACACACGACCAAAGACAGCCCTTCACACCAACAACAACCGGTGCCCAAAGCGGGGGCCAGAGAGATTACACCGACTACCCTGATGCGTACTGGAAACTAAGAGACGGAACAATCACTCAGCCGGAAGACCTAGAGGCTGACATGATTGACAGGGACCTCTACCGCTTGCGACAAATTTCAACCTTGAAATTGAACACAATTGAAAGAACGTTCCAGGTTACCCAAGATCCTTTCCGGAAGTGGCGAGGCAAGGCCGGCGAGCCGATATTTTTCTCCCGACAACAGCAAAGGCCGTGCAATCGACTTCGTAAGGAAAGACGAAATTCACCGATATTCCAGTCTATCCACAGCATGTGCTCAAACCCATTCATGGAGTGAAGCCACCGCATTTGAATCTACCAAAGAAATTCAGTGATAGAAAGAGTGATATTACCCCTCTGTCCACCTATCGCGCCGCCGCAGAGAGTTCACGTCTGAATCAACACGACGCGGTTACATCCGACGCAGAAGAGTTGGAAATTCCAGTCCGCATCAGTAACGAACCGACGGAAGAATCGCCAGCAGAAGCCACTCCTAGAGACGTGCTGGCGGTTTCTCTTGACACTTACAGACGACTGGAAGAAGAGCGAGACGAACTTATGGAGGATAGCAATGATCTGTCAATAGAAAAAATCCATAAACTGAAATTGAAAAAGGAAAGAAAGCGGATTAAAACGTCTCTCATCGAGGTCGATCTAGGTTCTGTTGACACCTACAAGCGAGAGCACAGGGCCGCCCCTCGCCGGCAAATGTCAGAACCCCTCAACGGGCCGGAGTTTGAACAGCAGCATCAACCGGGAGTCACTGGTCCCGA
>JAXRKP010000646.1:112500-192500 GCA_037039925.1 Doris montereyensis | reverse complement strand
GCCGGCACGATTCGTCACAAGGCAGGGTTTTATCGTGTAACCGAATTTTACAACGCTAATTACCTTTCAAATGCAACAACAGCTAGCCTGACTTCGCCAAAATGCAACAAGTTATTTGTAAGCCTTTCTTCAATTTGTTGCATTTAAAGAGTCAATCATGTGAAAAACTTGATAAACTCTTTCTTGCCTTACCAAGTGACAAATATGTCACGCAGGTGTGTGTCTGTGTATAGTATGATCTAGATCTATGTTAACCATGTATATACACTTACAGTTACAGTACACGACAATTATGCATGCAGCTGGTCTTGGCTGTCTTGGCTCTGGTAACCGGAGTAACCCTTACCCGCCCCTTCCCTTCCTGACTCGATGGGTCTGTCAAACAGAGTCCTGTCATCTCTCTGTCTCTGTCTCTCTCTGTCTCTCTCTCTCTGTGTCTCTCTCTGTCTCTGTCTCTCTCTCTCTGATCACGATGAGAAAATCTGAGAAAGGTCTTGTCACATTTACCAACGGAGATCGTGCTCTGTATGACACGCGGCAACCAATAATAAAAAATAAAACACAACTTTGTTTGCCAAACGTCTTCACCTATTGTAGTCTTGAGTGAGAAAAAATGACGTAACAGATCTATGCGAATGTCTCTTGGGTCTTGTTCTCAAACCTACAAACAATAAACTAATCCCAAAACAATAGCAAACAACTAACAAACAAAAAGATAATTTACATGTACGTAGTTCCAAACAAGAATGGCAATGTAAATGCATATTAATGAGTCCGTCAAAATGCAACTTCGCCAAAATGCATGATTTTCTTTTGTCACCCGTGGATCGTGCATTTTGGCGGAGACTACTGTACTCGCAAACAAAGAGGCCAGAAGATAATTAGATTATTTCAAATTTGAGTAAAATAACTATCCCCAAAGAGGAAGTGAGGAAAGCAAAAACAGGAACAATGGGAAGAGTTCGAACAGACTTCAAGAAAGCTACCATTATCAAGGAAATCCAAAAGCTGTTCTGGACAGTAATGAAGAGCATTAGAAAGACCAAAGCATGCCCAATGTGACGAATTAAAAACGCCAAAGTAGGAATAACAAAAAAGAAGACAGTCAAATCATGGAAACATGAAGAAAGTATTGTCATCAATTACGTAACCCTTCTTGAACATATGAAACAAGGAGAACAGATCAATTAGTAAGAGTAACAGGTACACTCCAGAGGAGACAGCTGAAGGTGTAGATATCTCAATGGAAGAGATCCAAACAGCTATACGAAAATTAGCCTAGGAAAGGCCCAAGAAGCAGATCAACTTTATCCAGATATGATTAAAAACCAAGGAGAGAGGCAGATAACCTACTAGTACTACATGCAATATGTCAACAAGCAGGGAAGTCAAAACAGGCGCCGGACGACTGGAAAAGGAACGGTAGTACCAACATAAAAAGACAGGATCAACTATGGAATGCTCAAACTATAAAGGATATCACTACTTAGCGTACTAGGAAAAGTATATGCCAAGGAAACTAGAAATGAGACCAGGAATAAAGTAGAAGATCACAGACCAGGAAGAGGAGTGTACAAGTACAAGACCACAGATTTACAATTAGACAAATAATAGAAAAATTCCTTGAGAGACTTGCACCTGTTTTATTTATATAGCATCAGTGGTCGAGCAGTTAGGTTGCCGAACTGGGAACCATGAGGCCCCAAGTTCAAATCTAGCAAAGCCAGGTCCGACGTTGTGTTCCTTGGGAAAGACACTTAACACGCATTTTCCCACTCTACCCAGGTGGAAATGGGTACAAGCACTACCTTGGGAGTAAAAACCTGCGTCAGACTAACGTCATGGCCAGGAGGTGATTATTGTCATTTATTCCGCTTCACGCTATAGAAACCACATAAGCTCCGACTCTATAAATTCTCAGTTGAAGGAACTTTACTTATTTAATTGACTTAGAAAAGGCATTTGACACTGAGGAGGTGTGATTGTGAACGGCATTCTTTAAAAGTAATAAAAGAACATGATGTAGAGCAATATTTATTAATATAAATAGAAGCCATTAAAAGTTATTACAATAAACCAACAAGTGCACTGAGAGTAGCTAGAAACTTATCAGAAGAATTTGATGTAGATATAGGAATAAGAGAGAGAGAGAGAGAGCAATAAGACAGGGCTACTCCCAAGTCCTTATTTGTTTGTCACATTTATGGTTTAGTTGCAAACACATCAGCATAAATTAAGAAAATGAATGTGGGCATGTGGAAACTCAAACCAGTAAATGTATATCATTATCAATGCTTTCATTTGCTGATGATTTGGTTTTTGTTTGTAAAATCAGAAAGTAACCTTCAGCATTATATCAAAATGCTGAATTATGAGCTACATAAAAGAGGACTGAAAATAAAAATGCAAAGGAAGCAAAAAACAATGCTAGTAACTACAGGGAAACTAAAACACAAAATCTTAAACTGGGCAGAGAGACCTTAGAACGAGTTCAAAGCTACAATTATCTCGGAGTTGATGAACTCAGAGGGGAAACTAAGAGAAAAAGTCAACCAGAGAATCCAAATGGCAATGACGATTTTTATACTAGCACCTTACGCTACGCACATGTGTGTGTGTGATCTAGATCTAGGTCTATAGTCTATGTTAACCATGCGCACTCACATACACTACATAATGTACATGGTCTTGGCTGTCTCCCGGCTCAGGTCAGCCTTACCCACCCCTTCCCTCACAGACTCAGTAAGTGTCAGTCATTTTTACCCATGGAGATCCTAGTCTGTCTATGACACATGGGCAACCACAAAAAAAAAGCGTTTCTAGTCCTAGATCTAGTTGTCTAATGTCTCCACCATCCCATCCCTAAGTGGTGTAGTTTTGAATGAGAGGAGAATGTAACATATCTATGAGAAGAAGTTATACATATAGGCTTCAAGCTAATGAACAAACAAAATCACAGTAACAAACTAACAAAACAGAAGAGTTTAATTTAAACAAGAACGGCAGTGTAAATAATGAGGTGTGGCCCTTGACTCCGTCCAAATGCACAATATTTTTGTCACCCGTGGACTGCATTTTGGGAAGAGACTACTGTAATACTTAACATGTAATATGATTTATCACTAACTGTTCAATTAATTAATGATATGAGTTAACTATAACACTATAACAGGCAAGTGAGCATGTGATATCTTTTACCCGACACTAGGGGGACTCAGTATTCCAGAGGCAAGGTGTCAGCCTCTCAATGAAAAGATTGTGAATTCTAGCCCCAGAAGGATGAAAATTTTCTGTTGTCCAAGTAGAGAGACAATAAAAAGGAGGTCCTGTGTGCAGATCACAATACTATGTGCACATTAATAAAGATCCCTTGGCTATTTACAGGGCAGTCCGTACAAAATTTAAAAATACTACCGAAAAAACCTTCACATGGAAATAAGTAGCACCTACCAGTAAGATCCTTCAGCCCCCCCCCCCCCATAAATAACCATGTACTTTACTATTAAGACAAATATACACACATATTGAACACATTAAAAAGATTTCAGCACACAACACAAAAAGTTTTCCAGAGAATGCCAAAGGCTTCAAGAAGAAAAGAGTAAGCCAAAATGAAAGAACAAATATTTTTACATTTTATTTCATTCAAATAAGAGTTCTCTTCAGGCATGCATCACCTCAAAAGCCTCTTTTTAAAAATTTGTTTACATGATGACTCATTCTCAAAAGCATATACATGTATGTGACCCATATATACAACAATTGTTTGCTTGTTTGTTTAATTGGAATTTATCCCGTCCACCACGTGCGGTGATCTCAGGTGCATTCAGAGGAAATAGCAGGATGAAAGGATAAGTAAAAGGGTGAAATGAAAGAAGTAGACCTACCAGCAACACCCACTATATACAACAGAGAAACCATCAAATGAATGAATTTTGTTTTAGTTGAAATTTACACTGTCAGGTCCACCATTGCGGTGGTCTCAGGGTGAATTAAGAGGAAACAGCAAGATGAAAGATAAGTAAAAAAGGAAAGGAAAGAAATAGGACTAATAGGAGCACCTGCCAACAGCCTGCAAACCAATGAGAGAATATGGCGACAGGAGTTATCTTTGCTGTCACGTCAAAACACACATGTTGTCATCTTGTTATTGTACTGACAATCAAGTTTTAAAATGTTGTCATCTTGTTATCATTGTACTGACAATCAAGTTTTAAAATGTTGTCATCTTATCATTGCACTGACAATCAAGTTTTAAACTGTTGTCATCTTCTTATCATTGCACTGACAATCAAGTTTTTAAAGCAGTGAAACATACAATGATTATCTAAATAAAGGATCAAGGGGATGTAAATGTTAGGTTTAACACCGAAAGAAAATGTACTTAATGCACGAAACATGTTTTAAAAAAATTGATGAGACAGCCACTGAAGACATCGAATGCAATTTCTTATTAAATGATGACAGCGATGTTTATCCCTATTATGCGGTTGACAAAAAGAATTGCGAAAGTAGCTACAGTGAAATTCATCTCGGCAGTCGACGGTTCCTGGCATATCACTCATTGTAAAACCTTGTTGTCACAAGAAACTACAAATAGTGAGATGCCAGCAGAACACAACCAACAGTCCAACCTGAACCAATATATTATTATTATATATATATATATATATATATAGTATATTATATAGATCGCTATACCGTATTATAATTATAGTCTCTCTCTCTCTCTCTCTTGCTGTCTTCTTATGGCTATGGTCTTATGTAAACCCCAAAAACCTCATCTGAGCTGAATTTTTTTCCATAGGATTGTTTTCTATTAATTTGGAGTATTGTGTATAACTTCTAAAGGGGATATATAATAGCTCAAATATGACTGTGTAACTTGTCACAAGAAGATTGTAATGAATGTATTGCTAGGTATATGACTTTTTCCACCAGAACATATTGTATTTCCTATTCTCCTCATTAGATAAATAGATCTCTTATTTTATCGAAACATAATGAGTAATGTGCGACCCTTTTCGCTAATACATTGTTTTACTCTCATCATCATGATACCACTTGCCGTTTCTCACAAGAGACGCAAATGGTAATATCGTCACTTTGTCGCAGACTTACCATCTCACCGTGAGAGCCGACGCATATATTAGTTGCATCTTTCTGTGATAACCGTTGGCTTCATATATATATTTTTATATATCACAAAAGCACTTTCTCGATCAATTACATCATTATTAGGGATTATTGCGGCTGAGCGATGACAAATTTTTTTTCTTTCAAACTGCTTTTAGGAACCTGTTTAAATTTTCACCATCGAGGCATTAACGACAAAGATGTTAAACCAAATGTTTTTTGCCTCCTGAAAAATTTGCTTTTACTGATACGCGACCCTTTGTGATTCGATGGCAGAGATGGTCACATACATAGTTTTGTTTCTTTTTTGGGGCTAAAGTACCTGACAGGATTATGCTTTATGCCCCATTTAGTGTTATGAAATGTATGTTGATGTGTGACAACACAGGTAAAATTCAAAGGATTATATTTCTTGATCAGTAAGAATTATCAACCGTAAAATGCCTTAAATCATAGCATTACCGCACTACTGTTGTAAACCATAAAAAAAAAAAATCTAAAATGGTGGACATATATTTTTAATTGAAATGAATCGTCCCCCTCTCCATCATTCTTAATGAACGTCAAATTATATGTGAAACCCGGCCTAATTTGCTTTGCCATATGCATAAATTGAATAATTCAGTCATAGTCATATGTTATCTAACAGTATCTCTTCAAAACCCGGCTTAATTTGCCTTGCCATATGCATAAATTGAACAATTCAGTCATAGTCATATGTTATCTAACAGTATCTCTTCAAAATCCGGCCTAATTTGCCCTGCCATATGCATAAATTGAACAATTCAATCATAGTTGTATGCAGTCTAACAGTATCTCTTCAAACCCGGTTTAATTTGCCTCACTATATGCATAAATTGACCAGTTCAGTCATAGTCATATGCTAACAGTATCTCTTCAAAACTTAGCCTAATTTGCCTCACTATATGCATAAATTGATCAATTCAGTCATAGTCATATGCTATCTAACAATATCTTCAAAAACCCGGCCTAATTTGCCTTGCCATATGCATAAATTGAACATTGTAATTGATTGAAAAAAGATTGTTTGCCTGCGACCCACAAAACTTTTTATTGTTACTACATTACTAGATCTAATTGGAGAAATTTCCGGTCATTACAATGAAAAGCCTGCGTAACTTCAGTATCCAGTACTAATTTGATCTAATAAATATACTTGATATCATTTGTAACCGATACAGTGGTTTCTGAGTTAACCACAGTCAAAGTTTAAGATTTTTTTTAAAATCAGGAAAGTGGATCTTCGGCATTTTCATTTCTTTCTCTGAGCTGTTCCAACATGGCATTGATTCACCTGCAATGAACAATAATTTAAAAAATAAACTCATGTTGTTACCTGTAAAAAAACACCAAAATAACTGAAAATATTGTGAATGGGATATGTCCTAGTAGAATTAGAAAGACTGATAATAGAATAGCTTAATCAGTATACAATGCTAAACCCTAGGTAAAATACCAAAAAGAAAACCTTAGAGAAAGTGGGGAGGCCTTAAAAGAAGCATTAAAAAAGGAGTAATGCAAAGAAATTTAACTTTCACAGAAAGAAATAGAAAATGCCAAGACAGGCAGCCTGAAGAAAGATCATTTTCTGGCATCTAAACCCATACACTGGAAGGTAGAATGAGAACTCATAAAGAAAGAAAGGAACAATTAGAAAGTAAGCACTTGACTTGTGGTGATCCATATAGCCATTCTTTCACTTTCCCATTCTAAACACTGGTCGTTTCAAAACTAAAGTGTTACGATTATAAATGCTCATCATACAATCGTTATTGAACCAAACGCTCTGATTTTTTCAGTGATGACTCCTGAGGTTTGGAAAGTTTGTTGATATAGTAAATCTTGACTTCAACTAGCTCGGATTCAATGAGACCTTCAGGCCCAACGAGGACATTACAAATCACCGATTATTTTCCTAAATAGTCAATAAAAACACCTCTGGCCCAATGAGTACAAGAATGAGCAACCTCAGCTCCAACAGGATCCAGTATTGGTTTGACTGGCATCATTCCATGGAGTGATCTCAGGGTGAATTAAGAGCCAACAGCAGGATGAAACATAACAGAAAAAGAATGAAAGAAAGAAATAGCATATATCAGTAGCACCTGCCAAGCCCGCTGGAGCAGTTGCCCGTACCTAGAACTAAGAAGAGGAACCACTAATAGAAAAATATGTTCTGACAAAGGTAAACATCCTAATTTTTCCTACATCAATTGGATAATGCTGTCAGAACAAAAAACACAACCTTTGTGGCAAATACCAACCTTTGTGGCAAATCGTAGAACAAAATCAAAACCAACTTTTTGTGACAAATCGTAGAACAAAATTAAAACCAACCTTTGTCGCAAATCATAGAACAAAAATTAAAACCAACCTTTGTGGCAAATTGTAGTGAGTTTAAAACAACATTAAAACCAACCTTTGTGGCAAATCATAGCGAGTTTAGAACACTAAAACAAACCTTTGCGGCAAATCAAAGCGAGTTTAGAACACTAAAACCAACCTTTCGGCAAATCAAGCGAGTTTAGAACACTAAAACCAACCTTTGTGGTAAATCAAAGCGGGTTTAGAACACTAAAACCAACCTGTGTGGTAAATCAAAGCGAGTTTAGAACTCTAAAACCAACCTTTGTGGCAAATCAAAGCGAGTTTAGAACACTAAAACAAACCTTTGAGGCAAATCATAGCGAGTTTAGAACATTAAAACCAACCTTTGTGGCAAATCGTAGAACATTAAAACCAACATTTGTGGCAAATCATAGCGAGTTTAGAACACTAAAACAAACCTTTGCGGCAAATCAAAGCGAGTTTAGAACACTAAAACCAACCTTTGTGGCTTAAATCATAGCGAGTTTAGAACACTAAAACCAACCTTTGTGGTAAATTAAGCGAGTTTAGAACTCTAAAACCAACCTTTGTGGCAAATCAAAGCGAGTTTAGAACTCTAAAACCAACCTTTGTGGCAAATAGTAGTGAATTTAGAACATCAAACCCAATCCTTGTGGCAAATCGTAGTGAGTTTAAAACAACACTAAAACCAACCTTTGTGGCAAATAGTAGTAAATTTAGAACATCAAACCCAATCCTTGTGGCAAATCGTAGTGAGTTTAAAACAACACTAAAACCAACCTTTGTGGCAAATCGTAGCGAGTTTAGAACACTAAAACCAACCTTTGTGGCAAATAGCAGCGAGTTAAGAAAAGCAAAACCAACCTTTGTGGCAAATTCTGGCGAGTTATACAGCAAGACCAACCTTTGTGGCAAATCGTGGCGAGTTTAGAACAGCAAAACCAACCTTTGTGGCAAATCGTAGCAAATTTAGAACAGCAAAACCAACCTTTGTGGCAAATCGTAGCAAATTTAGAACAGCAAAAAAACAACCTTTGTGGCAAATCGTTGGCAAATTTAGAACAGCAAAACCAACCTTTGTGGCAAATCGTAGCAAATTTAGAACAGCAAATAACCTTTGTGGCAAATCGTAGCGAGCTAAGAACAGCAAAACCAACCTTTGTGGCAAATCGTAGCGAGTTGAGAACAGCAAAAACCAACCTTGTGGCAAATCGTAGTAAGTTAAAAAGAGCAAAACCAGCCTTTGTGGCAAATCATATCGAGTTTAGAACAACACCTAAACCGACCTTAGTGGCAAATTGTAGCGAGGTTTAGAACACCAAAACCAGCCTTTGTGGCAAATCGTAGCGAGTTGAGAACAGCAAAACCAACCTTGCAAATCGTAGCAAGTTTAGAACACCAAAACCAGCCTTTGTGGCAAATTGTGCCAGTTTAGAACAACACTAAAACCAACCTTGTGGCAAATCGTAGTGTTAGAACAACACCTAAACCAACGTTTGTGGCAACTCATAGCGGGTTTAGAACAACACCTAAACCAACGTTTGTGGCAAATCATAGCGAGTTTAGAACAACACCTAAACCAACCTTTGTAGCAAATCGTAGTGAATTTATAACACCAAAACCAACCTTTGTAGCAAATTGTAGCGAGTTTAGACCAACAGCGAAACCAACTTTTGTGGCAAATCGTAGCGAGTATAGAGCAAAACTGAAACCAACCTTTGTGGCAAATCGTAGCAGTATAGAGCAACACTGAAACCAACCTTTGTGGCAAATCAGTGGCAGTATAGAGCAACACCAAAACTAACTTTTGTGGCAAATCGTGGCGAGTATATTCAGGGTGTCCAGCAAAAAGTCAACTGAAAATTTCCTACCTCAACACAAAAATTCTACCTAGGAAATGAAATACCCTCCCGACGGGAGAAACGGAGAACAGCGTAAATATTTCCAATTTCAATGCATCATTATAAATTGTCAATTCAAATCATAAATGAATGACTTTCTAGTGCATCTCAATGAAATAAAAAGTGAACACACATTTCTGTAATGTTTCACTTTGGATTTTTAATAATATTTCAGCATTTCTCTACATTTCTGTAGAAAAAAATAATTCTGATAGCTGATAGTAGTGATAGATCCTATCATTTCACAAAAGATGTAAACTGCAAAAATGAAGAAAAAATTGTTTTGATCTCCTTTCGCGAAATAAATCAAACACAAGAGTGACAATACGCACAAATACTTACTCGGTCTACCGAAAAAGAAAATGAGGTTTGGAGGCTTTTCTTGAACTCTGCCAATTATAAATCTTCTTCTGTTTTACTTTTAGTTTTAGCCCCCCCCAGTCTCTTTTTCTTTCTCAGGATCAAAAAACTTAAAACTAGATCTAGATTTCCCCCCCCTGCCCCCAGTAAAAATCTCATTATATTGGCAACCGCCCACCCACTCTTTCTTCTTTAATCAAACTGGAATCTAAATCTAAATCTAAATCTAGTATAGTACATGATTGCCTTCTTCTCGGTTCTACCCTTTCCCTCCCATGTCTCACACTGTCGTGGAAGACACATTCGTTATTTCTCTCTTTCTCTTCCATATGTTTTCACATTGACTTTCTTCGCCCTGTCCCCTCCCCCCACCTCTATTCTGCTATCAGGCTGTGCGTGCATAATATTACTTTCCCTTCGATCATCCAATTCCTCTATTCTTACTAAACACTTGCATTTGCCTTTCGGTCATCCGTAAACTCCCGACTCTCCATATACTCTCTCTCTCTCTAATACTAATACACACATGCGCAATTGGTCGCATTAAACACACACAAACATTCTGTCAAGCCTTCTTACACACACAGTAACACACGTGCACGATCAGACTTAAAATATGCACATTGCCCTCTGTCTCTCTCCTTTGACACGAACCATACAACAACGTGCGTGATCTGCTTTTTAATACAGACAACATTCTTACTCTCCAGAGTAAAGTCAAATTGAAGAAAGGAGGCTGGGCCGTAGATATGCAGTTCATGGTATTGGTATTGAAAACTTTGTGTGAAATCAATATTAATTCCCCAGGCAAACTTTATAATTCTAAAAAATCGGAATCGTTTAGTTTCAACATGAAAGAATCGCCAGACAGCAAAGCATGCATGACCGGAAATGGATGACAAAATGATTATTCATCGTCCACAAACTTATTCGCATTTTCCTATTTCGCGGTGCCGATAATTGTTCATGTCTACTTCGATTTCGCTGATTTTCTCTCATATTGATCCTCAATATATCATTTCCCCTGGTATTTTCTTGACCGGGAAACATTTTTTCAGTTTTCAAGGATTTCCCCGATGCATAGAAACCCTGTTTTACTACCTGAGTCCCATTTCCTACTTGTTTTCCTACCCAAGACATCAATTTCCGTCCACTTTCCGACCTGAGTATGAAAAAATCCGACATATTTCCGACCTTGCTGGACACCCTGGTACTACAACACTAAAAGCAACCTTTGTGGCAAATTGTAGTGAGTTTAAAACAACACTAAAACCAACCTTTGTGGCAAATCATAGCGAGCTTAGAACAACACTAAAACCAACCCTTGTGGCAAATCGTAGCGAGTTTAAAACAAAACTAAAACAAACCCTTGTGGCAAATCGTAGCGAGTTTAGAACACTAAAAACAATCTTTGTGGCAAATCGTAGCGAGTTTAGAACACTAAAACCAACCCTTGTGACAAACCGTAGCGAGTTTAGAACACTAAAACCAACCCTTGTGATAAATCGTAGCGAGTTCAAAACAAAACTAAAACAAACCTTTGTGGCAAATCGTAGTGAGTTCAAAACAAAACTAAAACAAACCTTTGTGGCAAATCGTAGTGAGTTCAAAACAAAACTAAAACAAACCTTTGTGGCAAATCGTAGTGAGTTCAAAACAAAACTAAAACAAACCTTTGTAGCAAATCGTAGTGAGTTCAAAACAAAACTAAAACAAACCTTTGTGGCAAATCGTAGTGAGTTCAAAACAAAACTAAAACAAACCTTTGTGGCAAATCGTAGCGAGTTCAAAACAAAGCTAAAACAAACCTTTGTGGCAAATCGTAGCGAGTTCAAAACAAAACAAACCTTTGTGGCAAATCGTAGTGAGTTCAGGAGATTCACTGAAACATTCCTCTTTTGGCGAGATGTTGACAAACATGAGTGCCTTGCTGTTCCCTCCCAGCGAGTTTTGGAGTAAGTAGGTCAGCTTAGAGTTTCTGTAAGGATGTGTTTGTCCTGACGGTGATAATAAAAAAACAAAGGCTAGTGTTATTTAGGGTAATTTGGGACATTTTCAAAATTTAATGCAAGACCTTCAAACAAAAAATTAAAATCTTAGATTTTTTAATACGAAACCCACATTCAATAACCTTTCAACTTCAATATCAACAAATCAAGAGACAGAGTATATTTGTACTTCAACACTCAAAACATCATCAGCTCACACCATGAGAATAGGTATTTTAAAACCTGCGTTAATGGGGGGGGGGGGGGGGGGGGGGATATATATATATATATTCAAACTTTAATCTCATGAAGGTGGTAAGGTTGAGAAAGAAAAAGATGATATAAATGAGGTAGTGTTTGTTTTGATTTGACCCTTTGAACCCAAGAACAGCCTTCGCTCCTGTATACCAAGCCCTCTGGAGTAGGTCGCTACGTCACATATTTTGCCTGTATTCTATTACGTCCCGAGAGCAACCTAAACGTCACAAGAGCTCTCGTTCCTGTATACCAAGCCCACTGACATAGGTCAGCTACGTCTTATTTTGCTTGTATTCTATTACGCCCCAAGAACAACCTAAAGGTCATGAGTGCCTTTGCTCCTATTCACCAAGCCCACTGAGTAGGTCGCTACGTCACTTATTTTGCCTGTATTCTATTACGCCCCGAGAACCCAAACAACGCTAGTTTGACTCAGGTTTTACTCCCAAGCTAGTGCTTGTACCCATTTGCACCTGGGTCGAGTTGGAAAATGCATATTAAGTGTCTTTCCCAAGGAACACAATGTCGGGCCCTGGCTTTGTTAGGATTCGAACCTGGGATTTATGATCCCCAGTCCGGCAGCCTATCCCCTTGGCCCCTGCCACCACTCAGGAGCTCAGATGTAGGGAAAAGTAAGGTTCAGGGTCAGGGTTCAACAGATTAAGTCTCCTTCTCTGTCCATGTCAAATGGGTAGACAAGGATCATCAGAAATTTATTTAAGTCCTTTCTAAATTTAATCACACCATTTTAAAATAATTACTCTCTTATTTCAACACAACGTAAAAATGTTTATTGTTGTATTTATAAATGTATGTAAAAATAAAATGGGCAGTAAGTAAGTCTCTCAGTCTAGCAATATACATGCACATTTTCATTCCCCCCCCCCTTCTTTAAAAAAACAACTTTACTGTACCTTGTTCCCTAAAGCCATGATGACATTACCGAGATTGCTCAAACTTTTGTTGATGCACTGGGCTTCAATCAGCCTCTGACCCTCTGACCCAGAGTCCTTGACCCTTTCACTTCCTGCTAAATCAATTAAGTTCAACGTCCCTGTGGAAAATAGTTCACAAAATAAGAATCTGCTAACGGATAAGAAACAAGTGAAATTGCAAAGCACAGCCTTGATGTGGACCCCCCCAAAAAACCCAACCCAACCAGCAAAACATGTTAATTACAAAATCACCCCACAACTTAGATCTAAGATTAACATAACTATGTGGGTGTCAGTAGCCTGTGGTTGTAAGACTGTCTGACTTTGTGTTCAATCCTGGCAATGGTAGGTCCAACTTGTTCCAAAATTAGGTGCTCGGATCCGGAATCCCGAATTTCCAGATTATCGGGTACAAATAAAAAGAACCCCTCGAAGTCTGGGCTATCGAGACGTGACTGTACTTCTACTACTTACTACATGTTTCTCAAATTAATGACCCACATACAAATGGGTAGCAGCAACAGCTGGGGAGTTGGAAAACCATAGACTAAGTAGTGTCCCATCCACCAAGTGATGTGTCTTTCCATCTGTTCTGCTTCATGCTATAAAGATCAGGAGAAGCATCAGCTTATATGATCTTCAAGTATGAGCTGAATAGACTCCATAAATAGTTTCATAAAAGAGCTTTGAAATTTTCATGATTTCAGTAAATCATCTAGGCTTCCATGGCAAAGCAAAATTTTCGGCTTCATTCAATGGTATATTTAGATTTAGCATTTCATGGGCCTATTATACACATAAAAGAAAACATATTTTATTATTGATATTGTAGATTTTTATATATATTTTAGAGGTGCATATCCCCTTAATACCCCTTGGCAGCTGACAGGCCTATCTGAGCTAAAATCAATGTGTAATGAGCAAAGAGGATCATAGAATGGAAAAACATTGTGTTGAGGCAAAATGAAAGGAAACATTCATACCCTGACTGGTCTCCCTGTCATCTTGTTCGTACCTGTCATTTTCATCTGGAACACACTGTGACTTCTAGATGACCTCTCGTTGCATTTTGTTTCAGCAACACTTCGGTTCACACAAGCTTTGTGGAGTAACTTGAGCACCTGTGAGTAAAACAAATAGAAATCATTCATCAGATCTACGTCACCACATTGACTTTTATCGTCTGGCCGAACGTGCTCCTAGAAAAATAGTTCATTTTGTGAAGGACAATTACATGAGCAGTAGTTTTGTCAAATAAAGTTTCATGAAATGGGACATGCACTCTACTCCAGGGGTCATAGTACTCAGGACTTAAAAGTTTCTAGGAGATCCTAGGAGGTTTTCCAGGAGATTTTCAAAAAATTCTAGGTTTTCTTGGTGGTAATAGTAAAGTTTATAGTTAATATCAAGCATTAGTTTTATCATAAAAGTTAATGACAAATCATATGTGTTACTAGTAAATCAAAAAGGGTGTTTGTGACAGTAGACTAATCTATTTAAGTACATATATATATCTGCATCTGTATTTCGATGCCATGTTCGCCAGATAAAAACACGATGAGATGTAGATTTTAAAATCCAAGCAAAAGCAAGCAGAATGAAGAGTGTCACTAAAGTAGATCTATCACGGATAACAACATAGCTTTGAATGGAAAACAAAGACTAGAATGCAGCGGTAATTTGGATTCATTTGAAGTTCTTAAAAAGTCCGATAACACTGAACTATGATTTAAAACAGTCTTTCGGTTCATCGTAGTCAGCTAGACTAGACTCATAAACAAATGGCTGTCAAAACGAGCGTGGACTTGCATGAAGTCGGACTTGTGAATCTACTCGCTAATCGTATATCTCAAGCAAGTTTTCAAAACTGGTCCGACACCCTCAACTCGAAATATTTAGGAGATTTTAGGAGATTCTAGGAGGATTTTTCCCTAGGAGATTCTAGGGTGCTACGACCCCCTGATCTACTCTCATTGATCAAGATAAAAAATAAACATTTGCATGGCAACCTTTCAAATGGGAAAATCAGACTTTGATTCGACTGCACAAACTAATTTTGCATGACGCCCTGTAATGTTTCAGACAATATTGATAATTCAACTTGAATTAACCTCCTTTTTACGAAAATAATCAGGTTAAGAATGGAAGTCAGCAGATCGCTCACCTTTCTGGCAAAGTGCGATAGTAATTTTAAGAGCTGAGAATGGCATCTGCGAAGTTCCCAAATTTCTGCGTTTAGTTTGCTTTTCATATATAATTATACTTTTTGAGGTAAATACAGACATATAGATTAAAAGCAAAAAAATCATACTAAATAATAAATGTTTTTATACGTACTGGCAGCTGTACATATTCAATTTCATTTCCCTTGAGGCAATCGACAGAGCATTGCATCCCACTCCCCCTAAAACAATCTACAGAGCATTGCATCCCACTCCCCCTAAGACAATCTACAGAGCATTGCATCCCACTCCCCTAAGGCAATCTACAGAGCATCCCACTCCCCCCTAAGGCAATCTACAGAGCATTGCATCCCTCCCCCCTAAGACAATCTACAGAGCATTGCATCCCACTCTCCCTAAGACAATCTACAAGAGCATTGCATCCCACATCTCCCTCCCCCCTAGACAATCTACAGAGCATTGCATCCCACTCCCCCTAAGAGCAATCTACAGAGCATTGCATTGCATCACTCCCCCTAAGACAATCTACAGAGCATTGCATCCCACTCCCCCTAAGACAATCTACAGAGCATTGCATCCCACTCCCCCTAGAGCAATCTACAGAGCATTGCATCCCCTCCCCCTAGAGCAATCTACAGAGCATTGCATCCCACTCCCCTAAGACAATCAGAGCATTGCATCCCACTCCCCTAGAGCAATCTACAGAGCATTGCATCACTCCCCCTAGCATTGCATCCCCCTAAGACAATCTACAGAGCATCCCACTCCCCCTAGAGCAATCTACAGAGCATTGCATCCTCCCCCTAGAGCAATCTACAGAGCATTGCATCCCACTCCCCCTAAGACAATCTACAGAGCATTGCATCCCACTCCCCATCCACTCCCCCTAAGACAATCTGAGAGCATTGCATCCCACTCCCCCTAGAGCAATCTACAGAGCATTGCCACCCCCACTCCCCCCTAAGAGCAATCTACAGAGCATTGCACCCCACTCCCCCTAGAGCAATCTACAGAGCATTGCACCCCACTCCCCCTAGAGCAATCTACAGAGCATTGCACCACTCCCCCCTAGAGCAATCTACAGAGCATTGCACCCCACTCCCCTTAGAGCAATCTACAGAGCATTGCACCCCGCAATCTACAGAGCATTACCCCCACTCCCCCTAGAGCAATCTACAGAGCATTGCACCCCACTCCCCCTAAGACAATCTACAGAGCATTGCATCCCACTCCCCCTAGAGCAATCTACAGAACATTGCACCCCACTCCCCCTAAGCAATCTACAGAGCATTGCATCCCACCCCCCTAAGACAATCTACAGAGCATTGCATCCTTTTTTTATATTCAATCCACCCCTAGAGCAATCTACAAAGCATTGCATGCCACCCCCCTAGAGCAATCTACAGAGCATTGCATGCCACTCCCCTAGAGAAATCTACAGAGCATTGCATCCTTTCTTTGTTTACCTGATCTTCGTTTTGTACATGCACAACAGTTAAGTTCGTGACATGGACATCTCCTGTCTTGCCAGTCATCTTGATCTCATGTTTTTCATCCTTGCTCTTAGCCAGCAGTCACGGATGCTTTCATTGTAAATTTCCAGCATGGACGCCTCAAACTTGTACTGTAATATGTGGGATGAAAATTAGAACAGTTCATGAAATAAGCTTACACACAAGCTTAATAATGTATAAAAACATTTGCAAAACAGTCAATCATGAGTATAAAGAGTTTATACTCAGACATAATAATAATAATAATTCACATTTATATTAGCCAACATCTCATATATAGAGCTCTGGGTGCATTACAAGAAAGAAAACTACTATAATCACTTACTCCCACTACACACACATACACACAACCGACAGAAAATACAACACAGGCTTAAAATTACATTTAATAAAGTGAAAAAAGATCATACTAGCTAACCAGAATATGAAATGCTTTAAGTAAATAAATGTCTTTAAGCTTCTTGAAGACATTCAGAGATGCCGACAATTCAATGTCATTGGGGAGATCTTTCCACACCCTGGGATAGAAATGTTGGAAGCTGGGTTCACCAGCTTTCAAACGGCAGCTGTATTACAAGTTAAAGGGAGCTCTTCATCTACCTAAGTGGTCTGGTATGGCTCATGAAAAGAAAGCAGATCGCTGATATACGCCGGCACCACGTTGTATGGATGCCATTTTTCTCTCACAATTTCAGATATTTGTATTAAATCATAGTTTACAGCTCAATCTATCCAAATAAAAAAATCCATCACCCACAATAGCTGATATCTTTCTCATGCCAGACAGCGACAAGTCAGATTTTATGGATAACTGTGAGATTATAAATTTTCAATGTAAAGTATCTCAAATGAAGCTGAAGCATATGCATACTTCACTTAGACAATAAACTCTTCATTTATTTCTACACTTGTAGAATAATCTTTTATGCATCATTTAATTTCCTAGTTGTACTATCTTAATTTTATATGTGCCTTTTAGTTTCAACTTTACGCTTAAATTTTATTACAAAAACAAAGAACACCGTAGCAGAATATATGAAGGATTCCATCACAATAAGCAATATGGATCAAAATTGATCAAAATCAAATGGGTAAGGTCCAGGGAAAGAACAGCCTAATTGTTTTCTGTGCGTCTGGAAATGATGTGGTCAGTGAAAACATCATTCAAGAAGTTTAAGGTGGCTGTTGCTGTGTGAGGGGTTGCTCCATCTTGCTGGAATCACTGTGTCGTGGTCCCTACCCATTTCCTCAGATCACCCGATGAATCTGTTCATGGCCGTTCTGTAATTGACCTGACCATAAGTGACTGATTGTCCTTTGTCATCTTCGAAGAAAAAGGTCCCAATCACTGACGTTCTGTTCATTGCACACAGACTGTGACTTTCGGGCTGTGCAAAGGTCTCTGGCTCTGTGTGTTAAATGTATCCTTACCCCAATAGATGTTTGATTTTTTATTTGTTAATACAAGCATTGCTATTTAGAAACACTTGTGCCTCATCGGAAAACCATACATGGTTTATTCAGTCTTGATTGCGTTCCCATTTTGACTCTAAACGTTGTAACCATGCCCTCTCTTCTGGAAGCAACGCTCGCTTTACCAGCTCAACATACAGGGATAACAGGAGGTCCTTCCTTAAGATGGCATGAAGGGCATATTGACTCATGCCTAGCTCCTGTGACCATTGCTGACTGAGCTTCGATTTGTGTTGACAACCTCTAGGACATTCTGCACCTCTTGATCAATCATTTTTACTTCTTTCCAGATTGACCTTTTGCTCATGGGCTAACTAAACTTCTTTAACCCGTTAGTGTTTACATTAAGTGGTGGTCACCTTGCAACCCGGTTTGTTTACATTTTCTCACTTCCTGCTAGCTGATCTTCACAAAAGAATGCGGATCGGTTTGCACTTTTGCACCACTAACCTCAGTTGGTCACGTAAAGCTGCCTGACCTTTAATCTTGTAATTTATTCTAAATTTAGAACAATAGCATCATTTATGTGACCAATTAGAGCTAACAAGGCAGATCATTGCAACATCTTAACAAGATCAAATACGTGACAATAACCGATGCGAACTAGAAGCATATCTTCACTGATATAAATGACTAATGGTGTACTAGTACTGGATAAAAACTGAATTAGGCCTAATTGTTTGATGAAACGGTTTCTCAGTTTTGTGATCAGTAGAAAAGAGAAGAAAAATGAAATTCAAAGAAAAGTAAAATGCCTCTGTTCTTCTCCATCTTTATTGTATGTCTTCCTTAAAATTTCAATTTGCTAGATTTGTTCCTAAAGATTCCATTAAAGTTTAGCCTGTCCACAGTATGCAGTGATCTCAGGATGAATTAAGAGGGAACATCCAAATAAAAGACGTGTGCAAAAATGAAGGCGTTTTACAATCTGATGTCTAGTGTACAAACAAAATGGATCAACTTACATGGAGCATACAACACCAGCACATTGAGATCAAGACCAAACACAAATAACGTAGACAGGTTTACTTACCTCCCACCCCTTTGCTGCCAAATTAGATGAGGTGGCAAAAATCTGCTCAACGGCCCTGGGGATCATCCCCGAGCTGTGAGGAATCGGTGAGATTTCCTCCATAGTGTACGTCCTTGCCCGATCCTGTCTGGCCATATGCAAAAATACATACATTGTACCCATCCAGGGAACTCTGAGAAGGCAAAGAGGAAAAGAGAGCGTAACATTTAGACATTTCACGCTACTGTCATCCAGTAACTTTCAGGTGGAAGATAAATATAACAGATACGCAAACAGAATATAATAACGCAGAATATATTTTCCATGAAAGGAACTTCAAAGACCACACTCCAAAAGTCTAGGTGGTCATCCATAAAATGACTTTAACGTAAACTAAGTCAATGAGTGCAAAGTTGAGGACTCATTTTCACATCACTACTCTCTGTCCATTTTAAGATTTAATCCACACCCATAATGCTTTGTTGGAAACTTATTCCTAAAATTAATTTTAGCTGTTTTCCTGTGGAAGACGTTCAATTTATCTTCATCGGTTTTTGCCACGCCCAAAATTTTCCAACAAAAAATGTACAAAAAATGCAAACTTCCAAGAATGCCAAACAGCGACCTCCTGCTAAGATCCTATATATGAGGACCTCCAGAAAATCAGAGACATTGCTACGAAGTGACGTCAATGGAAAATCTTCTGCACAGAAATCAGGAAGGCTGCCGAGGCTGCTAAGCCTGGTGATTAAGCGACTTGACGGCCTTAAGTAAGTAAGTAAGTATGTGAACACAAATATAACAGTTATAGGTTTAAATACATGTTCTGTTCAATGATCTCAAAATGGATAATTGTTTTGTTGGAGGCTCTATGTCTTTTATCTATACATGATAATTCACTGATATTTTTATCTTAATGGGTGCGTCACTTATATTTCACTTTTTTTCCCTAATGCATTTTTGGCTAATTTTTTCCTGCCAATGTGTTGCTTGCATCTAAGTTACTATGTAAATGTAAAATTTTGGGGGAAATTATTCGGTTGCCATGGTAACGGTGGCCATGTTGAATTTTGATGCCGAAATTTAAAATCTTAAAATCTCAAAAAGTATATGGGCTAGCAATGAAATTTTTTTTCAGACATATTCTTTAAACCCTTAAATAAGGAGTAAGACATATTTAATTTATCTCAGCTGTTTTTAAATGTGCTTAAAAAATCAGTATTTTATTAAAAATAACTATTGATAAATTTTTTGTAATATTTTGATTTTAAAGGTGCACAAAAGATATGAAATCAAAATAAACCAGTGAAAATCTCTAGTTCCCAATAACAAATACTAGTCTAGCTGTGTACCAAATTTCAACACTCTGGCACGAATACTTTCTGAGATTTTAAGATTTTAAAAACGTTGTATGCTAGAAATCACATCTTTTGAGAAAAACGGGTTTGAAAATTCAACTTTCTTCAGAATGATACAGCCATATTAAAATTGGCCATAGAATTAGTACCTTTTCAGGCCTTATATAAAAAAATCAACTGATGTACTCGATTCTAAAGATGTTGAAGTAGCATTCTAGAGTGGATTTGGAAAATGGGTATTATGAGCCCAAGACTCTACTAAACGCTGTTACAGCTCACCCGGACGCCCCCTTAATGAAAAAACCCCCAAACAAACAAACAGGGAAAAAAAAAGTAAAAACACAAGATCCCCCTAACTCAATCAAGAAAAGAACCCCCCCCCATCATACATAAAACAAGATCAAAAGCAAACAAACAAGAAAATGGCAATGATAAAAAATTCATCTATCTTTAAAAAAAAACAACCCAACAAAATGTTGGACGGTACCTGAATGAGCTGAGAAATTTCTTCAAAAACGTCGGCTTGTGTATTGTCCGGTTCAAATATTCTGTCAAAGGTAAATTCATACTTGGACCCTAATCTTCCAGCCCTGGTAGTGTTCAGGATGCTCTGTGAGAATGAAAACAAACCCCACACAAATGTTTAGTTTGTTTCACTGTAATTTACCCAGTCCACCATATAAGGTGGTCTCAGTGTGAATTAAGAGTGAACAGCAAGATGAAATAGGACCTACCAGCAGTGCCTGATTTTATTGGGTTTGATTTATCCGCATCCACAACTAAGGTGATCTCTGGATTTTTGGTAGGATCTTTAATTTTGCCCAGAATGCCCTGTAAACTGCCAAGGGATCTTTAAAGTGCACAGAGTGTTGTGATCTACACACAGGACATCCTTTTTATCTTGTCTCTGATGGGACTAGGTGTCGATCCATCTACCTGGACCAGGGGGTAGATTTTGCTCGACAAGACTTAAGAAAATTTTTCACCCATTGGCAAAACTCCCTTTTGGTTGAGAGGCTGACATATTGCCTCTGGACTACCGAGTCCCCGCAGTGCCTGACAAATAGCCACAACAAAAATTTCTAAACCGGTCACCCTTGAGACAAAACAGCCACACCAAAAGCTTCTAAACCGGTCACCCTTGAGACAAAACGGGTTAAATTCAATGTCATTGATGAGGATTTGCTTGTTTTGTTTCATCTCAATTTACGCTGTACACCACTTGGGGAGATCTCAGGATGAATAGGGAGTATTTGTTGATACAATTCATTGAGTTTGTCCTGTCTACTACATGAGGAGATCTCAGGATGAATAGGAGTATTTGTTGATACAATTCATTGAGTTTGTCCTGTCTACTACATGAGGAGATCTCAGGATGAATAGGGAGTATTTGTTGATACAATTCATTGAGTTTGTCCTGTCTACTACATGAGGAGATCTCAGGATGAATAGGGAGTATTGTGTTGATACAATTCATTGAAATTGCCCTGTCCACCATATGCAGAGAGCGAAAGCGGCACAAGCATAGATAAATACAAGTGAAAGCATGAAAAGAAACAAGTAGGCTTTACAAGTACTACACACCAACTCCCCACTCACTGATGAGGATGTACTTTTATCCATTGTACACCATCGTCAAAGGCCTACAACATAAAGTTTTATAGTCTCAAGGCAAGAGGAAGACCAAGGAAAAGATGATGGAGTCAAAGAGACCCTCTAAAAGAACGACATGTCGATCCAAAAGGCAACACACCTGGTCAATGTCTGACAATTGCATCTCCCCTTGACACCTTGCGGTATAAGAGGACAGAAAACGTAAAAGTAACAAGAAAAATGTAAGGAAAGAAGTAGGACATATCAGTAACACCCACCAAGCATTCATTAATGACTGAGAAAAATTTCTGTTGTAGTCTTGTAACATGTTTTTGAGTCGTACGAGAAAAATCACAGCGTAAAGTAGGGCTAAGGAGACGAGACATGTGCAACGTTACCTCGTTGACGGACATCTCATTCAATTTGTCCAACTCTACAACCTTGTGGTCAAGGTCAGGGAAATTGATATGCGACACAACGCCGTCAGTGCCCAACAGCTCCTCTCCAAGAAGAGGCCGCACCCTGCAAAATACTCTGATATTGCCCTGCAAAGTAAATAGATGGGGAAAAAAGTATAAAGAATAATGAAAGAATAAATGAAGGGAAAGGTAAAAAAAGGGTTTCTTCAGGGCCATCATCGTCAACAGAGCCAGAGCGTATCCCAGTTTCTATAACGTGAAGCGGAACAGGTGATAATTACCCCTTCTGATCTGGACGTTAGTCTGGCACAGGTTTTAACTCCCTGACTAGTGCTTGTACCCATTTTCACCTGGGTTGAGTGGGGAAATGTGTCTCAAGTGTCTTTACCAAGGAGCACAACGAGCGGATCTAGCAGCTTAATCGAACCCAGGATCTCATGACCCCAAGTCCGGCAGCCTAACCACCCAGTCACTAATACCACTGGAGGAGGGGGGTGTAAAAGAGAAAGAGGGGGTGGGGGGAGAATACAGTGAGAGAGAGAGAGAGAGAGAGAGAGAGAGAGAGAGAGACAAACAGTAACATATATATATATACACACAGAGAAAGAGAGAAAAATATATATCGAAGTGCAGTAAAAGCACTAGGGGGCATTCAACATACTCCAAACATGGCACAATCACTTGGACCAGTTGGCGCAACCCATCATCCCTGTCATGGAGAAAGAGACACATGAAACAGACCACGGGAAAAGTTGACATATTGTTTATAGTGAATACAAGACTCTTATTGACCATTTAGGATACTTTCACCAGAATGGTAGCATTATGCTGTGACAGAAAAAAAACAAACACCATTTTCTGAGGGGATGACTTGTGCGGGCAATTTGTCAGGGTGGTAGATCTATAGATCGAAAATGCAGTCGACAAGAACAATGTGTTGATGTTGAGTCTACATTAATGAAACTACCATGAAAATGAATATAGGAAGGCAATGAGCATGCATTGTTGATATGAGTATTTGATTATTAGTAGCCAATGCTCTTTTCCGAGATTTCCAGTCTAGTCCTAGAAATTAACACAACCCATGTTAATAGAAACTATCTTTGATGCCAGCAGTTGGCTAGAAACTTGAAACTGGGTGAATGTTTGAATAGAGCTAGAGATTCAGATTTATGGTTCGTGTGGGTTGGAGATATCATAGCTCTCCGATAAAATCTAGCCAGTGGAAATGCGGATGAAAGACGAATTGGCTACTCACTATTCAATCGAATAGTGCTTGAGATGCTTTATCAGAAAGTTTATCTTCTTCCTTCAAAATGAGCGTAAGAAGATAAAAAAAACATGTTTTATCATATTTCACAACGAAGCTGAACTAAGAACAATTTTGAATGGTCCTTGGTACTGAAGAGTTCCTTACAACTCTTCAGTACCAAAGACCATTGAATATTCTGAGCTAGTCGTTACAGTACTACGGTATTATCATTGCAGTCCATTGGCAGGTTTCCCCAAAAGAAGAAAAGACAGACCTTTAACTCTTGAATTGTGTTGTGAAGTTTTCTCCTTTCAGTCTCATGGTTGCGGTCCTTCTGTTGTAACATTTCAATTTGTACATAGTTCTCATTGATCGTAGCTGTTTGATCTGTGATGGTTTGGGCTTTTGATTGTATATCTCTTTGAGCTGTGTCAAATAAGATCTGAAACAGTTTAAGAAATTATATTTACGGCTAAATACATGATAGTTTGCTTGCTTTTCATCCACCAGATGCAGTGATCTCAAGATGCATTAAGACGAAACAGTAAGATGAAAGAGTTGTGAGAGAGTGAAAGGAAAGAAGGACCTACCAGCATATCCCATTACCCCTCAGACTAGAAGTCTGATCTTTGCCCTGTACTAAGCAAAGGGGAAAACAGTTCAAATACTTTCGCTTCCTTTGTGAGAGTAGTTGGAAATTTATCTGAAGAATTTGAAGTAGATATAGGAGTTAGACAGGGCTGTATACAAAGCCCTCTTTTGTATATATAACATTTATGGATTCAGTTGCAAAGGCATCCTAAAATAAAATAAGAAATATATAGGTACATGGAAACTCAAACCAGTAAATGTATCAACCCTTTCATTTGCTGGTGATTTAGCTCTATTGGGAAAATCAAAATGACCTTCAATATAGTATTAACATGTTCAATAATGAACTTAATAAAAAGAGGAATGAAAGTCAATGCAAAGAAATCCAAAACAATGCTGCAACTAGGGAAGCTAAAACACAAAACCTTAAACTGGGCAGAAAGAAATTAGGACAATTTTAAAACTACAATAACCTAGGAGTAATGATTGACTCAGAGGAAAACTAAAAAAGAAATCAGCCATAAAATCCAAAAGGCAACGACTATTTATAATCATCTAGGAAAGGCATTTAAAGGTAAACATGGGAACTGATAAAGAAAGAAAGAAATTGCTTATTCTTGTAAATTGTCGCTAAAAAGTCAATAATCTGGCATATTATGGCCCATTGAGATGGCACCATGACAAAAAGATAGATGACTGACTTGAATTACGAACTGTGAGAGACAATAAAGCGCAATAGGTTAAAGCGAAAGTGGAAAAGCCTCAGATTTTAGCGAAATGTTTCTGCCAAAAGCAGCATGGGTGGTAGGCCTGCCTTTTACAGTCTAGGTGCGTCTCTACATCACATCGTACCTTTACACTCTCAAGCTCTGCCTTAATGCTGGCCTGCGCAGCTATCAGCTCAGTCAGTGTACATTTTAAAGAAGCCTTCTCCTTCCTCGCACAGTCCAATTCCATTTCAACTGAAGCCTTCTGTCTGTCTAGTGAGGATTTTTGATCTTTCAGGTCCTCAATCTCTCTCTCCAACGACTTTTTCTTGCAACAAAAATGTTCTTCTGCTTTCCTGCAAAATGCATTTGAAAAAGAGCAAAGATTGTAAAAAAACTATTCGATTTTTCAACAGCCCCAAAATAGTTTCTGCTTCCGTGCAGTTACAGAGACGATAAAGAACAATGTTTTTTTGTTTTACATAATATGAATAGACGAAGGGCAAAATTTAATAGAACATTTATTGTTTGATTTCAGTTGCAAAGTTCCAATTATGAGAAGAAGAAAATAACAAAAAAGAAGAAAATCTCCCAAACCCAGATCATGAGGCGTACCTCAACTGTGAGGTCAGGTCTTGGATGTCCTTCAGGGCTGTGTCACTCGCCATCTCCTTCTCCTTCACGTCACCGTTCAGCTTTTCATTCTGTGTTTCCAGAAGGGCTATCCTTTCATTGTACTGAGACAGCTGGGAGTGGAGAGTAGAGCTGTCCTTGGTTTGTCTGCGCATGTGCTCCTCCATGTCCTGCAGACGGCCTTTCAGGTCCCATCCGGGGCGGGACTTTTTGCTACCTGATCAGACAAATGAAATATTCACAACAAGAAATGTACTTGAAAAATATTTGTTTTCTCTTGATGATGTTATTTATGTTACTGTTTCTCCAAACTAACTAGGGGACTCGAAAATCCAAAGGCAAGATATCGGCCTCTCAACCAAAAGGTCGTGGGTTTGAACCCCGTAAAAAATTCTCTAAATTTTTCTTGGAGCAAAATCAAAATCTATCCTTCTGGTTCAGGTAGGTGGATCGACACTTAGTCCCATCAGAGATGGACGATAAAAGGAGGTTCTGTGTGCAGATCACAACACTCTGTGTACGTTAAAGATCCAGTGGCTGTTTACAGGGCAATTCAGGAAAATCGTACCAAAAACCCTGAGATCACCTTAGTTGTGGATGTGGGTAAATCAAATCAAAATTCAAACTAATGCTTGGACAACATGGGGTAGACAAAGTGATACAGACTTCTTGAGAGCTACAGAGCACAGGGAGAAGTGGAGAGGAAGGATCGCCGATGTCTGCAACAGACCTGGCATACATGAAGAAGAAAGAACCAAAATGTAGCTGTCAAAATGTTATATAAACTATAAGTCAACATGCACACTCGATTACAGAGAGTATAACAGGAAAGCACAATGAATAATATACTCCAAGCTAAATTCAAAGAATATGAAAGTTTCATAACGCAATGCATGGATTCAATTCTTTGAAACCCACAATGGAACTGAAACCCACTTAAGATCATCAGGACCCCGTGAGAAATAGCTGATCACAAGGTGCGGTTGATGTAAACCGTGCTCAGGAGATTTCACCCGAACTTGAGGCGTTTTTATTCATTTTTGTACGCAATTACACTTGTCAAAATATGGGGAACAGGACTGTTTGGGAGGATGCATGATAGATCTATGCAAGTACAATGGTTTTGTTTCGTTTGATTGTTATTGTTGTGAGAAGAGTATGCTTCGTCTCAGTAAGAATTAAGAGCGAAAGGAAAGGGCTTAGGCCTAGGCATGCGGGGAGTGGGAGGGTGCATAAAAACGATCAATATTGTGGATCTAGCCTCAGCCTACGTGACCTGCCTAACTCCTACTATTATAATTGTAGGACGGGTGAAGACTGACAGCACGAACTATGCTGTGTCGTGTCATGCCTGCTAACCGACACAAACATGCAGTGTTATTATACTGTAGCCCTCTGAGGCTGAGGGCCTAGCCTATTATCCCCCCCTCCCCCCATCAAAATTGTAACACAAAATCACTAATGTCTTCAAGTATTCTCCATTGAGGCTTCTTCTATCAGAAAAGAAAATTGCAATTGGAGAAGCTTCTCTCTGCATAAGCTGAGTTCAGACATATTTTTCAATTCTTTGTTTGATTTGATATTACCCACGTCCACAACTAAGGTAATCTTGGGGGTTTGGCAGAAGTTCAATTTATACCCGAACCGCCTTGTAAACAGCCAAGGGAACATTAACATGACCAGAGTATTGTGATTTGCACATGGGACCGCTTAATCGTCCACCTCTGATGGGACAAGGTGTTGGTCCACCTACCTGGACCATGGGTGCCAGCACCCAAGGTCACTGAAACCTGAACTTCAAACTTTCAATTTTGTCAAACATGAAAATGCTCCCAAACGCGCAACATAGGCATAACCTATTGCACAATGTAATTGTATTAATGTCATGTTTTCTGTATAAGTGACTCCAAAAACACTAAAATACGTACATACAGTTGTCTCTTTCTAGGTGTAACGGAGATTTTGACTATTTGAGAACATCGCCAAACCGAGATTTTTTTTTGACAGAATCTGTCAAGCGAATTCCGGTTTGAACCGGAATAGCGGCACCCACGACCTGGACCAAGGGGTAGTTTTATTTGGAAAAATAACCCTCAAAACATTTTAACTAGTCGGGGCATGAACCCACAACCTTGAGGCTGAGATGACGACACCTTGCCACTCAGACATAATGTGTTAACATATTTTCTAGCACACTTTACAAGCTCTGAAACATCTGCTGGGGGATAAATAAAGTAGTCAGTCGGCCTGCGTTTATGTGGAAGGACTCCATCTTCATCTTTAAAATCATCCATCCTACATGTGAATGCAGGACTTGTCAGAACAACTCAGCAACCACCCATCTGAATGAGAGTAGGAAATTAATGATAAAAGCCCACAGCAGGGTTGCCAAGTTTGAAAAGTCAAAATGAGGAACACTGGGAGGTGAAATGAGGGACAGTGAGACTGACCGATGTATTTCATAAATTCATAAACATGTGCACAGAATGGGTTATTCTCTCATTCCCACACCTTGCTGTCATTATATTAACCTTTGTATTAATTTAAATATAAATTTCTAGATTTTTCTCTGGATTTCAGTTTTAGAAGTAGCTGGGACATACCAGGACACAAAATCAATATGAATAACAAGCAATCTAGTCTCTAATTCAGATTGCTCAAAGCACCAATATGTAATAAAGCATATACTTCTTATAAGCCATGATTCTTGATTCAGCCACACCTCCAATGTCCAAAGATTAATTACAGTATAAACTGAAGGAGAAAGTTATATGGCTAGCAGTAGGTAGCGAGTCTTCACTATAATTATATCACAGTCTTTACTGAAGTGTCCTCTCAGTTTTTAAATAAAATAAAATAAAAACTTTTGGCCTACAATCTGTGCTTGGCAGAACGACATTTGTAGCTGATTTGTAAGCCTTCAGAAGGGCTGGTGATGGATTCCATTGAAAGCAAGGGCAAGTCATTTGCTTCAATACAAGGAAATGCCGGTGAGTCGATGTTCAAGGGATCTTGACTAAACGATCGACCTGCATAAAACATCGGTGTAATCTCCCTTTATGGTCATGATTGGTTTGAGGGAGTCAATGTCAATTATAAGATAAGCACAAATCTGGGAAGTGAGGGGTCAATGGCTGAGTGGTTAGGCTGTCAGACTTGGGATCATGAGATCTGGGGTTCGAATCCTAGCAAAGCTAGTTTCAATGTTGAGTTCCCTGGGAATGTACAAAACACGCACTTCCCCCTCGACACAGGTGCAAATAGGTACAATCACTAGCATGGGAGTTAAGATCTCGTCAGACTAGCAGTAGTAGCCTGTCCATGAGAAGTTAGCTTTAGCCCCGGCACCATGGGTCGCAATGTCCTGAGAGGAACTTTACTTCCTTACTTACTGAAATTGCTGAAACTTCCCTTTCATTCATGGCCGAAACTCTTAAGTTTTTACCAAGAGTATGCGAATAGCACTCAAATCTAGTAATACCGGTTATCGAATGCGATAACCAATCATCATACAGCGTAGTGGTAGTAGAAGGCCCACATGGAATATTACTATGGCATTAGTCTCATAAAATATTATTAATACTATTGAGGGTCGCATATCCAAAACACAATGCTACATAGTATATGCGTATGCACCGATCGCAATGTTGTGTATATTATAAATTAGTTCTTGAAAGAGAGAGAGAGAGACGCTAAGACATACAGGTGAATGATGGTGCCGTCTTTTTTACAATAAGGCAATACTCCTATAATACAGTTTACTTTCTAATTATTAATAACAGTACAGCAGGTATACATTGTGAGTCTAGTGTTGTACAGGTACCTCGGTGTACGATGCATTGTTACAATAATATTATTATGACAACGTTAGTTGTACAGTAGGGGTTTTCGCTAAAAGTTGTAACAGTTGAGGAAGTCAGATTTGTGGGACAGGCGACGTGTATGCGGGATGGACGCTGATAATGCGGGACTATCCCGCAAAATGCAGGATGCTTGGCAACCCTGCAACAGGAAATAAAATAAATCAAAGTTCATTCATTCTCCAACGATTGTACCGTTAACCGAATATGTAGCCTACCTCCATTGCTTATGCCTGTGTTTTGGCCTGGCACAACAGTTGGCTTAGGTATGGGCACAGCCCCAGCTGGTTCTGATTTTAGAGACGACAATACAATGAGAATTATTTTGTGCTCTAAAGCTGCAGGGGGGAAAAGGAGGAAGAAAGAGAGAAGAGAGAGAGAGAGAGAGAGAGAGAGAGAGAGAGAGAGAGAGAGAGAGAGAGAGAGAGAGAGAGAGAGAAAGAGAGAGGGAGAGAGAGAGAGAGAGGAGAAAGAGAGAGAAAGAGAGAGAGACAGTGAGAGAAGATGGGGATGGGGGGGGGGGGAGCAACAGAGAAGGAAGATAAACACTGTGTCAAAAAAGAAAAGAAAGAAAAATGTTTCTATTATATAACAAAATCTCATTTATCTCCAATTCATCTTATAAACTATCTATATAAAGCTAACGTCTCTAACTTTGACCACTTATAACTCAGGAACCACTGCATCCACAACCTCCATATTTTGCATGTAGATTTTAAATAGCCTGCTTTATGTTCTTAGCGAATAAGCTCTTGAAGGAAATCAGTATTTTAATTGATTGGAAAAAGATTGTTTTGCCTGAGATCTAAAAAGAACATTTAATTGTTACTAGATCTAATTTCTCAATTTCCGGTCCTTACAATAAAAAGCCTGCATAACTTCAGTACTAATTTGATCTAATAAATATACTTGATATCACCTGTAACTGATAGTGGTTTCTGAGTTAACCACAGCCAAAGTTCAAGCTTCATGATAAAGAGAAATCATAATCCATCACTATTTACGGGCATGCTTGTATACAGATAAAGGCAAAGCTTGCTCCACTCAACTAAATTTTAACATATGAATATGGATAAACACAGAAAATTAAGACACCCCGCACTTTAAGGAGATACAATTGCATTGGTACTGCTTTATCTAGTTTTACAATTACACACACATGGAAATGAAAAAAATAATGAAAATGATGGAATATGAAAAATAAACCCAGGCAAATTTGAAAGTTGGTAAAGGAAGCCTTACTTGGTCTTGTGAAAGGAGGTACGCTGGATTTTGATTTCGGTGGCAATCTGCTTGTCCTTGTGACTGCCGATGAATTAAGTAACTCTCCTCCCATTGAGAATGCCAGAGACTTGCCCTTTCAAGGTGGCAGTCGATTTTGTTTTTGGAAGACCTGGCTTAACAGTTGCTTTAAGTTCAACCCGACATTTTTTTTCAGGGTTGGTAACCTGTGATTTTCAAGAGGCAGAAGAACAAAAGTGAAAAAAATTGTTCTTCCTTTCTTTTTATATTTCTATGTCATAATTGATGGCCAAATTTAGAGCAATACAAGGTTATACATGCAAATATCTATTATAAATAGCCTGTCTGTCTCTTTCCCCCTCTCTATTTCTATGTGTGTCTGTTTATTTCTCTCTCCTTCAACCGTGTCTGTCTTTCTTTCCTGTGTCTGTTTATTTCACGTTGTGTGTGCCTATTTCCTCTCTTTGTCTCTTTATCTCTCTCCCCTGGAAGTTTACTTCCCTGAGTTGTGATGTATCCCTAAAGGTTTCCACCATTTTCTTTTGTATTTTCTTCATTTCTCAAAGGATTTAATTTTACCTCCCATTCTGGCTGTGGTACATTTAACGTCTGCCAAAATTAAAGGTTGGATCTTGGGGAACCGCAGGTAACAGAGTGAATTTTAAACAAATTACGACCAAGATCTTTGGAACCAATTTTTACCACATATGACTGACGACAGCATGATAAAAGCTCCGGGAATGAAAGATTTTTTAAACTGGGGATGAGTTCCTTGTGTATGACTATTTTATTAGCTGTTTCCCTCACCCCAAAGAATTGTAAAAATCAACCAAACCATAAATTTTCAGAAACCGGACTTCCCATAATACTAAAAATACTTTCATTCTTGCATCAGTAGATAAAGCTACTTGTGCCAAAGCACAACCTCACTACCGTCGTTGTCACTGACAACTTGCAAGGTGAAATGAAATAAAAACTTAATTACCTCCTCTGAACTCCGAGTTCTCTTCCGTCCTGGTTGTGGTAACCTACTACCATTGCAGGCAGATAAAGGTGGCCTCTGGAACAAAATCCGAATAAATATTGAAATTTCAGAAGCTATTATAATAAAATAAAACAGAGATATAAATAAGTAAGACAATGAAACATGTATTTGAAACGAGCACTTCAGATATCACTGATAATGGAATATATATATATATATATACATATATATATATATATACATATATATATATATATATATATAAACCCGGGCAGTGGACAGGTGAGCACCTGTACGGAGATTAGGTGGTCCCGCCCTCCATGAGTCTCCTGCTGCCTTGCAGGCGGGTCTTGGTTGACCAAAGGCAAAGGGAGTTAATCCTGACAGAAAATAACCTGCTGCCTTGTGGGCTGGTTTTGAGCAACCGAAGGCTAAGGGAGTAAACCTTGACAGAAAATAACAAGGCCCGGTAGAGGGCCTCAAGGTGGCAGCCCCACCATCTACCTAGGGTACAGTGGGCCAATCCCCTGCTTATCCAAAACCAAACAGATTCAAAGAAATATATACAATGATATACCCGGCTTGAACTTTCGAAGACGACTCTGGAAAAGAACACGGACTGTGATTTTTGGAACATGGAATGTTAGGGCAATTAATGGAAAAGAGTTGGAAAAATTCAAAGTAGACATTTTCAATTTTGGCCATTACAGAAACAAAGAAAAAAGGACAAGGAATAGAAAATGTAGGACGAAATCATATTTTAATCTTCTCAGGAGTAGATGTCAAAGATAGAGCTAGAGCAGGAGTAGGGGCCTCCTAATACATAAAAGGCAAAAAATGCTCCTAGAAAGTTGGAAATTTATAAGCCAACGGCTATTAGAGGTAAATATTAAACCAAAAGGAAGAGAAATTAAATTATTAATAGTTTATGGGCCAAACGAAGATGCCACCAAAGAAGAAAAAAATATCTTCGAAAATGATTTACAAATAGTTGCAGAGAATCTCAAACTCAAACAGGAATTAATGGTTTTAGGAGATTTAAACGCTAGAGCAGGCAAAATTGTAGAAACATTAGGAGGAGTAATCTGTAAAGAAGGAGAGACAACAACTTCTCTAAATTATGGAGAGACTAATAGATTTTTGAATAAAGAATAACATGAAAATAGCTAACACATTTTTTCCTCATAAAGATATCCACAAATATACAAGAGTAAATGAAGACGATGTGAAAAGTCAATCATAAACTATAATATAATAGTTAGCAGCTCCCTTTTTTACAGTACAATGGATGCAAGAGTAAACAGAGGAGCAGAAATATTTAGTGATCATCACCTAGTGATAGCCAAAATGAGATTATTAACTGAAGAAAACAAACAGAAAAGGAAACAGAAGAAAGTTACTAAACTCAAAATAGAAAAACTAAATAAACCAACAGTAAAACAGATATATACCAATCCAGGATAAAAAGATCTATCAGTAAAAGGCAGATGGATGTGAAGGAAAGCACAATAGAAGAAAAGTGGCAAATATATAAAGAAACACTCCTCAGTTGTACTAAGAGGTCTGTGGTAGGAAACAAATTAAAGGAGATAGGAAAAAAATAGCATGGTGGAATGAGAATGTCAAGACCAAGATCAAAGAAAGAAGGATGCCTGGAAGAAATACTTACAAACGCCAAAGAGGAAGTTAGGAGAGCAAAACAGGAACAGTGGGAAGAGTTTGGACAAAGGCTTCAAGAAAGCCATCAAGGAAATCAAAAGTTGTTCTGGGGAACAATGAAGAGCTTTTTCTGGAAATGAGACAGGAAAAGAGTAGAGGATCAGATTGAAGAACACCAGAGTGGATTTAGACCAGGAAGAAGTGTACAAGACCACATATTTACAATTAGACAAAAAAATGGAAAAATTCCTTGAGAGAAACATTGCACCTGTGTTTTATTGACTTAGAAAAGGCATTTGACACTGTGAGGAGGGACGAACTATGGCACAATGTAGAGCAAAATTTAATAGAAGCGAGGAAAAGTTTTTACAATAAACCAACTTGTGCAGTGAGAGTAGCTGGAAATGTATCTGAAGAATTTGATGTAGATATAGGAGTAAGACAAGGTTATGTCCTAAGTCCTCTTTTGTTTATCACATGTATGGATTCAGTCGCAAGGCATCCTCAAAAATGAAGAAATTTAATGTAGGTATGTGGAAGCTCAAACCTAAAAATGTATCAATGCTTTCATTTGCTGATGATTTAGTTTTGTTTGGAAAATCAGAAAGGGACCTCCAGTCGAATATCAACATAATGAATAAAGAATTAAATAAAAGAGGAATGAGGGTAAATGCAAAGAAAACCAAAACATTGCTAATAACTAGGGAAGCTAAACCACAAATTTTGTAATTAGGCAGGGAGAATTTAGAACAAGTTCAAAGCAGAGGGAAAACTAAGAGAAGAAATCAGCCAGAGAATCCAAAAAGGCAAGTGCAATATATAACCATCTAGGAAAGGCATTTGTAGGTAAACATGAATTGTCAACAAAAACCAAAATGGCAGGTATACAACAGAGTTTATTGTTCTACTCTCCTATATGGCAGTGAAACCTGGACCTTAGACAGTAGGGAATACAGTAGAGTACAGGCAGCCGAAATGAAATATAATATCTAAGAAGAGAAGTAGGGAAAACTAAAAGAGACAAAATCAGAAACACAACAATAAGAGATCAAACCAAAGCAGACAGCATAAAAACTAAAATAGAAATGAATCAATTGAGATGGTTTGGGTATGTTAACAGAGTGAATGACAACAAAATAGCTAAATCCAGTGCTAAAACTCAAGGTAAAAGACCAAAAGGTAGACCTCGGAGAAAGTGGGAAGAAGATATAAAAAAGGCATTAACGCACAGAAATGTAACTTTCATGGAAGGAAACAGAAAATGTCAGGACAGGGCAGCCTGGAGAAAGATCATTTCGGGCATCTAAAACCCATAAACTGGAAGGTAGAATGGGAGCTGACAAAGAAAGAAAAATATATAAAGAGCCAACAAAAATCAAACCAACGAGGGATCTGACATTGTTTCCAAAAGTGTTCACCCTTAGTTCCTCCTACACACCAAACCTCCATCCCTATCTCTGACTATTTATAAATCTATTTGTTTTATGACTTCACACTCGCTCACACATAGCAATGTCAGTGTTTACAATCTCGCCTTCATGGTGATTATTGATTGATAATATTGCTTCACGAAATAATGGGGCAAGATAGAGGCGGTAGTTGAGAGAACTTACTCTAATTGAACATGTTGCTATTTTCAATTTTTTTCTCTGCCTCTTATGCCATTACATTTTAGTATACTACTTGATGTGGTGCTAAGAAATATGCATAGCAGGGGAGTAAAATTATGTGACAAGAAAGTTACGACGATTTTTTGTATTGTTTCCTAGCGGGCTTAATAAGCCAAATCGGCTAGATTTACTTCTCTCCACATTTCGTAAGCAGATCGGTGCGAGCTCTACTTGGGTTAAATGCCAATAATATCTATATTTAGCTTAACCACCCAAGTAGAGCTTGCGGTGTTACTGGAAGTGACCGTCTTAGTGAGGGGTTTCCCAGCCATTTGCATGAAAAAGAAGTGTGTGCAAGGGGTGAAGCTCGCAAGGAGTTCACATTTATAGATGATAAAAGACCTATAAAACATGTATTTTCTATAAATTGAAAGAGTGAGGAATTCATATTGAGAAGTTATTGTAAAATGCAACAAGAGAAACTTAAACTAAGGACTTAACAATAACAGCGATAGCCGGGTAATCAACTTAGGCTTGCACGAAATGTCTTGAATGGGAAAACGTCACTTATGATAACGAGGCTACCGGAAAGCCACAAGCTTAAAATAAATTGTAATCTCATTGGCTGTTGTTTAACTATGAACTCAAAGGTCAAACTACATCATAAACCATGTAAGGAAAGTGGAAATTTCCATTAAAGAAACCTAGGTGTCTGGCCCTAAATATAGGGCCTGTGCGCTTCCCGTGCCAATGACGGCTGCCCTAAATATAGGGCCTGCACACTTCCCGGGCCAACCGTAACACACCCTAAATAAAAGGCCGGTGCTTTTCTTGGGTTAAAATAAATTGTAATCTTATTCAACTCATTAACTGTTTTGAACTTAACGGTGAAAACACGTCATAAACCATTTAAGTTTAAGGAAAGTGAAAATTTTCATTCAAGAAGCCTAGGTGTCTGGCCCTAAAAAATATAGGATAGGGCCTGTGCTTTCCCGGGCCAACTGTAATACACCCTAAAGAAAGGGCCAGTGCTCTTCTTGATTCTTGGGCTAATATCGTGTTCACTTTTTATTATTGAATTTTGCTCCCTGAACCTCTAGATCTAGAAGCTAGCAAAAGTCACTTCAAAGTATTGTCTTCTAGAATCTATATCTAAAGATTCTAGACTAGATCTAGATTCTAGATCGAGATTTATAGATCTAGAATCTAGGAGATCTACCAGTGATTTGGGTCTAGATATAGATATCTACCTACAGTAGATCAAGATCTAGACTAGATCTAGAGATCTAGATTCTCCATATCTACTTCTAAATTAAGGTTTAGATATACTTCATACCGTATTCATGTTCGCAAATTACTTTGCTTTAAAATTCTGTTTGTTTTAAATCTATTTACGGAAGAAATCTTGAATCGGCAATGAACTATGAGCAATGAACATCGTCGACTTTATTTTGTATTTGCAGTTTGCAATTGTAATTTTAATCATATCGATACTCTAAGTACATTTGATCCTTCTCATATAAATCATCTTTCAATACAAATTAAAGGCCAATAATGGTTTTTTTTAAAGATTTGGCAGCATGTATATGTTATATTATGTAGTTTATTGACATATTTGTAAAAGTATAAGACACCCATATGCTTATCTAGACTACTATCTAGGTTTAGATATCGTGAGGGTGTATCTACTTTACTGGTATTGACAGCTTGAGTATTTCTTTCCGCCGAGTCCATTTCTGTCTCCCATGATCTGGGCAAAGCTCTTCTGTGTTTTGAATTTCCTGCAAAATTTATTTCGCTCCTTCCATTGGTTGTTATTTTGACGCTTCTGCGTCGCTATTGGTTGGTTAACACTGCGATGTATGTCGTCATACCAAAAGAGTATACATGTGTAATTAAATTGCTTGTTCGACTGGGCTGATAAATCTGATTTTATGTCAGCGATCAGAAATAACCTATACTAAGTGTACAGAGACATGAGAGACTACAAGAAAGCGAGATGTGGTTCTTGAGAAAAATGTCACGTGTCTCGTGGACAAAGAAAGGAACAAACGAAAACATTTTAGAAGAACATAGAACCAGAAATAAAATTAACATTTTCTTTAAAGCTGCAAACGGCCAACTGTTTATTTCAATAGATCAGCTCAAACTTTATACAAGAACAACCATATCAGGCTGTCAAACATACATGGTTCCTTCTTCAACCATTGATTATCCCCTGCACTCGTTTTACCCCAGTACAGTTAGGCCGTGGAAGTTAGCAGTAGCACTGAAGACTTTTTAAAAAAGACATCATTTTTAAGTCAAAATTTTATTAACCCTTTTGGATCAAATAAAGATATGCGCGCTGACAGTAATACTCAAGAATTGAGTTGGTCAGCTATTGTGAAAGAGAAGAAGAAGAAGAAAAATAACAAAAAGAAGAAGAAGAACTAGAATACATTTAATTATAATGTAGTCTCCACCAAAATGCACGATTCGTCATAATGGATGGTTTTTTCATGTAACCTAATTTTACAACGCTAATTACCCCTTCAAAACGCAACAACGGCTGGCTTGACTTCGCCAAAATGCAACAACTTTTTGTATGTCCATCTTCAATTTGTTGCATTTAGAAAGTCAATTTAATGTTAAAAATAAACTTGATAACCTCTTTTACCTCGTCCCAGTAACAAGATCGGTCATGCACGTGTGTGTGTGTATGTGTGTGTGTGTGTCATGTAGGTCTTCGTTGACCATGCATACTCATATACACGACAGTTATGCACCTAGTCTTGGCTGTCTCGACTCTGGTGACCCCTACCCGCCCCCTTCCCTCCCCGACTCAGTATGTCGTCACTTTTACCAACAGAGATCGTCCTCTGTATGATAAACGCATGTCAACAAAAACAACAACAAAAATCATTCCGAGATCTAGTTGTCGTATGTCTCTACCATCCTACCCCTTGGTGCAGTTTTGAGTGAGAGAAGAATGTATCAGATCTATGAGAAAAAGTTAGGTATATAGGATCTTGTCTTCAAACTAACGAACAACAAACAAAATCCAAACAGTAACAAACAACAACAAAAAAGAGTTTAATTCCAAATAAAAATGTAAATAATGGGTTGTAGTTTTGACTCCGTCAAAATGCACCTTCGCCAAATTGCACGATTTTTTTATCACCTGTGGACCGTGCATTTTTGGCGGAGACTACTGGATATACAATGTTGTGCCAAGTGTATTATTTTCAACCATGATGTTCCCTCCACCACTGCTTATAATTTCTCAACGTCGTGCCATATTTTCCTCCAACAAAAACACATTGACTTAATAGTAGTAAGTCTTTATTGTTCCCATGTGGGTTGCGGATCCCTCAACAGAGAGGGTGCAAGAATACACCCAACGGGATGTCAGCGTGTCACATGAGGCAACTAAATGAAGAAGTAGGTGGTGGCTCCCGACACCGAGCCGATTGATCATCCAGGTTTGAGGTTGACGTGGGGCTAATAATCCCATGTGTAAAAAGAAACGTTACAGAAACATGAACACAGATAAATGACAACGGCAGCTTGGGAGAAAATGGAGCTCCTGTTAAAGGATGGATGATGTTCAGTGGCGAAAGCCGAGGAAGTTATTGGACCGAGGCCTCCATTTTCAATCAAGAATTCTCTCCGTTGCGTCGTGGAATGTGCGAACCTTGTATGAAGCAAATAAGTGTGAACAGGCTATCCAACATATGCACCAGATCAAGCTGCACATACTGGGAATCGGAGAATCCCACTGGATACAATATGGACAGAACCGCCTCCGAACAGTAGAACAAATTTTGTATTCTGGAAAAGACCAAGGATCACACTGAGAAGGAATTGCTCTCATCTTAAGTAAAGCAGCACAGAAAACACTTAGAGGATGGAAAGCCCATGGCTCAAGGATCATCATGGCGTCATTTTCATCAAGAAGCAAGAGGATTAACAACAACATAGTGCAAATCTACGTGCCAACAAAGGATACAGGTGACGAAGAGAAGGATCAATTCTACAACCGTTTAAAGGGAGTGATAGAAAAGCTACCCTCTGGAGATGTCAATATCGTGATGGGAGATGTTAATGCAAAAATAGGAATAGACAACACTGGATAAGAAGAAATAATGGGCAAACATGGCCTGGGAGTGATGAACGACAATGGAGAAAGGCTTACAAATATGTGCTCCTTTGATGGATTGGTTAGTGGCGGTACCAATTTCCTACACAAGAAGATACATAAAGCCACATGGATATCACCGGATGGAAACACAGAAAATCAAATTGACAATTTCTGTATATATATCTCATAAATTTAGGCGCTCATTGGAAAATGTTCGAGTTCTCAGTGGGGCAGATATAAGATCAGACCACCATCTGCTCACGGCAGTGTTGAAACTAAGGCATGGGAAAACAACAGAGGTTTCAGGCAACCAAAATTACAAGTCAACCTGCTACAAAGAGACATGAAAGAACAATTCAAATGTGTCTCAAAAACAAATTTCAGCCTCTAGAACGTATCGAGAAGGATATACAAATCCATTGGAACCAAGTGAAGGAAGTTTTTACAGAGCCGTGAGGATAAATTTTAGGAAGAAAAGACTACAAACACAAGAAATGGATTAGTGAAACATCACTTGACAAAATAGCAGACAGGAGGAGGAAGAAGGAGTATTGAACAGCGGCGGGACAAGGATTGAAAAAAAAAAAGTTATAAAGGAATGTGCCGTGGCAGCCAGACAGGTAAAGAAAAAGCATCAAGATGGACAAGGACAAGTTTGTCACGGAACTTGCAGAAAGAGCCGAAAAAGCAGCACATGGTGGGCACACGATGATATTATACCAAACGGCAAAACTGTTAGCAGGTAAAGGCCGGCCATCAGCTACACCAATGAAGGATATCAATGGCAACCCCGTTTTTGATAAGGAAGGACAGAAAAGACGATTTTGAACATCTACTAAACAGACTGAAAACTCATGAGACACCATGGCTGCAAAAAGAGATATCTTTATCAGCTGTGGATTATCAACACGAGAAGAGATTGCAAAGGCTATTAGCTAAACTCCATTCAAACAGATTCTATACTACCAGAAGCATTGAAGACAGATATATCTACAACAGTCAATATTTTACACGGCTTGTTTCAAAGGGTGTGAAATGAAGAGCAGGTCCCAACAGATTGGAAAGAGGAGATCTCGTAAAACTTCTGAAGAAATGGGATCTTAGCAACTGCAATAATTACATAGGAATGACTCTCCTCTCCTTCCCAAGTAAGGTTATTAGCAGGATTTTATGCGAAAGGATCAAGGATGCCTCAGATGAACAACCCAGAGACCAGCAGACAGGCTTCTGGAAAAAAACATTCTTGTACAGACCAGAAACTTATAATTGAAAATAAACTTTGTTGATTACGAAAAGGTAATTTGACAGTGTTGATATGGCCACCTTATGGAAAATCATGAGGCACTATGGTATACCCCAGAAAATCGTCAACCTAACAAAAAAGATGTACAATGGCACAAATTGTATGATTTTATATGATGGACAACTTACAGACAGTTTTGAGATAAAAACAGGTGTAAGATAAGGTTGCCTTGTATTTCTATTCCTCTTTATTCTGGCAATTGACTGGCTTATCAAAAAAACAACAGCAGGAAGAAGAAATGGCATTCAGTGGACACTATGGACTCATCTAGATGATCTTAACTTTGCAGACAACCTGGTAATATTCTCATACAACCAGCAGCAGACGCAGAGTAAAACGACAAGTATTTCAAAATTATCCATTTCTATTGGCCTCAGAATACATCCTGAAAAACTAAAAATACTTAAAATGAAAACAGTCAACTCAGGAAATAGTGGACAACTTTAGCTATCTTGGCAGTGTAGTAGATATGTAGGGGAAACAACAGCGAAAATCAAGACAAGAATAAGAAAATCAAGAACAGCATTCAGGAATTTGAACAAGATCTGAAAAAGACCATACCATCACCCCTAGAACAAAGATTATAATACGTTTGAACTCCAATGTCAAATCGGTACTGTTATATGGATTGAAGGCTCTAAGACCTGGAGCAGAAAACGTCAGAGCTTTGTCAACAATAGTATTATTTAAAAAGCAGGTAAAATATCCCAATGCACTTTCCCATCCTTCGGTGAAATTTATATATCTTACTGTTCGAGGAAAATTGAAGCCATTGTAACAGACCAAAACCACCCACTAACCCCTCAAATAAAAATTTCCAAACGCTCCAAAAGACCCATTTATTTTTTGTGCCATAAACAAAATATATCACAGATAATTCTTTCCATCATCTGTAAAATTACTATGACTACCATCACCAGTTTCATCATCACCACCGCTCTTTTGAACATTATTTATTGCAATGGCTACATTTACATGTATAAGAAAAATGTTAATTCTTTGTTGTTATTTTATACATGTTTTGATCTCGTAATGCTTAAATGTGTGTAAGCTGTTTGTGTGTGAAGAATAATTTAGGTATAGTAAAATGTGTTGTACATTGTATTTCATATTACTACATTGTAGGTATTGTAACACCAAAACAATGTGCCACTTTTGGACAATAAAGTTATATCTTATGTAATCTTATCTTAACATTTACCCTTGGAAAATATTACGGATTCAGGGGTCAGATAAAATTCAAAATGAAACACTCTGAGAAAAAACACTGCAGAAACCAATAGCAGAAGAAATAGGACAACGGAGATGGAGATGGATAGGACACACCCCCAGAAAACCTCAGTGGAACCCACGGGGGCAGAAGATTAGGGGTAGGCCACAAATAACCTGGAGAAGTCTGGTGAAGGATGAATTGAAGAGAGGAGGTCTTTTGTGGAAGGACTTGACAAGAATTTCCCAAGATAGGATGAGTGGAAGTCTGTTGTTCATGGCCTATACCCTGGTATAGGGTGAAAACGCAATGAATATGATGAATCTTTATTGTCCAAAGAATGCAATTTTTCTTTTGATTTACATTTCTCATATTACAAAAATACATTTAGTACATAAGTTTACTCATAATATATCACTCAAAACACCTTCCACTCACACCACCATATAACACACAGCCGCAGCCAACAGCAGAAATAGTCAGCTTCAAAGCTTTTGAACAACATGGTAAGAAAATCTATACAAGTTTATAAAACTATTGCATTTATTGTTAATATTAGTTAGATCTATGCTGTGAGAGATGAAGAACTGTATTGATCCTTTTGAAAAACCTAACATCAAAGTGAAATCATTTTTAGTTGCTAAAGCATTACACTCCAGGCGACCTAAGAGAAGGCCGTGTAATCTAGATAAGGGCTGTCAGATAGAGGCTGGCCATCCTGGCCGACGAATCTGCTCAGCTAAAGGGAGATCAGAAAAAGTTTTCATTTGATTTATCTTTTCTTGTATTCATAGTCATAAAATGCATCAAGTATAATAATTAAACTTTATATTACATCTTTTCTATTATAATCTGAGATGTTGTTTAGCATAATATGTTAAGTTTCAATATAAAGATACTCTTTTGTCTTCATCCTTACCGTTTCCAATTACACCTACATGCGTTTTCTTCTATGAAAACCTGCATTATCGGGCTAATACAATCCAAGTAAACTGATACACCGATACCGAAACGTAATCTGTAGTCAACCTCAACTGTTTACACTTTACAAGTAAGAGCCGGTTTCGATTTTGAATGTTGTTGAAGATGATACTGTCTTCTCTTTTTCGTTTTTTGGATTTATTAGTTGAATTATATCTCATTCTTGTTTATGTTGCATACACTATAGACGATTTTGAGATTGATACAGAGAGTTGATATGATCTAGTGGAATTCTACTGTTACTGAATCTAGATCTAGATCTAGATCTATCTAGAGCCAGCTAGATCTAGATCTATATTTAGAATACATATATATATCTTGATTAAAGTTGGTTAAGCGGTGCTTTCTCAAGTTTGTGCTGTCTCGAATCTCAGCTCTCTGTCACCATTGATCGCTTTCAACAATTAACTGTTCATGCACTTGGATTATATATTTTACTGTATACTTCTTAAATTGTTCTTGACTGAATCAGCAGGAAACCGTAGTCCCCATCTCTAGATCTACATTTAGTCAAAATAATTCCCATCACTTTAATATCAATACAATTTCAATTGACAGAGCCAAGTTCATGCTTAAAAATGAAGTAGATAATGATATTGATTACTCAAAACCTTTATCTTAAAATAATAACTGAGCATGAAATTTCCATTCTTGACAATGTTCATCCTCAAGTTGAATCTCTTATAGGGGATGAGAAGATGGCACTATTGTACATAGGGGGATATATGGCCTTTAAAGATTCAGGTTTGCAGGGATCGCCATCCTACCTGTCAGATAATGCCGGGACTTTCACGGAAAATATGTATCGTGGTGCACTATCATACCCATCTGAGAATTGTTCAACATTCTAGGATATGTGATGTCTTTTTTAAAATGAGCAAAGAGGTTTCTTGTCACATAAGACTCATTAGCATTTTCCAAGAATTCCCAAGTCTGTTTCACATTATTTTTGGAACTTTGTTCAAAGTCACTGATGAGGATTGTCAATTATTTTAATGAAACGTTTCTGTCTTCAACAAGAACAGGCTAGACCTAATTCTGGGCAACAACGTAGAAAAATAGCAAAATTATCATCTTCAATTTCAACAGGAAAATAAAATTATTGGATTAATGAACCTTCAATTCATACCAAGCCAGTGCTTTAGAACACGTGAACTATATATGCAATGCAGCCTTAATCGGTACCAAGCCCAAATTAAATGCAGAGGGAAATATTTTGTTAATGGATTAGATCTACAGCACCAGGTATGTGAAATATTATTATTCCTGTTTTTGAAAGTATAATCTTGAAATAAAGTTACACATTTTTTTGCCATCATCAATTTGATTAAAACCCCCTATCATGTTGCTCTATATCTGTCAGTCTGTCTCTCTCTCTTTTCTCTCTCTCTATCTCTCTCTCTCTCACTCTCTCTCTCTCTCTCTCTCTCCTCTCTCTCTCTCTCTCTCAGCCCCCCCCCCCCCCCCCGGAAGAATGCAATGTTATTATTCCTGTTCTTAATAGTATAATCTTGAAATTAAGTTACACGTAGTCGCTCTCTGTCCTTATCTCTCTGTGTTCCTTATCTCTCTGTGTTCTCTCTCTCTCTCTCTCTCTCTCTCTCTCTCTCTCTCTCTCTCTCTCTCTCTCTCTCTCTCTCTCTCTATCTATCTATCTCTCTATCTATCTCTCTCTCTCTCTCTCTCTCTCTCTCTCTCTCTCTCTCTCTCTCTCTCTCTCTCTCTCTCTCTCTCTCTCCCTCCCTCCCTATCTCTCTCTCTCTCTCTCTCTCTCTCTCTCTCTCTCTCTCTCTCTCTCTCTCTCTCTCTCTCTCTCTCTCTCTCTCTCTCTCTCTCTCTCTCTCTCTCTCACACACACACACACACACATACATTCAAGAATTTGTCATTTACTAAATATATATAGATTCTAGATCTTAATCTGCCCAGCACAAATGCAAATCAAAAGGCATGCTAGATCTGGGATCTAGAATCTAGATCTATGCGAGATTTAAATTATTGTGCAAGGTAGATACAACTTTATTGTCCAATACCTTCAATATAACAATGTGAATACAACATATTTTTACTATAAATGAATTATTCTTCACACACAAACAGCTTGCACACATGTAAGCATTACGAGATCAAAACATGTATAACAACAAAAAATTAACTTTCTTCTAATACATGTAAACGTAGTCATTGCAATGAATAATGTTCAAAAGAGCGATGATGAGAATGAAACTGGTGATGGCAGTCATAATAATTTTACAGATGATGGTAAGAATTATCTTTTATACCTTTCTTTATGGCATACAAAATAATTTGGTCTTTTGGAGTGTTTGGAAATTTTGATTTGAGGTGTTAGTGGGTGGTTTTGGTCTGCTACGATGTCTTCAATTTTTCTTGAGCAGTAAGATATATATAAATTTCATCAGATGGGAAAGTAGTCTTGCAGATGAAACCCTCACTCACAAAGCGTCGGCCGGCGCATCTGCCTTTATCTCAGACAGCTTTTATCTATGAATAGGATACACGACATTCTCTTAGGTCGCCTGGATTACACTACATGATATGTCATCCCAACGTTGCACAGATTAGTCTGAGAGACCAAAGCATGGCCTGTTGCCATGATAAGTGCAAATGTTGTGTGTTGTGTGAGATATTTTGTATGTTCCCGTTATCAATGCTGTCATCTGGTAGACTAGTGCACGATACAATAATCTAAAAAAAAGAGACTAAAAAGATGAATTTGTTTCGTAAATCGTCCGAATACAACAAGTCGCCAAGATCATCATCTGTCCCTTTGTGATTCCTTTCAGATCCTTGGGGTAATCCCATTGAGATTAAGGTAATATGAAATCTACATTCAGTTGATTTGAGTGATATTATAAATACATAATCTTGAATTTTTGTTTATATTTAATTTGATTTAATGTATCCACATCCACGCCACAACTAAGGTGATCTGGGGGTTTTTTGGTAGGATTTTTAGTGTGCACAGAATGTTGCTAACTACACGGGACGTCCTTTTTTATCATCCGTCTCCGATGGGACTAGATGTCGATCCACCTACCTGGACCAGGGTAGTAGATACAATTTTTAGATATATTGTTGACCGTTGGCAGCGTCGAACCCATTACCTTTTGGTTTTAGAGGTCAACACATTGCCTCTGGACTACCGAGTCCCCCTCATTTTGAAAAACCTCCTGGCGTGTAATAAAAGGAGTCAGTAAGTGTGAGTTATTGGGCATGGGTGGGTTTGCTTTGGGAGTTTTGCGAATGAAATGCTAAGATCCCATTCTTTGGCGCTAATAGATAAAATACATTCTTTGTGTAAGGAGAGGTGGGTCATAACTTTGTGAGTGAACAGTTGGTTTATTGTTTTTGGATAAGTGAGTTATAACTTTGTGAGTGAACAGTTGGTTTATTGTTTTTGGATAAGTGAGTTATAACTTTGTGAGTGAACAGTTGGTTTATTGTTTTTGGATAAGTTGGTTATAACTTTGTGAGTGAACAGTTGGTTTGTTGTTTTTGGATAAGTGAGTTATAACTTTGTGAGTGAACAGTTGGTTTGTTGTTTTTGGATAAGTGAGTTATAACTTTGTGAGTGAACAGTTGGTTTGTTGTTTTTGGATAAGTGAGTTATAACTTTGTGAGTGAACAGTTGGTTTATTGTTTTTGGATAAGTGAGTTATAACTTTGTGAGTGAACTTTTGGATAAGTGAGTTATAACTTTGTGAGTGAACAGTTGGTTTGTTGTTTTTGGATAAGTGAGTTATAACTTTGTGAGTGAACAGTTGGTTTATTGTTTTTGGATAAGTTGGTTATAACTTTGTGAGTGAACAGTTGGTTTGTTGTTTTTGGATAAGTGAGTTATAACTTTGTGAGTGAACAGTTGGTTTATTGTTTTTGGATAAGTGAGTTATAACTTTGTGAGTGAACAGTTGGTTTATTGTTTTTGGACAAGTGAGTTATAACTTTGCGAGTGAACAGTTGGTTTATTGTTTTTGGATAAGTGAGTTATAACTTTGCGCGTGAACAGTTGGTTTGTTGTTTTTGGATAAGTGAGTTATAACTTTGCAAGTGAACAGTTGGTTTGTTGTTTTTGGACAAGCCAATTCAGACTTTGAATGAAGACGAGCGAATAAAGTTTCCATGTATATGTCAGTGGTAGGAAAATTTCCACTGAAAGAGGAATGGAGATTTATCGAACAACGAAGGGATGCATGACGAATTCAATGAGTGAATTACAACACTCTACTCCGACAGGATAGTTGTCAGAAAATCAAGGCCAGGAATACAACCACAGTGATATGGACATCCAAGCAATAGATTCTGACAAGGAACTCTTGCAATTTCTTGATGAGAGACGCCCAAAGATCACATTTCCACCCGCTAGCACAAAAGATCAATGGGGATCTCTGGACAATAAGATCAGCAAGAGGCTGAAGACCATGATAGGAAATAGCACGCGAGACCAAACGTCAACAACCTATGGTGAAATTGTCTACCAAACGTACCGAGAAACACTCGGAGTGAAACAGCCAAAAAACACCACCGTGACCATGTCGTCCTGAACAGACGCCAAATACTGAAATAGAGATGGACAACATAAGGAGAAAGAAGAACGATCTGAAAAAAAAACTTATGAAGCAAGCCTCGGAATTTGAAAAGAAAGGGCTGCAAAAGTCATGGGAAGATTTGAATACAAAGTATAATGTTCTGAGCAAAGTCAAAACAGAAAGAAAAAGGAGATACCAAAGAGAGTAAACACATGACAGATTTTTCAGAGAGCATATCAAGTTTGCACGTCAATTATTTTAACAGCCTAAGTCAGGAACCCTATCAACTGACAAAGTGACACTTGCACATCTCAGGGAAATATATTCTGACCCAGATCGCAATCAACCATTGGACCAAATTGAGGGTTTGAAATGGCTTGCAGCACCCAAAAGTAGGTTTAGCAGTAGACCCCTTTTATTGAAGAAAGTTACATCTGTGGTCCATGAGGCCAAAGCCAAGTTCTCATCCAGGCCGAACGGAACATCTTAATAATGTACTGTACAAAGAGATGCCCAAAGGTTCTGGTATGGTTACATAAGATGACTTGCTCAGCATGGAGAAATGAAAAGCTAAGCGATCAATGGATGGTAGCAGATGGAGTGTACATCCCAAAAGAGCAAAGCCAGTCAAGATCCATTTCAATTATAAATGTAGAAGGCAAAATATTCTTCTCTGCCATGGCCTTCTTCAGATCGACAAAATTTCTGATCAGTAACGAATACACTGACACGACTGTTTAAAGGGAGGTATTCTCGGTGTCCCTGTAGTAGAAGGAAACTCAATGGGAGCTAAAGACAGAATTTTCAGAAGAAAAGTACCCCCGTCGATCACGTGTTTCGGCCCTTAACCTCCTTACACTTGGGGGCCCGGTCACAACTAGGTCATGACTCATAGGTGCCACTCTGCCTTTCTTTTCCTCGCCAGTTTTGATCACCCATCCACCGGCTAAACAGACTCATCGTTGCTTGACTTTTCTAATTGGCCACTGCATTTTTTGCAGCTACCACTTTACATCCATACTTAATGGTAAATTTTTATTCTATATGAAGCAAGCTTTCATTTCTTTCTTGACCAGATCCAACTGGAGCTCTTTTCCGATTTTCTGCCAACTGTTTGAGTGCTCTAATACGCTTGTTTCCTGTAATTGAGAACTGTTTTAGGAAGGAATAAGTTGAGCTCCTACAAACCCTCTGACTCCAACATCTACTGCCAGTACTCTGGTCATATGTTCGGCTTTTGCATCGGTTGTTTTCTCCCACTTCACCACATTTCCATTTGAAGGTAAGAGGTCATACTACTGATCAGATTATGAAACTTATCCTTACCGTTGCCATTTGCCATAGATCGTTCCAGGTCAGACTCCTCTGCAAGGCGTTTTCTCAGGTTGTCCAATGGCCTTGCTGATATTGTTGGACTGCTCTCTGAACTCGTTTAGTGTCCTCTTCCTGCCTTACTTCCTGGACGATCATATCTCTCTTTTCTTTGTCTTCCAATTTCGACCACCATTTTGTCTGAGATGTTCCTAGCCCTACATGGTTGTTTTGTGTCTGTCTGATTACTTTCTTCCCTCTCATCCTCAAGCAGTCGTGGGATGTTTTTACTGTGTCTGTGGCTGTCCATTTCCTTCCACTTTTTAGCTGTGGCTGGGCTGCTCTCAAAATTTGTGAGTATAATTTGCAGCCTTGATTTTCATTCTTTGTATTCTTCAACAACAAATTTCAAAGGTAGCTGGATTTTTGCCTGCCGGCAATAGCATGTCATGGCACATTTGAAAGACAGGATGGTACATCAAATTTAAACCATTTCCTAATATATTTATTAATCTTGACTTTGATTGCATCAACAACAGTTGTACATGTCATATACCAGTAGGGGCCATAAGAGCTTGGGAATCAACATGAACTGCAGGCACCAAACTTCATATTATCCTGGAGATCATATTTGTCGATTCTTTTCAGCCCTTCCTCGGCTTATTCTTTAGTGTCTTTTGATCTTTCTGTGTCTATGATTTATTTCTTCTTGCACGAAGATCACAATACAGTGACAGTGATAGTTACCTCTGTTTGCTACATGACCATCTTGAATTCATTATGAAGGACCGTTGGAAGGCTTTTAGGAGCAAGATGGGAAACCAGTGGTTCCAGCAAGACGGGGCCACCTCCCACATCGCAAACACTGACATAAAATGGCTCGGAGATAATTTTGGAAGCAGAATCATCAACCCCTGCAGTATGCACCAACGGACGCCCAATAGTCCTGACTTCAACCCCTTAGACTATCACCTGTGGGGATTCCTCAAGGATAAGATGTGTGGGAACAATTTTGAATTACTTCATAATTTGAGAAACACTATCACAAGATATGTGAGATCCATCCCAAAAGAGCAGTGCAAGAAGATGATTGACAATTTCATTCTACGTCTTAGAGAGTAGAGAATACATCAGCCAGAATGGGAGACATATAGAACAAGTGCTGTAGTTTCAATATGAATGCGAATATCTTGATAAACATTTAACACAAATTAATCTGAATGCTATTGGCCTCTTGCTGTAAAGTTACTAATTCGTATCAACATGTTTTACGATTTTATCGATATATATTTGAGTTCAATGTTTCAATGGTCACTTGGTAATACTGAAAAGAGGCAGTTTTCGTTATAATGTCATTCACTTTATAACGCCAAATTACCACTAGCACAACAGTTGGTAGTATAACGAGGTTTGAGCGTACACAAATAATACTCAGAAGACCTCTTGAACATGCTTTCTCCAAAATAAAACAAACGATTTCAGATACCTCATTTTCTTATTTCTACATCCAGTTGTTCAACCCAGATTTTGAATATTTCGTATATTTATTTTAATGCTCAGCATATTTATCTCAGGTACCTAATACATTGCCATTTCCTGCCCATACCCAGAGAAACATGCTTTTTCTTTTCTTATGAAACTTGAAAAAAATAATATCAATTAAGTTTAATTTAAAAAAATATATCCCCCCCCCCCCTTCTGTGAAAAAGAAACAGACTAATGTGAATTGCAACTTTCGCGTTCCATTTTGTTTCATCTAAATAATTAACCCTTCAAATAGCGACTGAACTTGAACACAATACATAACCCATTGAAACCTGTCTTGCATTCATCAAATCATTCCGTTCAATAAATGTCATTAAGTAAAGGTTTCATTTAAATTTGAGAACAGTTTTATTCAAAAACAACATGGAATGAAAATATCACAGAAAAATATCTTTGTCTTATCACATTACCACTAAAATGGATGTCTCAAATGAAATGAAAAGACAATTTTGGTACTTATTTCATTAAAATGTTATCATAGAATGAAAAAAAAAAGAAGCTTCTCAAAATAAATACAACATTTTTTCAATAGAAAAGAGAAGAAGTTGTCACATAATAAAAGGATGTTTTCTTCTACTGTCATACTCTTAGTTGCACCAATTTCAAACTTGAACCATATCATTTATAATTGTGGACGGACTTAAAGAAAAATCTATTCTATGGAGCATGTAAAACAGGCAAAACATTTTTATTCTGGAAGTAAATCATTAAGCCAAGTTCTTCATCCCCAAAATCATCTTCCTGAGGATTCTTTCGCCTTGCCGCTGTCTTGGGTCGTTCTGCTTGGGGTCCAAGTGGGTCTGAGTACAGAGGCATCTGTGTCAACACAAACACAGACAAAATAACACACATTTTTTTTGGTTTATTAAGAGCGATGAGAAAAACGTAAACAAACAAATTCCAATTTCCTATAAGACCAGAGGTTTGATGTAAGTAACCAGCACAGTTGAGCAAGAGGTAAACTGAAAAACCCAACACTGTCTAGTCACACAATAAAGTAGATTTTATGACTCGGGTTGAAGCATTTTGGTTTGGAGAGAAAGAAAGATAGCCATTGGTACAACTCCTTAACCATGGCGTCCAATGGATTGGGCAATCTGACCTGTTCTTCCAAGGAGAAACAAAAAGGAAATCGTCTGTTTTGTACATATATCATTTAACATGTCCTTCACAGAAGAAACAAGAAAAGAAATTGTCTGTTTTGAATATATCATTTTGAACTGCTCTTCACAGAAGAAACAAAAAGAAAACCGTTTGTTTTGAATATATCATTTTGACCTCTTCTTCACAGAAGAAACAAAATTGAAAAAATTGAAAAAGTTCTATGGCTGCCGTTACAATCTTTATTCCCAATGCAAAGGGATTAAACATACGACATTGTCCATGTCACCCCTATGACACATCACTAGTATCGGATGGTAACATGAGTGACAACCAATGTTCGTTTAACCTTCGGCATCCACTTACCCAGTTCCTGTTGACTTTGGCCAGAGGATATGACCCTGAGTCGTCTAAAGGAGGTCGGTGTCGTCTTGTACTCTTTGAATTTGCGTGACCCCCAGCACTTCCTTCACGATCTAGGTCTGATATTAAACAAAACAATAGTCAAAACAAAAATAAAGCAACAGATGGAAAGGATAAATGAATGAGATATTTTTTAACGTTCACCATTTAAAAATGAGTTAGTGAAAATATAATAAAATATCAATATGGCACTTGAATCGGTAAATTCTTTTAGGTCACTCATTAAGGAATTAAAATATCAACTAAAGAAAAATATTCATTGAATAATTTTTTTTTCAAAAGTGTTTTTTAAACTGTCGATTGAACCTGCGAATCGCAGAGAAGACGGCAAAAGCATTCCAATTTTCTGAACTGATTTTCCGTAAACTACAAATGCCACAACGCCTAAATTTTTATCTTGGGACATCTAGCAGATCTCATCGCGAGACCTAAGAATGTGTGAAGGTTCATAAGGTCGATGAGGTCTTTAACTTTAAGATATTTTGGTGCAGTCTTATTTATTGTATTAAAGCAAATCAGGGCAATTTTGTACTCAACTCTTGCCTTAACCCTTTAACAGCGTATAGCCGATTAAATCGGCTAATTGCTGTGCGGCTTTCTCTGCGGCAGCCGATTAGATTGGCCAATTCATCTGCCCATTTTCTAATTACCCTTGACTACTAGCTGTTGTTATCGTTTTCCTCATCTTGGCGATTGAAGAATACCTGTAGTTCTCCTGTTTCTGGAAATAGCGATTGTCTTCCTATTGTCAAAGTATTACTCATAGCCGTCTTGTGATTCCAGTATTGTGAAAAAAATATCACTCCTTTCGTTTTAAATAAATTTAGCATGAACATTTGATAAGAACCCCAACAAACTATACATCTTTGGAAAGGTCATGAAATTCTCTAAGTGATAAAAGGGTATTTGAATGAAAATGACAATATCTATAAACTTTCAAGGGATCCCAACATAAAAAATTTTATGACCTTTCCAGAAATGTAAGGTCAGAAAGGTGTTCAATGCATCCCCCTAACAAGCCCACCCGTAGCTCCATTTTTTCTTTCTGAACACAAAACGCGTTTAATAGGGATAATACAGTAGATGAAAATCAGACCCACATGAATATCAGACTCATATAAAGATCAGACACACAAAAAATAGCCTTACATGAAAACTAAACCTAGCACGAAACGAGGACTATCCAAAATGACTTACCGCTGCCTGCACTGCTTTCACGCCTTCCCCGGCCACTTCCTCGTCTCCCTGCACTTGTGGCTCTCTGAAATGATTTGTGTTTAGGCGTAACATTAACATTTGTATGTCTTTAATCAAATAGAGTCAAAATGAGAGACTTGGCTCATCAAGGGAAAAAGAGGCATTTTAAGACTAAAACAATGAATACCACTTATATCTACATTCTTTCAGTCAACAATCTTTTTTAACTGACATGATTTTACACTTATGTCAACATTCATTCAGTCAACACTCTTCATTAACTGACATTCTTTCAGTTTTACACTTATTAATGAACATTCTTTCAGTCAACACTCTTCTTTAACTGACATAGTTAATCCTTCCATTAAACCATCCATCCACTCTTTAAGTTAATCCTTCCATCTACCCATCCATCCACTCTTTAAGTTAATCCTTCCACCTACCCATCCATCCACTCTTTAAGTTAATCCTTCCATTTACCCATCCATCCACTCTTTAAGTAAATCCTTCCATTTACCCATCCATCCACTCTTTAAGTTACTCCTTCCAGCAAAACATCCATCCACTCTTTAAGTTAATCCTTCCATCTACCCATCCATCCACTCTTTAAGTTAATCCTTCCATCTACCCATCCATCCACTCTTTAAGTTAATCCTTCCATCTACCCATCCATCCACTCTTTAAGTTACTCCTTCCAGTAAACCATCCATCCACTCTTTAAGTTAATCCTTCCATCTACCCATCCATCCACTCTTTAAGTTAATCCTTCCATCAAACCATCCATTCACTCTTTAAGTTAATCCTTCCATCTACCCATCCATCCACTCTTTAAGTTAATCCTTCCATCAAACCATCCATCCACTCTTTAAGTTAATCCTTCCATCAAACCATCCATCCACTCTTTAAGTTAATCCTTCCATCTACCCATCCATTCACTCTTTAAGTTAATCCTTCCATCTACCCATCCATTCACTCTTTAAGTTAATCCTTCCATCTACCCATCCATCCACTCTTTAAGTTAGTCCTTCCATCTACCCATCCATCCACTCTTTAAGTTAATCCTTCCAGCAAACCATCCATCCACTCTTTAAGTTAATCCTTCCATCTACCCATCCATCCACTCTTTAAGTTAATCCTTCCAGCAAACCATCCATCAACTCTTTAAGTTAATCCTTCCATCAAACCATCCATCCACTCTTTAAGTTAATCCTTCCATCAAACCATCCATCCACTCTTTAAGTTAATCCTTCCATCAAACCATCCATCCACTCTTTAAGTTAATCCTTCCATCTACCCATCCATCCACTCTTTAAGTTAATCCTTCCATCAAACCATCCATCCACTCTTTAAGTTACTCCTTCCAGGAAACCATCCATCCACTCTTTAAGTTAATCCTTCCATCTACCCATCCATTCACTCTTTAAAGTTAATCCTTCCATCTACCCATCCATCCACTCTTTAAGTTAATCCTTCCATCTACCCATCCATCTACTCTTTAAGTTAATCCTTCCATCTACCCATCCATCCACTCTTTAAGTTAATCCTTCCATCCAACCATCCATCCACTCTTTAAGTTAAAGTATGAAATATATAACTAAGAAAATAATTTTCAAGGCCAGATTTTAACTGCTTCTAAATACGGCCGGCACAAACTGAACCCTCCTGTCGAATAAACCTATGCATGCTGATTAGCTTACCTGGTCTCTCAGTTCCTTATTCTTCTCTGCTTTCTTCAACTTTGTGGCATACTCCTGGGCGTCGTCAGACCCAAATCTGTGCACAGCCTCACTAAGAACTTCAGACCTGGCCAACCAAATAAAGAGATGTATCAACATCATCTTCCACACCTACTTAAAAAGCTGAGAAAAATGCCAAGAGCGGGTATGGGGTGATGTGTTTGTTTCATTGACACTTTTTACCCTGTCCACCATATCATGCGGTGATCTCAGGGTGAATTGAAAAGAAAGAGCCAGATGGTAGATATGCGACAGAGTGAAACTTAGACAAGTAGAACCTACCAGCAGCGTCCATCAACCACTCAATAATACGAACTCAAGAATTCAAATTCTAATTTTCAACTTAATGAATTTTGTCTTTGACACCCAAAGACCTACATCCAAGAAAATTTTGCCCCATGATATATATAGCTTTTCTGTTTTATGTTTTTACTAAGGACAGTGGAACCTCTCTAATCAGGAACCCGGGGAATCGGGAAGGAATCCCAGGCAACAGAATTTTTTCTATATATTTCACCTCTCTAAACAGGACAATTTTTCGGGTGCCAGTTCACAATGACCATAAGCCAGACACATCAGGAATCCATCGTGAATGTAAAAAATATGTAAATAATTAATAAAACTAGTTTAAAAAAAAAGAAAGAAGATATTTGTCTTAAAATTAAAAAAAATTTTTTTTTCGGCTCTGGACTTACATTCAATGTTATCAGGGAATCTTCGGTGAATGTATTTGTAGGTCTCAAAGGCTTTCTGGTAATTACCACTCCGCCTGTAGCAGCTGGCAATCATTAGATGCCATTTCACTTGATTGGGTCTGTGGCAAAAAAGAATATAACATGACATCATCAATTGTAGCAAAGAAGAGAGGAAGAGGCGTGATCAACTGGAACACCTCGGCCAGATGACATGCACCACCATAGTGATCTCAACTAAAAGAAACATGTTTTCACTGATAAAGGACTAATGATGGTCTGGATTGATGTGAACTAGAAGAAACATGTTTTCACTGATAAAGGACTAATAATGGTCTGGATTGATGTGAACTAGAAGAAACATGTTTTCACTGATAAAGGACTAATGATGGTCTGGATTGATGTGAACTAGAAGAAACATGTTTTCACTGATAAAGGACTAATGATGGTCTGGATTGATGTGAACTAGAAGAAACATGTTTTCACTGATAAAGGACTAATAATGGTCTGGATTAAAACTGAATTAGACCTTATTGTTGGTGTTAGATGAAATGGCTACCCAATGTCAATCAACAGGAACAGAGAAGAGAAATAAAAATGTATTATTACTGTATACAGCTTCGTTCTTACTAATCTTTCTTATACATTCCCTCTTTGAGTCTGGTTTAAGCTCTAGGCCTAAAAGTATGACAGATAAACATTATGCAATGAATGATTGTCTAGGCTACAACCCCTATGTATTCAGTATTAGCCTAAGAGACAGTCTGGCTAAGAGAATCTGTGAAAAATGAGGCAGTGAGAAACGACATACTGGACAATGGCGGCTCGTTCAAAGTAGTCAATGGCTTTTTCACAGAACTGGGAGTCAATGTAATAGGCCCCTAGCCACTCTATCACAGGAATGTTGGACGGAAAATGTCGGTAAGACTGTTGAAATGATTGACATGCAGTGCGATTAGCTCAACGTGAGCAGTAAAACAGAATGTAAAAATTTTCTTAAAAATCAAAATTTGAATAAGTGAAGAAGAGGAAAAAGGAGGAGGAGGGGAAGGAGAAGAAGGAAAAGAAGAACAAAAGAAGAAGAAGAAGAAGATGATGAAGAAGAAGAAGAAGAAGAAGAAGAAGAAGAAGAAGAAGAAGAAGAAGAAGAAGAAGGAGAAGAAGAAGAGAAGAAGAAAAATAATAATAATAATAATAATAATAATAATAATAATAATAATAATAATAAAAGAAGAAGAAGAAGAAGAAGAAGAAGAAGAAGAAGAAGAAGAAGAAGAAGGGTCATGAATAAAAAAAATTCTTTTTAACATTGAATGAACACAAAAATGTTCTATTCTCTATAAAATCAGACTAACAAAAGAAAAGCGATCATACAGGCATTCAAATTCTACTTTGTTTTATAATTTGAAAATTCAGGCAATCAATAAACAATCAGAAAATCTCACAAGTCCTTAACCACATTACACTTTCAAGTCAAAATGACTTTCAAATCATATGACAGAGGTGCATTCCATAGGCAAGCAATTTGTCTCATCGTTTGCTAAGTGGCTTGCTGGTCTTTTGCTAACAGGATAGCGACTGCTTGTAGGAAAGGGAACTCTCTAACCTAACAACTAAAATTAGCATAAATAGGTGAGATGGCAGTGCTCGTTAAATATATTATTGCTTGTATATAAATAAAAACAATCAAACAAGTTGAAAACGTGCATGAATCTAATGCATGGGTTTGATGTATACCTATCCCAGAAAGAAAGATTAATTTGATTATCCATTGAATGTCTTGAGCCGTAAGCGTGCTGCCCTTCTCTTTTTTCTCGAGTCAGACAATCTTAGATGTGCTTGCTTTGGCTAATTAGCCGCTTGCCTAGTGCTTGGCTACAGAACAGTGTGCTTGCCAAGCACAAGCAAGTCGCTTGCCTATGGAACATGCCTTAGCCTTAGGCCTGAAAACTCACGTCATAGTAGTACTGGAAAGCTTGCGATTTGTCGCCTTCATTGTCGTAAAGTTCTCCCATGCGAGCTAAAACACTGGGGTCAGAGGTCACCACACCAATGAGTTGCATGAACCTTAAAAAGAGGAAATAGCAGCATACATGAAAGAGGGCCAAATCAGGAGGATAAGCATGGCTGAAGTAAGGTTGATGGTCTAATGGAAACGCCGGTCCACTCCGGCGTGTTTATTTTCTTTTTCCATAGTTTGAGTTTTGCAATGGAAGTAGCCACCTTGTCTCGTTGCCCAAGAATGTTTAAGTCTGCACCTTGCAACTTGCAGTTCAGTTCATTCAAATGACAGAATATGTCTGATAGAAATGTCATCTGTTTTGAAACAAATTCTCTCTCCTTCTCTCACTCTCCCCCTCTCTCTCTCCCCCCCCCCTCTCTCTCTCTCTCTCCCTTTTTTCTCTGTCTCTGTCTCTCTCTCAGAAAAAAGATAAAAATTTCTCACCATTCAGCAGCCTGGGCAGAGTCTTCCAGTTGTTCGTAGCTTTGGGCCGGTGAAGGAAAATGACACAACGTAGAAATAGAACTGTCTTTCTCTTTCTCTTTGTCACTGTCTCTCTCATCTCTCTATATTTCTGTCTCTCTATCTCTGTCAATCTGCCTACCTGCCTACCTGCCTGTTTGTTTCTCTCTCTCTTCCTTTCTCTCTCCTCCCTTCCTCATGAAGCAGTGATTAGTTTAACAGGTGTGTCTGTTTACAATTTATAAATCTTGTTTCTGGTCTAGTTGATTGTTGAATGTCACTACTAGAAAATTTCTTACAGTAATGTCCCACCATGCTCTTTTTTGGGTTCTTTTTTGTGGACATAATGTGGACGACACATCATAGCATGATGATCATTATTAAAAAATTGTTTTTTTCTATAAAACAGAACTGGAAAAATGCATGGGAGACAAAGAAGAAAAAAAAAGCAGATTAAACAAATGTCAAATCTCATGAGAAAGGATTTACAGCGTGTGCTTAACTCTCTGAGTTGCGGGAAGGCTGACTATAGTGTCAGTGCTACTTCCACACCCCTTGCAGGACAAAAGTACACATCTTTTGTACAATAACTACAGCAATCAAACTGCTGAGATAACTATGCGATTCCATCGATTTTGACCATCTGAAGTATTTCTTATCATTTTTTTCCGTGACCTCTCCCAAGCTACCTAATCTTGGTGTCGTCGACAAAATCTGATGATAGATTTGGCAACTGAGGGCTCAAATATTGAGCCAGAAAATGATGAATATACTGAATTTATACTAGATAATGGATGAAGACTTACATAGGTCTAGCCGCTGCAGACCATCACAAAGGGACAGAAACCCACCCCTTTGTCATTGAGTTACAAATTGTGTAACATTGACAATGTTAAACCTAAAAAAATGTGAAACAGGGGAGGTAAATGATGTGAATTTTTACATCACGAAGGACACCTCATCAATGCAAGTCGATATCCATGTAAATAAAATAAAAAATGGGTTAATATTTTGTTCTTTGACTTCATACTCTTTTATCACAATGGACACAAATCTACTGAGCAAGATTTTATAAAGATTTTCCTAAATAGATTTGTTCCATCGTGATAAAAGTATGATCAAAGAAAAGCCAAAAAAACGAGAAAATCATCCTTCCCCAATTTTTTTGATTTACGCAGATAGCGACTTGCACTAAAACAAACTACTGTTGGCAAAGGATACATATCTGCAATCTGGTACATGACTTGAGGGCTATTGCGCAAAATGGCGTGAAGTTTGTAAAAGCAGTCGATGCCGTCCTCAAGCCGACTGAGCCGTTTGTTGCACAAACCTGGGGATCGTCAGGTTAAACATGAAATCAATGACAAACCTGGGGGTCGTCAGGTTAAACATGAAATCAATGACAAACCTGGGGATCGTCAGGTTAAACATGAAATCAATGACAAACCTGGGGATCGTCAGGTTAAACATGAAATCAATGACAAACCTGGGGATCGTCAGGTTAAACATGAAATCAATGACAAACCTGGGGGTCGTCAGGTTAAACATGAAATCAATGACAAACCTGGGGGTCGTCAGGTTAAACATGCAATGAGACATCAGTCTTGGAAAGACACTCAAAGCCTTTGGACAGCAATGGCAATGTCCAACTACCACAGTAGGTCATATTCTTAGACCATTCAGCACTCTAATAATGATAACAATGAAGATTATTTACGTGGCACTCAATCCCGTGTGAAGACAGCTCTAACTATGACTACAACTAAATACAAGCCAATAAAAACAACAACATTTACCTTCACAGTATAAAATCATTAAGACTGAGACTAATCCGTTTCATAAGTTGTAGAAAGATATTCTGTTTTAAGACCCGTTTTAAACTCTGATTCAAATGTAATGAAACGTAAGTTTAGCTAGAGGGAAAGAATTCCACACTGCTGGAGCTGTGTGGGTAAGAGTAAGACCTCCCAGCAAGCTTGCCAGAACTTTTTTTCTTTTTCGTTTTTTAAAAGACACTGACTGCTACATGGATCATGACAGAGTTTAAAAATGGACTAGGTCTTGCAAATAAACTCTACTCCTGGTTAGCCTATGCTGTACTTTGAGCATGGGACTTACCATACTTTATACGTGTAAGTGTAACAATTTTATTCCCCTACTATCTGAACTTGTACTAAGGTCAAGGTCAATCCCAACACAGAGGTCGTGGTGACAATCACTATTGAGAAAGGTTGCAGGGGTCAAAACTGATCGTCTATTGGCCCAAATTTTAAAGAGAAATTACCTCAAAATTTGAGCCACTGTTGATTGCTGATAGATGAGCATTTTGTCTAAAAAACGATGCGCTATCACATGCTTTGCATCACACTATGGTACAGTATTGAACCTTCAAGGCTGTTACAGCCCATAGAGCCGGAGCTTATCCCGGTTTCAATAGCACCAGTATGACGCAGGCTTTTACTCCCAAGCTGGTGCTTGTACCTATTGGCACCTGGGCAGAGCGGGGGAAATGTGTGTTAAGCGTCTTTCCCAAGGAACACAACTTCAGATCTAGTTTTGCTAGGACCTCAAGATCCCCTGTCCGGCAGCCTTACCACTCAGCCATTGACACCCTGATCACGCTATAGAAATCTGGACAGATTTCAACTCTATGGGCTGTAACAGCATTGAAGGAACTTAGCTTAATAACCCTGACCATAACACAGTACCCAAATCCCATCCACCATAACAGTTGCAAACCACTCACCTAAGTTGTACAACGCTTCGACACAGGAAGAATCGTTTGTCAGGGCTTCTTTGTAAAATTCACGGGCTTTTTCAAAATCGTTTCTGGCATACAAGACATTTCCTTTGTTGACTAGGGCTGGTGAAAAGAAGTTTTGAAGAGCATAAATAATATCTCTGTACACACAAGTGAATGAATTCAACAAAGGCTGCTCAACAATTAGTACACATTTGTTCTTTTCCAATTTTGGAAAAATAAAAATATTTTAAAATCCTCCCCCATCTACCCTGACACTCAATAGAAGGTTTTTCTGAAAGAGAGAGAGAGAGAGAGAGAGAGAGAGAGAGAGAGAGAGAGAGAGAGAGAGAGAGAGAGAGAGAGAGAGAGAGAGAGACAGAGAGAGAGAGAGAGAGAGAGGGAGGGAGGGAGGGAGAGAGAGAGAGAGAGAGACAGACAGAGAGAGACAGAGAGAGACAGAGAGAGAGAGAGAGAGAGAGAGAGAGGGAGGGAGGGAGGGAGAGAGAGAGAGAGAAAGAGAGAGAGAGAGAGAGAGAGAGAGATAAAAGAAGCTCAGTATTGATTCATTGAAATTATTTATACAAATTTTTTAGAAACTATACAGGCCTACCTTTCAACACAGCTATTATATAATAAAAGCCACAACTATTATTGAAAGTACTGCAAGTTGGTACTCGTTTTGATCGTCACAATATACACTATCAAACAAAACTCTGATGATCTTTTTAAATATTGCCTTAGATCGTCCGGAAAAATACCGGACATATCATCTCGAAATAAGTAAAAAGGTGCTGGTGCACTTGTAACAGTGTTGATAAGAAGTAGTTGAGAACCTCTCAAGGTTTTAAGATGTTTGAAAGTATTATCCTATTCTTTTCTTAGGTTTATGGGAAAAAAATATATCCAAATAGCTGAAGAAAAAAGAAAAATACGATTTTCTCAAAATGTTTTTTGTTCATTATTTCCTATCTACATTTTTTATTTCTAAAAATTTGGTATGAATGATGAGTGGGAGAAAAAAATGATCAGCTGCTTTTTTTCGATATGTATTATAATTTTGTAAAAATCAAATTTTTTGTACAATATTTTGGTATATTTTTGGATTGTTCTCATATGCTATTTTCAAAAATTCATAAAAACAGAAATTATGAATAAAACAAAAATCAGATATTGCATCAAATAAAGTACGTGCCAAGTTTGAAAGAAATTTCTTGAAAAATGTAGAAGCCTATCGATATTGAACTTGGTGAAATTTGGAAGCAAAATCTAAAATGGCCGCCATTTCCATGGCACCGGAGGCGTCAGGAAAAAAACCACGACATATTTCAACTCAGCGCACCATGTCCATTACACCCATACATAAGTTAAATTGATAGAAACAAATGGGAAAATTCTCACTCCAGGATCCCCCCCCCCCCCCCCTCTTACACCTTAAATCTTTTTCAATTTGTGAGGAGCACAACAATAAGATAGAAAGATTTGATTATGCTTTTATCACTAGACTGATTTTCCAATTTTGATGTGATGATGAGATACAATGATGTTGCTCTATGCTAGAGAATTGCATTGACTTGCTATATATTTTTGTTGCTTTTCCATATACACAAGGTTAAAAAAACCATAATAATGAGGATAAGTGAGATAATTCTTACCAGAAGGGTTATACCTATCTGCAGCCATTGCCACTTCTGCATACTTGTCGGCTTGAGCATAGTCTGCTTCCTGGTAAACGGGCAAATTAGAATGATGGAAGGAATTAATAGAAAAGATTTAAGAGACAAAGTGTCAAAATAAGGGTGAAAATCAAGAGAGGTTTGTTTCAAGTTCGTTTTAATGAAATTTACCGTCCATCACATGCAGTGATCTCAGGATTTAGAGGAGAACAAATTCATTACCATTAATGACTAACTTTTTTTTAAATTCAAAGAAATAATAAATATTATCATAATGATGAAGAAGAGAAAAAAGAAGAAGAGGGTAGAAGAAGAAGACAGAGAACAAAATTAATATGAACAAGATTTTTTTTTACCTAAAAAAAGCATTAAATTTTGTAATAATATAATATGTGCTTCTACTTCAAAGAAGTCAATGAAATCATGGAAACTTTACCAATAATAATAATAATAATAATAATAATAATAATATTAATAATAATAATAATAAAATAATAACAATACATGTAATAATAATAATAATAATAATACTAATGATAATAATAATATAATAATAATAATAATAATAATAATAATAATAATAATAATAATAATAATAATAATAATAATAATAATAATAATAATAAAATAGTAAAACAACTACAACGTTTGATTTTTCATCCAAGATAATTTTGTTTAAAAGGTTGGAAAAATTATGTAGTCAACTGAAACATATTGTAACAATTATTTCACCAAATGAACTCACCAGGAAATACAAAAAAGAAAGATTTGTGGCAGCAGTGCTAGCAACTTTTGAGTCTTTTTTCTCAAATGATTTCAGCGTCTCAATCGCCTTAGGAAGAAAGTGGACAAAGAAAATTTTTTTAGAAGAAGCATCAAAAACAATATGACATCTAAATACGAAAATGTTCATGGTATGAAAGCATTCTTGGTATCAATTCCGACAAAAAATCAAAAGGTCAGTTCTCGTACATTGACCTCAATATCAGTGCTACAGAGCTTGTCTTCATAAAAAAACATCCAAACAAAATTGAGATGGGTTAACAAACATTTGAAAATCAGGACCCTGCACAATTTCGTTTAATTGTGCTGCTTACCTCAACAAAGTCTTTCTGTTTCAAACACATGATTGGGCTGCTTACCTGAGCAAAGTCTTTCTGTTTCAAACACATGATTGTGCTGTTTATCTGACAAAATCTTTCTGTTTCAAACACATGATTGTGCTGCTTATCTGACAAAATCTTTCTGTTTCAAACACATGATTGTGCTGTTTATCTGACAAAATCTTTCTGTTTCAAACACATGATTGTGCTGTTTATCTGACAAAATCTTTCTGTTTCAAACACATGATTGTGCTGTTTATCTGACAAAATCTTTCTGTTTCAAACACATGATTGTGCTGTTTATCTGACAAAATCTTTCTGTTTCAAACACATGATTGTGCTGTTTATCTGACAAAATCTTTCTGTTTCAAACACATGATTGTGCTGTTTATCTGACAAAAATCTTTCTGTTTCAAACACATGATTGTGCTGTTTATCTGACAAAATCTTTCTGTTTCAAACACATGATTGTGCTGTTTATCTGACAAAATCTTTTCTGTTTCAAACACATGATTGTGCTGCTTACCTCAGCAAAATCTTTGTTTCAAAAACATGATTGTGCTGCTTACCTCAGCAAAATCTTTGTTTCAAAAACATGATTGTGCTGCTTACCTCAGCAAAATCTTTCTGTTTCAAACACATGATTGTGCTGCTTACCTCAGCAAAATCTTTCTGTTTCAAACACATGATTGGGCTGCTTACCTGAGCAAAATCTTTCTGTTTCAAAAACATGATAGCCTTGTCAATTTCAAGGTCATGTGCCAGGTCAATGTACTGGGAATTTTTTACCATCTCAATACACCTGTGAATGTGATAACACATATGTCAAACTATAATGTCCCTCATTAGTAAACATCACATTAAATAGCACAAACTTTTAAAATAAAAGTTAAACGTGAAAATTTTAGCTAAAAAAGACACTTAATAGTTTCCCTGTTTGCCTGTTTGCTTAACTAAAATGTACCCAATTCACCACGTGCAGTGATCTCATAATGAATAAAAAACTTGAAGAACACTGATAATAAAAAGGAAATGATAACCTCAATCCTGCCACTTTTAACCCGCATAAACATGTCACAAATCATATACACATGGAAGGAAGATTAAGTGGTAAAGTACACATGTTCAGAGTTGAGCGTAGGGTAATAAGGAGTAGAGTCCTGGTTTTTCTAGGCATTCAATGCATGCTGTGGTAATTTGCCATTGCTTTCCATGCCGACTTTACTTTCACCAAGTCTGAGTAGACCTAGCTACCCAATTTACAGCTGGCTTTGACAGGAGGGTAAGAAAAACATCTGCTCCCACTGAGAATCAAACTCGGGGTATCCTGAACGGTAGTAAGACGCTCAACCAACTGAGGTGCCGGTTTCTCAAGACAGAGAGGATAGCAAATGCATAAAATCAATATGCATGACTCCTAACGAACAAGAATGATAAAGATGGATCTATGGTCCGTATCTACACACACAAATGCAAGCTTACTGACTGAACATCACTCATCCCACTGTGAGTAGCTTGTCCAAACCACTCCATTTTTCTGTTCACCACAGCACGAGTTGCAGATTTCGCTAATTTTCGGTCCTATTCACCCTGCCCCCCCCCTGCTCTATACGACGTAGTAGCGTAATATGGCTTACACCATTGGCAAGCTCTATTCAAGTTCTTTCCAACCATGTGTGTTGTGATAGAGAATGTAATACAATGTGCTCTCATACTCAAAGTAAACAAGCCGGTGGTGAGCCGATAAAAGCCAGCTCCCAGCGGGACCAACTGAGTTGCTCAGCTCGGGCCGTGCGTATATCGTCGATTCGGTGAGTAGAGACATATTATGCCGTTTTTGCATTTTTTCATTTTCTACATCAATAAAAAGCTGTCTAGTAGTTTTCAAAGAGCCGTGAAAAAAATTGGGCTTGTTCTATATGTTCATGACTTCAAGTGTGAGTTTTGTGAATGATCATTTTTGCGCTTTGACCCATTTGATAAATGTAACAAATTTTCAACAATTTTATGTAAATAAAGATGTGCAGCAATTTTTGAACCACATACTTAAAAAACTGCTTTAGTTTTTACATTTGAAAATTGTCCTTTTTGACAACAAAAATCCAATATGGCACCGTTAGCATGACCAGGATTTGAAATCTAGACCTCCCAATATCAGACCAAGCAGCCTAGCTACTAGACCACTAGATTCAAGCCAATGCAATCTAAGACATGCAAGTTATCACACAGTATGTCTTTAAAATAAGGTTTGTAAAATCAATATAACGATCGTTTACCAGTCATATCCATCTGAAAAAGACGATTCAATAGCTGGCGAAATGATCTTTGCGGCATACTTGATGCAACGCTCTGCCTCATATTTCCTGGGGGAAATAAAATAAGAGTTAAACAATACAGCACATCATCTACATTTTGTATGTGTTTTTCTACAATAAGAGTAAGAGCAAAACAAAATATATGAACATAATTAAAGAACAATGTATGGTAGATACGTTTGATTAAAAGTTTTAACATTTACGTTAATCAATATTAATGTGATATTTGTTCTTCTACAACAAAATCTTTCAGGACTTCTTTTTCTCATGGTGTCATGAAACAAGCTGTTTTAAAACTTTCCTGTGAAGCTATTCACCTTTCTCGTTCAATTTGCCGTAGTGAATCGTTTTTGATGACCTCAAGACGAGGTTGTACTGCTTGTCATCCTGGCAATAAAAAAAAATAGACAAAACCCAAACAAAGGTTAATTCACAGAATTGTTATTTTTGACATGCACCTCATGCTCAAAGTGCCTCTGAGATAAGTAAACATCTCTGATAAGGCTAGCAACAAATGGTTTTGGTTGAAAGAAAAAAAAAGAAAAACTGAAATGTTCACATTAGCCATGCCAGGGTTCGTACCTCTTGACTTCTGAGTCATGACCACAGCACCTTAGGTCAATGACCACCACTCAATTAAAAGCGGATAAAAGTATTGAATACATATATCACATGTAAAACATGTATTGAAAAAAAAAGAATAACTTATTCACCCCATGGGGAAGGTATTTGTCTTCATCGTCAATCTTCAAATCCACCATCAACAACTTGGCAAAGCCGTCCCTCATCTTCTCACGGTCCCCAAGAGCAAAGTAGCACAGAATGAGGTTGAAGCCGGTTTTGAAGTTTGGCGACTCTGACATGATGTGTTCAAAGGAAGTGATGGCATCGTTGTACTGGCCCATCTTGACAAAAGTGATGCCAATGTTCTGCATAATTTTTGTTCTACAAGAGAGAGAAAAAAAGCATGTGAGGAATTTTTTTTTTAATGGCAAATCTCGGCTCGATGAGAATATTGTCAGAATATCAGAAATAAATTGTTTAAATTAGTTACTTAGATCATAAATCAATTTCTTTTTTAAAAACAAAATAGATATAGATCTATTAAATGTTCTAACAATACTCAAAGACAATGATAGACCGTCATAAATGTAATGATGGATTTATAGTCTCTTTCCCCGCAGGAGAGCAGGCTCTATAACTTTACACCATTTGTCCCTTAGCATGCCATTTCGTTCAAAAACCTTTTCAACTCCAGGGGAAGCATACAGTATAGCTGCCGGTTAGGCATTTAATAACAACACTCTGACAAGATTCTACTCTGTCTATAGCTGCCTGTTAGGCATTCAATACCAATCCTCTGACAAGATTCTACTCTAGCTGCCTGTTCGGTATTCAATACCAAAACTCTGACAAGATTCTACTCTGTCTATAGCTGCCTGTTCGGTATTCAATACCAAAACTCTGACAAGATTCTACTCTGTCTATAGCTGCCTATTGGGCATTCAATACCAACACTCTGACAAGATTTTACTCTGTCTATAGATGTCTGTTAGGCATTCAATACCAACACTCTGACAAGATTTTACTCTGTCTATAGATGTCTGTTAGGCATTCAATACCAACACTCTGACAAGATTTTACTCTGTCTATAGATGTCTGTTAGGCATTCAATACCAACACTCTGACAAGATTTTACTCTGTCTATAGATGTCTGTTAGGCATTCAATACCAACACTCTGACAAGATTTTACTCTGTCTATAGATGTCTGTTAGGCATTCAATACCAACACTCTGACAAGATTTTACTCTGTCTATAGATGTCTGTTAGGCATTCAATACCAACACTCTGACAAGATTCTACTCTGTCAATAGCTGGGCACTGATTCATATCTGAGTCAAGTGAGGAAAAGTAGAGTCAAATGTCCTCCTTAAGACTCAGAGCAAGACATCATTGTAAGAACCTTTTTTTTATGTTTTACCACGAAATTCTCACATTTGTTTTGATTTTCATATTTCTTTACGTACATACTTTTACCATGTCATTCAATAAGCTGTAATAAGCAAAATATTTTATATTTGTATGGTTCTTTAACTCATAGACTACCATTGTTTAATGGGTGCGATCATGCTATGCTTACGCCATAATACAATTGTCATTGTCGCACATGTGCAATCATAACATTGCCAGGCCATAACTATAGAAAAATCGCGTATACGCGATTGCGGTAAGGAGCATTTTTTAGGCTTATCTACTTCTGTTTCTTACCGAACGAGCTCTCTAACATGAACGGTTAATTTTACTCCTGGCAGTGCAAGCCTTCGACGTAACTCGTTTTGTTTGCAAACTTACAAAACATCTACTATTACTAGTACTACAAGTAAATTTACAAATTAGAAACAGCACAGACTGCAATGTTTTCAACCAGTTTACCGACTCATTGTTTTCATCTATTTATTGATTTTTAGCTTGTCAATTTCATCCTTTCACTCATCCCCACTCAGTCAAACTAATGACACGTAGCCGATTTTTATTGGTGCCAATATAAAGTTTGATCTCTTATGAACACTGTGTTAAAATATGACGGAGAAATAATAACAAACAAAAAAGTTAAGAATTTTTTAAACCACTTTACTTTTTTGGGTACCCACGCCATAATCTTGTGTTGGACCTTGGGTACTCTATGAGTCAATTCACCTATTTTTATCCAAACTTAAATCCTTTAACCTCCCATTTTTATTACTGCAAACCTCGCTATTGTGCACTGCCCTGAGCTAACAAGGGTAGGCGCTATATAAATGTCATTACAGTAGTTACCGCCTAAATGCCCTTCTCCATAATGCCCGTTTCTCCTAAATGCCTGCAATCTCAGTGAAACCAATTTTTTCCTATATAGATTTCCCCTAAATGCCCGGTCCCAATGGCAACTGCAGATATGATCTTTTTCAAATCGTCATTAAGTATGTCTGTAATTGATTAAAAATTATTTTTGTTTTCTTTCTATTATACATTTAATCCCATCGCTAATATGGCTAATTTATGCCCGTCAAAATTTGCCATGCATTGTAACTACCCTACATATACTTATTAGATGTAATGTAATAAAAGATTACCAGTCCTCTCATCTTATCTCCCCCCACTGTACCATACAGTCTTCGTCTTATTGGATGACTGGTTTGTCACAAGGCAATTATAATTAAACAGTCTTCCAGACTCCACTCATGGCTTCTCCCTTGATGTCATAAGTTGCATCAAATTACCTGGTACTTTTAATTGACTGGACATGCATCGCGTGTGAACAGTGTTATTGCTCCCCCCCCTCCCCCCGTCTCGCATTGGCTGTGTCCATTCTGCCTTCGGTCTTCATGTCGAGCTATGGTCAACCCACCTGTGTGCTCATGACCTAAGAGTTAAAGATTCCTGGTGTGTGTCCATATTTCTTGCATTCAATTTTACGTAAAACTGAGGATTCTTCTAAAACAAAAGACCCGGTTATGAATCCATTGATCACACCTGATTGTTTTTGTCCTGACCGATTTTCTCTAAATGCCTGTTTTCTCTGCTTCCCAAGCACCGGGTATTTAGGCGTAACTGTTGTATTCTTATTACTACTTGTTAGCATGTGTTATCATTATTGTACTCACAGTGTTTCGATTCAATTTCTTTGATATTTAACCCGTTCACCATAGGCAGTGGTCTCAGGGTGAATAAAGAGGTAACAGCACACTGAAAGAGTGGAATGAAAGAAGAGCAATTCCCATGACATCACGACAAAGAGAAGCCAGAAAAGGCAGGAAGGAAAAAATTTGTGCTTGCTGCGACAGTTACCTCATTTCCTTGTGTGTGTTAGGGACCTGATCCAATGCCATGCGGTAAAACTTGACGGCTTTCTGGAAATTGCGCTGCTTGAAATAAATGTTGCCCATGTTGACCTTCAAGCGACCTGATGACAAGGAATCAAGAAAAGTGTTGCTATCATCACAGTCGCTAAAGCGTTGCTATCATCACAGTTGCTAAAGCGTTGCTATCATCACAGTTGCTAAAGCGTTGCTATCATCACAGTTGCTAAAGCGTTGCTATCATCACAGTTGCTAAAGCTGCTATCATCACAGTTGCTAAAGTTGCTATCATCACAGTCGCTAAAGTGTTGATATCATCACAGTCGCTAAAGTGTTGATATCATCACAGTCGCTAAAGCGTTGCTATCATCACAGTTGCTAAAGCGTTGCTACAATCACAGTTGCTAAAGCGTTGCTATCATCACAGTTGCTAAAGTGTTGATATCATCACAGTCGCTAAAGTGTTGATATCATCACAGTCGCTAAAGTGTTGATATCATCATAGTTGCTAAAGCGTTGCTATCATCACAGTTGCTAAAGCGTTGCTATTATCACAGTTGCTAAAGCGTTGCTATTATCACAGTTGCTAAAGCGTTGCTATTATCACAGTTGCTAAAGCGTTGCTATCATCACAGTAGCTAAAGCGTTGCTTTCGTCACAGTTGCTAAAGCGTTGCTATCATCACAGTCGCTAAAGCATTGCTATCATCACAGTTGCTAAAGCGTTGCTATTATCACAGTTGCTAAAGCGTTGCTATCATCACAGTTGCTATCATCACAGTTGCTAAAGCGTTGCTATCATCACAGTTGCTAAAGCGTTGCTATCATCACAGTTGCTAAAGCGTTGCTATCATCACAGTTGCTAAAGCGTTGCTTTCAACACAGTTGCTAAAGCGTTGCTATCATCACAGTTGCTAAAGCGTTGCTATCATCACAGTTGCTAAAGCGTTGCTATCATCACAGTTGCTAAAGTGTTGATATCATCACAGTTGCTAAAACGTTGCTATCATCACAGTTGCTGTATATGTTTTGTATCCAAAGAAAACTTATATTGTAACTTGTCGTCAGTTTCTAATAATTTTCTCATGAAATTATAACTACAAATAAGACAGAAAAAGACATGCATGTAAAACAAATTTTCATCAGGGATAAAATAAAGTAATTGAATTGAATTGAATTGAATGTCAACAATACGGAAAAAGAGAGAAGTTAACAGAAGAAATTCAGAAAAGGGGTTCAAATCAATCACGGCTGAAAAATTCTCTTACGCATCATAAGAATTTTAAATCATATATCCAACACCACACAAAATAGAAACTTTTTGTTGACTACTAAATCTGATAATGATTATAACAAAATCTTATAATGGACATAACGACTAAATCTAATAATGATTATAACAAAATATCATAATGGACATAACGACTAAATCTGATAATGACCATAACGGCTAAATCTGATAATGATCATAACGACTAAATCAACTAAATCTGATAATGATCATAATGACTTAATCTGATAATGATCACAATGAGTAAATCTGATAATGATCATAACGACTAAATCTGATAATGATCACGACTAAATCTGATATAATAATCACGACTAAATCTGATGATGATCATAAGAAATCTGATAACAATCTTAACGACTAAATCTGATGATCATCATAACGGCTAAATCTGATAATGATCACGACTAAATTTGATGTAAAAATCATAATGACTAAATCTGATAATGATCATGAGAACTAAATCGATTTATTCTGATAATGATCATAACGACTAAATCTGATAATGATCATAACGGCTAAATCTGATAATAATGACTAAATCGTCAATTGTGTAATTGAGACAACATAACTGTGACCCAACGATTTCTCATCAATCCCAGAATCGTTACATATCAAACAATAACTAAACTTAACGTCCTGCTTTTCAAAAATCAAACTGCTTCTGACAGCGTTTTACATCCGACATCAAATTTTGAGCTGTTGCATGAGCTTTGATCTCCTACCTGCGTTACTGAACATCCTGTTTTTGACAATGACCTGGTAAGTGTTGATGGCCTCATGATACATTTCGTTGGCCACATACTGGTTGGCCAGATTGAACAGGACCTGGGGCAAGAAGAAAACAAGATCTTAGAGAGAAATGAACATCAGTAAAAACTAGAAATGATTTAACTTATTCAGTTCCACGAGCCGCTCACAGTAGAGTCTCATGAGCCGGTGACAACGGCTCGGTAGTTATACGAGAATATAAAAACTATAAGTTCAAAACTAACACTGTAAATTACTACATAGCTCTGCATGATTTTGGCTTTATTTTGAAACCAAGTTTACCGTAATCGATGAAGGTTTTCACCACGCTGGTGCCCTTACTAGTGAAAATGAAAGTAGATCTAGCTCTAATAATGATGAAACTGACTTAAAAGAGCCTAGGCCTTTGACGTCTAGACCAAGTAAGAAGAGAAGGCTTGTAGAACCAGATGACAGTGTAGATGTTAGTTCTGTCACTGGACCCTCTAGATCTACTGTTGGCTTGTTTCAGCATATGATGCGATTGTGTTGATATACTACAATTTTCATTTTTTTTTTTATTTTTCATTTTATGGTCTTACAAAACAAAAACAAAAAATTCACTTTTCAATGGACTGTTGTGAAATTTTATGTGCACATAGATAGATAAATTGGTAATAGAATACATGCAAGTAAAGCAATTTAGATTATATCTAGCTGTTGGAACCCTTTTGTAAGTAGAAATTTACAAAATCAAATTTTATGTCTTAACTTTTTCTTTTTTTTTCCAACTCAACACAACACAATTATCATTTCTCATAAATATATATTATTGCCAGATTTAGATTCCTCATTTATGCCTGAAACCAATGATATATAACAACATATGTTGTCTATCAGTCTGTAGGCCACTATAACTTTAAAACTAAGACCCCTTTGTTTGAGTGGGTGACTTCAGTAGGGGCTCTGGGCACAGCGGTTGAACACTGTGGGACTGAATCAGTTAAAGCACAGCAATTGCCTAGAAATGATCCCATTGTGGTGGCTCATGTTAAATCTCAGATTCATCAACAAGAGAGAGAAGAAAATCTCACAACTCCCAGTGATTTAATACAAAAATATTGGCATGCATGGAAAGCAGAGTTTTATTTCCTTGCAGACGTTTTAAAAATAATACCAAAGGGTAAAAGATTCAAATCTCTGGAGTCAGAAGGGAATTTTTCAATGTCATATAATTTGACATTATGGTTGACCTAATTACCCCTCAGATAAATTCACCATTTTATTTCTTCTCTCACTTTTCTAGCAAGCCATAGTGCTAAGTCAAAATAAACAGCTTTTTTCCAGACTATAACCTTCATCATGTGCTGACACATTCATATCTCATGTAGTGACCTTAGCATACACACAAATGCCATTATATCTAACCAGCACAGAGGCTGGGAAAAAAATTAATATTTACGTTATGCTTTAGCCGTTCACCTGTAAATCATAAAAGGAAAAAAACCAAAACCCAACAACTTTCCAAATGCTTACAGAATATGTGAGATCCAGGTTTATCTGATCTCCCATGGACAGTTGTTCCCTTTGCCGCACCAAGACTCTCTCCTTCCTGCCTGCCTCTTTAGCTTTATCTAGAGCCTGTGACAGTCAGACGAATAAAAAGCAAAAGGTCAATAAGCCATGGAGAGCTTTTGTTTCATTCGAATCCACCCTGTTCATCCTATGCGGTGATCTCAGGGTGAATTGAGAAGAAACAGCCAGATGAAACAAAAACATGTGAAATAATAAAAGGAAAGAAGTGGGACCCACAAGCAGCACACATCAACGTAGAGCTGGTTAGTTCTGCATTCTTTTTTAATAAATCAGCTCCCGTTCAGTTTTATTTGTTCGTTTCGTTGTGATAATCTCCATCGACCACTCACAGAGATCTCAGGGCGAATTAAGGGGATATGTGGGTTCTGAAACAATTTGTTTCCTTTTGACTATTTTTGGTTAATTTATGCACATGTTATCAGTGTATTGAAAAATTAACTTCTGTGGTGTTATTTACTTGGTTGTCATGGAAATGACCGCCATCTTGAGTTTTTATTGTTTTTGTTCACATTTTTTTTAAATAGCAGTGTGGGCAAACTTGAAGACCAAATTGCTCCCAACTTCCCATACAAGGTATGACTATAAAATTTCAAAATGACATTTGGATACATAATGAAAGACAGCAAGTCCATGGCAAAGCTACAAAACTAAATCACACCAAACTACTCACCAGCTGCATTTCACCTCGGCTGTTGGCCAAACAACTTTCCTCTATCAGTTCATTGACCTTTTTCTCCAGTTGCCGGATTTTCTCTTCTGGGCTAAAGTAGCCGAAACGGACAGATTCAGAAATTAGTATACGTACCAATACATATAATTTATTCCTTTATACCAAAAAATATATTCAAATTGTGGGCTTACGAAACATGTTAACATGTTCTGATACTACATTATATCTTCTGACATTGCAACTTAAGCAGAAAAAAGCAATGATTACTTTTGACTATCACCTAGGCGCACTTATTTCTGACATTCCAACTTAAGCAAAAAAAAGTAATAATTGCCTTTGAATATCACCTAGACTCACTTGTTTCTAGCTTTACATTTCAACAAGCAGGAAAAAAAAAAATCAACTAATCTGTCAAAAGCTTGATATGACAGTCATGTGACATAAAAGCACCTCACCTATCTTCTGCCTTGACTTCTAGAGGTGGTGCCGGACCTTTGCTAGCCTGGTTCAAAGGATCAAATCCAACAGCAGCTGAAAACAATCATTAAAACAAACATCAACACAAAACACTACAAAAAGAAAGAAAAATATATTTTTTAAACCCCAAAACAAGCCCGGCTGAAAACAAAGTGATTATTCACTGTTACTTAAATATAATACATGTATACAGCTGATTTTCTCTCACTTTGAGCATGGAAAACTCAGGAAGCACTTCACCCAGAGCCATACAGTATTTCAAAAAGCAGGTATTAACTCATAGACTACCATTGTCACACGGGTGTGATCAAGCTACACTTACGCTGTTCATTCTAGGCTTACGTCCTGATACAGGGCTGAAGGCTTTGACCCATTTTCAAAGAATTGTGTAAACAAATCTAGCAGCTCAATTACTTTCATACTTCAGATATAGATACACTTTTAAAAGACAACATATTATAAGACCGGTTTTATTTATTTTTTTATTTACGTACTGAATTTGTTATTGAATAACACCATAAAATACAACACAAAGCTAAATTTTTTGCATACAAACATTAGATCTACATGCTAGATTGAGTGACGAAAGTTTAGCAACTATCTCAAAACACAACATTAAAAGAAGTGAAGAAAAGTTCCTATCTTGGAAAAATAATATCTGAGGATCTGAAATGGCAAGACCACATCACGAAGATCATGCAAAAAGCGAACTGCACCATTGGCTTCCTTGGAAAAATCTGAGACATGGTCCCATACACTACAGGCGAAATGCAGATAATTTCACCAACTGACCGTGTAAACCGAAACACGATACATTTCACACACTTCATTTTCTCATGTTGGGAGCTCAAATTATTTCTAGAAATTAGAAACATTACAAATTCATCATATTATTAGATTTACTTCCTTGCGATAGATCTATGTAAGTCACAGAGAAATGGGTAAACATGTCTGTGTTATATTCCTATAGTATTCACGGTAGATCAACAAACCTAGTATACTCTCGGCCTCAAGGCTCCTCGCTTTAAATACTTTACCAAGAAAATTCTGCCTCAGGGTTAATCATAGTAGTCTAGTAAGAGCCATTGACTCTTATCTCTGTAAAAAGTTGATGACGGGTAAAAATGAATAATAAATAATACCCCTGTTTCCAGCAGATGTGAAGCCTGCTGCCCGTACAGCCGTCATGGGCCTGGCTTGGTTGTCTTGGACAGCCACACCACTGCCAGGGCGACCCATGGAAGGACGGCATAATATACGACCTCTGGCAGCAGTTGCAAGCCGACCCTGAGCTCCCATACCACCTCCAGCCAGGTTGAGTTTTGCTTGAGTCTTGTAGAAAGGAAAGATAACAACAATTTATGCAAATCGTATGACTGAATAAAACAATACTAAGAGCAAAGTTATAATTACATACAATATTGATAAGATACCAAAAGTCTTGATGACAATGCATTGTACAGTCATACATATGTCTTATACGCTGCTGGCTGAGCACATTATTGATGAAAGAACAAATAGAAAAAGTCTCTCGACAGATTAATTCAAATTGAAATTTAAAACGAGGCAGTGGTTTTTTAACAAAGATTTTTTTAACGGACACATCAGCCATTGAAGCTGGCTGATGGTGTAATGAAAACTGACATTGACAATTTATCATTCCCAAAGTTACCATCACTTCTTTTTCTTGGACCATGAAAACAAAATAAATGAGAAAAGACCAAGAAGACTAGGTTTGAATAGAAAGTAACAGTGGTTACTGGTGACGGTAGACAAGATTACTTACGGTGGGCGTCGACCATGACTTGTTCTTAAAACAGCTTTTTGGAAATTTTCATCGTGTGCAGGTCCTGTACAAGAAGATATGGATTAGCAGAAATGTTAAAACACGCAGTTTCGATCTCATCTTGGTTATAAAAAGATATTAAAGAAATGTATTAAATCCCATATTCCTTACATACAGAAATGTTGAGGAATTCAACATATATGATCTAATCTAGTCAATACCTAAAAGATATTAACTAATCCAACTTAATATCATGATACAATCTCATCTCTTTTAAATTTTATAATGCATCTGGAACATCTGATGCATCATTGATGTTAGATTAGAATCAATGCTTACAGCTTCCTCCAGCACACTGACCGGCGTGTAAACTAAAACACAGTACATTTCACGCCCCCCTAAAAAATATGGACAACAGATCTTTAAAAATTTTGAGCTAAAGTGGAACAGACAAAGGCATTGAAATTTTTAAACTAAAACCATTCATCAGTAGACAAAGTAAAGAAAAGAAAAAAGGCTATCAATAATAGAATTGACAATAAGGAAAAAATGGGAACATTACATAGAGACAAAGAAAAATTATCACCCACCAAGCAACACATTTTGTAAGTTTTGTTTAAAAGAGAATGCCTTTAAACAACATTATTTTCAGAGAGAAGGCGTAGTATTTCATGGATTGATGGTTTTTGTTAAGGATAACAGAACATAAGGATAACGTTTATAGCATTATAATTTTATATCAATGTTCTATACTCTCAGGCAGTATAGAAGAAATTTCTCATAGATTCAAATGCCAACATGATGATTATTTCTTTCCTTGAAACACTTTCATTGTAGTTAAAAGAACTACAATACGATTATAATTACTCATTTTCACATGACAGTTGCTATCTACAACTTGATAGCAATTAACACAAAGACTACCATTGTCACACGGGTGCGTCAAGCCACTTACGCCATAGTACAATTGTCGCACATGTGCGATCATATTGTCGCCGGGCCATAACTATAGAAAGATTGCGTATACACGATTGCAGTAAGGAGCATCATTTAGGCGTATTATTCTACTTTCGTTTCGTACTGGACCGAGCTCTCTAACGTGAACTGTTGATTTTTTACTGATGGCAGTGCAAATCTTTGACTACAAGACAAGTAGATCTACAAACCAGAAACAGCATAGACTGCACTGTTTTTGATCAGTTTACGGCTCATCATTTTCCAATCATTGTTTTCATCTATTTACTGATAGAAGTAGTGTATTGTGGGAATGGTGTCTCCATCCCAAAGAGATTTTTACCATATCAATTTCACCCTTTCACTCATGCCCACTCAGACAAACTAATGACATATACATGTAGCTGATCTTTTATTGGTGCCAATATAAAGTTTGATCTCTTATGAACGATGTGTTAAAAAAATTAAGAGAAAATAATAACAAATAAAAAAGTTACACATTTTTTAAACCACCCTACTTTTTTAATAAATATGGTACCATCACGTCATAATCTTGTGTCGGACCTTGGGCAGTTTATGAGTTAACATGCTGTGAAATTCCTTCAGATACTGCGATGTTATCATAAAATCAGTCATGACAGGGGACTGTCCTTGCACCTAAATCTTTTCTATCTACACTAATGATTTGTAAAACTGCGTTTGAAAACATCCCAATAATAAAATATGCAGATGATACATCTATCAAGCTCTTATCAGGTCAAGAAGTAGATCTAATCAATTATGCTCAAGAAATCAAAAAGGTTTGTAAAATGGTGTGATGACAATTATTTAAATCTTAATGTTAACAAAACAAAAGAAATGATTTTTGATTTTAGGAAGACAAGTAACATCCATAATGATATTGTTATAAAAGATGAAACAGTTGAGAAAGTTAATGAATATAACTATCTTGGCATAATTTTTGACTAGAATGGCAAAAACAATCAAATAAAGTTTTAAAGAACGTGAACAAAAGAATGTATTTTATGAGGAAGCTTTATAAGTTTCAAATTGATAACACTCTAATAAGACTTTTCCATCAAGCTCGCATAAAGAGTAATATTATTTTTAGTATAACTACATGGGGAGGAAATACAAGAGATAGAAAAAAGAAGAAATTTAATAAGACACTGAAACACATAGATAGGAAACTCATAAATGATATAGAGCATTGAACTTTGAAGATCTGTATAAGATTCAATGCAAGATCAAACTCAGGAGTATACTTAAAGACAACACCTACCCTCTTTTCTCCATACCCAAAACAAGTAGTAGAAGCGGGCGACTTATACATTTAAAATCCAGCACTGAGATATTTTAGATCTTTTCTTCCAAGCGCCATACGAAAGTTTGACCATACCTTACTTTGAAAGTACAATGGCGTTTTCCTTACAATGTTTAAAAAATGTAAATTGATGGATAGTGAATGAATGATTTATGATAAGTTAATGAATGTGTATGAAGCTAAACTGATTTGTCAATAATTATTCTATCTTTTTTCAAAATTAAAATTTAAAAACAATTTTTTTTCATAATGTATATTGTTTCACCGCACTATTTATTTACCCACCTTTGAATTTTTGTATACTTCTCCTAAAATTTAAACATTTAATGATTAACTAAGTTAAATTTTGTTTTTAATTTGAATGCACTTGATGTATTCTTTTTTTTTTTCAAACGGAAATTGTGATAACACAAGTATAATTTCCTTTTTTTAAAGGATCAATAAAGATGATTGAAATTAAAATTGATTGAAAATTTTCAAATTGAAATCAGATTCTTGTGTGTTTTGAAGTATAAATAAATCACGCTATGATCTGTTCTATATAAAATTTTGTCCGGATATATCATTCTGAATGTCAACAATGAGATTGGAAGACTGAGATAAAAATAACTAGTTAAACAGGAAATAAAGGATGAAAGTGCTCCCCTTACGTCCAACGTCCAAAGCAGCATTGTAATCATTGAAACCAGAGTAATCGATCCTCTTCTTCACCAGCGAGATGAACTTGCTCCATGACGTTCATGCGATTCATCCCTTGAAAGCCAACTTTAAAAAATACCTGTAAGCAATAAACCAGAAAATTTAGTTGAGTACATGAGCTGTACCTAGATCTTATTCAAAGGGTAAAAGCTAATAAACCTGTATGTTGCTTAAAGAAATCCAAAATAAGTGAGGTGATGGAAGTAATAGACAGGTTTAGCAAATCAAAAAAAATGGTAATACAATGGTACTAGAATTAGTTCAATTAGAAATCCTTTCTTACTTCCCATTAATTCACTCTCATCATAAGAAGCACAGGCACTTCTTAACATGGGTAAAAGCTATGACTGGTAAATGCTGGTTTGTTACAGCACTCCGTTCAGTGCTATGTCCAGGATTTCCCATTTGCCTGCTACAAATGGTCTCAGGGACAATGCCCGGCATTTGCCGGATAAGGAAGGACAGGTCAAGAGAGGCCTGAATATTCCACCTTCCTGTTACTCTCTTACTGTCTTACACTCACCCTCTTTTAAAATAATGAATAATTATTGCTTTCTGATTAGTACTATTTAGTATAGTAAACAGGAAAAAAGATGCGTTCAGGCTCATAAGCTTACGTCCAACAGGCATTCGTTTGAGTCTATTTCAAAAAGAGTGTGTCCATCCTTATCTTTACCTTGGACAACTGGTAGAAACGATGCTTACAGCTGTATTATGAATGAAGTAGGCTTTCATGTATTGGTCACCTCTGTTGTAAAATGGAACGATCCTTCTAGGACGCCCATCGCTAGGGGCTTCTTGTCATACGCCATGCGACTTAATTCAATAGATTGGTGATGGCCTGGTCAGTCACACTACCCTGTGAACTCGTAAAACTTAGAGGGGTGGCAGCCCTCGTGCCGTGGCGATGACTGTCAGCGAGTCAACTGGTGCATGGCAGCCATTGCGCTGGCTGAGCGAGCCGTTTTCTAGTGTTAAGAATCGATTCCCTTTCATGTATACACCAGGTGGCTAGATACGAATACCACCACTAATTTTTCAACTTTTATTGAAATAAAGAGAATTTCTAACAGACACTTCAGGCCAGCCGTACTGATGTCATAGGTGATTGATGTGTTGATGTTAAACC
>JAXRKP010000646.1:102500-105000 GCA_037039925.1 Doris montereyensis | reverse complement strand
GCACCTTTCATGTCTTGAAGTGCTTCAAGTCTCCAGTGACTGAGCTTTCTCTTCCTTCATTTGAGAAGCAGGAGATCATGCGCCTGTGATGTTGCTAGTTCTGCTGGGCATAAAGCCTTTGGGTCTTGTATACAAATTTTGGAACAGTTATTGAAGGCATGGGAGCAATACCGAGATGTAGAATTGTATGTTGAGCCCCATGCCATGGATTCTGAGATCAATGCCATGTCAGGTGTGCCCATGGCTGATGCTTCTCCTGATGACTCCAACTTGCCTGATGGTGTTGCTCCTACTTGCCTTGTCTCTGAATCTGATCCTGTTAGCTCTTCGTTGTCTTCTGATGCAGTTTCATATGTTGCTTCTTCCAGTCCCAGGCAATCACCATTGGCTCCTTATCATAATGATCTAAAATTATTGATGTTGTCAATTGTTTCATAATGTCGTCTTTATTGCTATCTGTTAGTTCTGCTGTGGGTATTGGCACTTGCTCTGTTGTCTCTCCTAATGATATTTAAAATGAGTTTTGCTTTGGGTGTTGGCACTGGCTCCAACGTGTCATCTTTGTGTTCAACATGTTTTACTTTAGGCTCTGTGGTGTATTATCCCTTTTCCTTTACAGTTCTATTGCTGGCTCTTCTGTGGTGTCCACTATGGCTTCCCATTTCAATCACCGTGCTATGGCTGTTGTCAGGTATATGTATAAAGAAACACTCTTCAGCTGTACTGAAGAGGTCTGTGGTAGGAAATAAATTAAAGGAGATAGGAAAAGAAAAGCGAACTATCATCAAAGAGGAAGTTAGGAAAGCAAAGCAGGAACAATGGGAAGAGTTTGGACAAAGACTTCAAGGAAGCTATCAAGGAAATCAAAAGCTGTTCTGGGGAGCAATGAAGAGCATGAGAAAGACCGAGGCATGCCCAATACGACAAACTATGAATGCCAAAGGAGAGATAATGAAAAAAGACAGCGAAATCATGGAAACATGGAGAAAGTATTTTCAACAATTACATAATCCCTCCAAAACACATGAAACAAGGAGTAAAGATCAATCAATAAGAGTAACAAGTAATCCAGAGGAGACAGCTAAAGATGTAGATATATCAATGGAAGAAATCCAAACAGCTATAAGAAAAGTGAAATTAAGAAAAGCCCCAGGAGCAGATCAAGTTTATCCAGAAATGATTAAAAACCAAGGGAGAGAGGCAGACAAACTACGACATGCAATATGCCAACAAGCAAGGAAGTCCAAACAGGTGCCAGACTACTGGAAAAAGGGGAACAGTAGTACCAATACATAAGAAAGGATCAACTATAGAATGCTCAAACTATAGAGGGATGTCACTACTTAGCGTACCAGGAAAAGTGTATGCCAGGATACTGGAAATGAGACTAAGGAAAAGAGTAAGGATCAGATTGAAGAGCATCAGAGTGGATTCAGACCAGGAAGAAGTGTGCAAGACCACATAATATTTACAATTGGATAAATGATAGAAAAATTCCTTGAGAGAAACACTGACTTGCACCTGTGTTTTATTGACTTAGAAAATGCATTTGACACTGTGAGGAGAGACGAACTATGGCATTTCTTAAAGAACACAATGTAGAGCAAAGTTTAATAGAAGCCATTAAAAGTTTTTACAATAAACCAACATGTGTAGTGAGTAGCTGGAAACATATCTGCAGAATTTGATGTAGATATAGGAGTAAGACAGGGTTATGTCCCAAGTCCTCTTTTGTTTATCACATTTATGGATTCAGTCACAAAAGCGTCCTCAAAAAGGAAGAAAATGAATGTAGGTAAGTGGAAGCCCAAACCAGTAAATGTATCAATGCATTCATTTGCTGATGATTTAGTTCTGTTTGGAAAATCAGAAAGGGGCCTTCAGTCGAATATCAACATTGTGAACAATTAACTAAATGAAAGAGGAGTGAGAGTATATGCAAAGAAAACCAAAACAATGCTAGTAACTAGGGCAGCTAAAAAACACACAATCTTAAATTGGACAGGGAAAATTTAGAACAAGTTAACAGCTACAATTGCCTAGGAGTAATTATTAACTCTCAGCCAGAGAATCCAAAAGGCCAGTGCAATATATAACCATCTAGGAAAGGCATTTGTAGATAAACAAAATTGTCAACAAAAACCAAAATGGCAGTATACAATACAATTTATTGTCCTACTCTCCTCTATGGCAGCGAAACCTGGACCTTAGACAGTACAGAATACAGTAGAGCACAGGCAGTTGAAATGAAATATCTAAGAAGAGTAGTAGGAAAAACTAAAAGAGACAAAATCAGAAACATAACAATAAGAGATCAAACCAAAGCAGATGTCATAAAAACTAAGATAGAAATAAATCAATTGAGATGGTTTGGGCATGTAAACAGAATGAATGACAATAGAATAGCTAAATCAGTATACAGTACTAAAGTCCAAGATAAAAGACCAAAAGGCAGACCTCGGAGAAAGTGGGAAGATGATATAAAAGAGACATTGAAGCA
>JAXRKP010000646.1:27500-97500 GCA_037039925.1 Doris montereyensis | reverse complement strand
AGTGAATTTTGGTAGAGTTCAAGTAGATAGGTGTTAGGTTTGAAGGTGCAAAGAATAGACCCTTCTGTTACAGAGACGAAAGGATTTTATTGAAGTGGTGTCTTGACCATTCCTTTGTGCACTAAAATGATATCTTCCGTAAATAGCATGGGGCTTTGTGGTGTGTTATTGATGCTAGAAAGAGACAATGCAATTTAGACGTGATTGTAGAAGAAGCTTTGTAGTGGCTTCTCTTACGCAAATTGACTACAGCTGCCAATCGTATTTTGCTCTTTATTTATCATGGCTTTAGGCCAGCTCTTCCAAACTCAACAGTATTACGTGGCTAATTAATAAAAATGTTTTTCAGAATATATAGGTTTCACATCTAAATCATAAATTATAAAGTTACATGAAATTTTAATACAGCACAAAAAACAGGAACCAGCGATTAGGACCAGGCAAGCCCATGCGCTAACGTAAGAATCATCTAGGCAAAGTGAATCTCGAACATACACTGTGTAGTGAAATGGGTAGTTCCACGCGGGTTAAAGAAGAAAGGACCATGCACAGCTCGCTCCCGATACTGCATAGTTATAGAGAAGAAATACATTTTGGGCGAGTCACGTTCAATTTCCAGATTGACGTGTGGATTAAGCACTCTCCCATATCCTCGTGTTGTACTTGTTTTATTGGTCTGAATCAAAATTTTAAGATTTAACCTGTCTGACGTAAATATAGTTGAAAATTTATTCCAATAAGTTTTGATATTATGAATATTTGAAATTGGGTATGGTTTTTATAATCAACCTGTGTATTTTTTTTTTTCTCTCTCTTTATCTCTTATGTATCTAGATCTAATAATAATAATAAGATTATTTATATAGCGTTTTCCATGCAAAAGGTTTCAAGCGCTTTACAATACAAATGTAACAAAACACTTATCTAGAATGGACAAATAATAAGGACAAAATGGAAGGTAAAAAGGTTAAAAATGAATAGAATATTGGGATAGGAAATGTATGAATTCGTGAGCAAGCAGTGTTAAAAATATTTGTTTTATAGTGGTAACATTAAAGAAATATAAATAAGCCTATTGCAGACATTTGCAAGAAGTAAAAGAAAAGAAATAAAACGTTGAATGTAATGTATAAAATATATTGTAAAATATTGGACAGTTAATAATAATATACCTGATTAAGAAGGACAGTCTTCAGATTTCTTTTGAATGCTGCACAGGACTTATTATTTCTTAATTTTAAAGGGAGATTGTTCCATATTTTGGGGTTTTGAAAGTTGAAAAATCTTTCGCCATGATTTTTTAGTTTAGCTCCTGGAGTCATTAGGGAAAGCGTATTTTTGATCGAAGGGTGTATTTTCGGTTCATAAACATGCAATAAAGCGGTTAAATAAGAAGGGAATGATGGATCACTGAGACATTGGTATACGTAAGGGCAGGTACATGCTCTCTTTTGGGGATATTTGAAACTAGTCTGGCTGCGTGGTTTGAAATTTCTGTAATTTAGAGAGAAGGTTATCAGGGAGTCCAATGAACAGTGACTTGCAATAATCGAGTCAAGACAGAACGATCTATCATCTATCCATCTATTGATGAATTCAGAGATTGAATGTTCTTTCCCTATATGTTTCACCACAGTATAAAGACAGCCTTTCACCATGTCCAACATTGCTGACTTGTTGCAAATTAAGCTGAAAGGCAAGGATGGAGAGACCAATGGCTCCTTAGAAGGAGTTGAACTTTTGGGTAAGGACAAACAATCACATCTAAAGTCATTCACACACACCAATGAAACGGAACCAATCTATCGCACTCAAGATTGATTCACCGTTATAACATCCTGTGAATTCTGATGCATATATCTGTCATTCAATTTAAAAAGTGATAACTTTACAGCACATTAGCTTACTGACCAAGTTATGATATTGATGGGCCATCCCAGTCACGTGGCGTTTGGTGGCCGAACGGTCAGGCTGCCAGACTGGAGATCATGAGATCCTGAGTTCAAATCCCAACAAAACTGGGTCCGACGTTGTGTTCTTTGGGAATGACACTTAACACACATCTTCCACACTCTACCCAGGTACAAATGAGTACAATAACTAACTTGGGAGTAAACACTTGTGTCAGACTAGCATCCTGGCCAAGAGGTGATTATTGTCACGTGTTCCGCTTCATGCTATTGAAACCACGATATACTCTGGTTCTATGGGCCGTAACGGCCTTGCAGGAACTTTTATCCCAGTCACAAACGACTCCATATCAAAGCCTAATTGAAATCGTCGGACCAGTGTCTTGCCCGACATGCACAGCTTTATACTCACCAAATCAAGCTGTGTACGGCCCATTGTGCTGCTTTTGGCTCGCTGATTCGGACAAGGCAGTTCCTTTTTAGCTGTGATAGATATTTCAATATTGTCAACACAAAAGCTTCATTCTGAGTGGAGTCAAACTTTGAAGCATCTCCTACGTTCTGCCTATATCACCCCCAAATCTAACATTGGTTGCAAGAAAAATACCAATATCAGGCAGCGCTTGATTTTTAATTCAGGTCTTCAATTCATTTACCAACTCATTCAATCACATACGATTTTGCACTTACACCAATCCTTGAAAATTAATAGGGGCCGCGCAGTGGGCCTGGGTGGGCCTCGAGAATTTCTCGATCACTCATGATCATTGCTACTGATCACAGTCTCGATGCTTAATCGGTGATCATAGTCTTGTGGCGTTGATCACTGACCATAGCATTACAGTCGCTATAATTCCAAAGTGAAAGTAAAAAGATCTGCCACCGATACCTTAATCGAAAAGACTGCTCGGTGCCTCCTAGCTGTGATCATGATCATCCCTAGCTGTAATCATCCCACCACATAGTGACACAATATGGAGTGACGGAGAGGGCGGGTTGCGAGGGTGATGGCGATGTTTCTTAGAAACTGCGGCTCATGCCTCTTTGTCGGTTAGAATGATGGGGGTGGAGAAGAACGTGAAGTGGTTCTGTCAGGGCATCATATTACCAATTAATAAAGACTCTTTCCTGGTCAGAATCTCTAAGTCGGTTCCTGAAGATCAAACAATATTTACAGTGACAACTGTGCTGTTTTGTAAATGACCCCTTAATAGATATTCATTTAATAGGCATAACAGGAAATTGGGATGGACACAGATACAATGACAGTGTTTTCACATTATTAATTTCCAGTGTCCGCTCTGTGTGTCATTTGCCCTGATTAAGGGTATGGTTTAGGCCTGGAGAGGATCACGAAAATGATTGACAATCAGCTACTTTGTCTAAAAGAGTAAATCCCCCCAAAAGCGAAGAAAGCTATCACTTCGACAGCCTTGCTTTCGCTTCTTTTGACCCAGATTCTCGTCTTGCAGTGATCATGAAGCATTTTTGCATCGAGACCGATCATGCTCATAGCTTTGATCCTGATCATAGTTCTGAGGACCTCATCGTTCTCTGCTTATGATCAACTGGAAAACATTCAGTGCGCATGCCTAACGAGCAGTTAGGCTGCCGGACTGGGGATCATGAGATTCCGGCTTCAAATCTTAGTAACGTTAGGCCTTACAGTGTGTTCCTTGGGAAAGACATTTAACACACATTTTTGCCACTTTATCCAGGTGCAAATGGGTATAAGAATGAGTCTGCGTCAGACTCAGACTAGCGTCCTGACCAGGATGTTATTATTATCACCAGTTCTCTCTTCACGCTATTGAAACCGGGATAAGCTCTTGGCTCTATGTGCCATAACGACCTTGAAGGAACTTTAATTGAAAATTAATAGACCCCATTTGATTTTGGCATGGTTTATTAGTGGGTGTAAAAAATGGTTATTCAGAGTGCTGGTACTAATACTAAGCACCTTCTAAGAATATATATATATTTTTTTATCAATGTGAGTATCTCTATTTCTGATGTTTCCATTGAGTTAAATTTTATTTTAATTTGGTAGGCGGTTGGTAGATGCTGCTACTTCTTCTTTTTTTCTCTCCTCTACATATTTTACACCTGCTGTTTCCTCTTAACTCACTCGAGACGGCTCATCGTCTGTGTGTTCAACTCGACGGATGCGCAACCGCTTGGGGCATTAGCTTTGATGATCAATATCCACTATTATGATAATGTGCTTAGAGTGTGGCAAACTGGCTCTTACACTATTTGAACCCTTTACTTCCTTTCATGCAAAGTTGCATGGGAATTGGTCAGTAACTTTACGAGTTCTCGCAGCTCAAGGGAAGTTACTGTAAACACTCCTGTCGTTTCATTGAGAGCTGAAAACAGTACAATGGCTTCTGATAAACATGTATTTTTTCACTGTTTGACGATGCTATTGAGTGTTCTAATGATCGAGATCCAGAATATCTTCCTAGATCTAGACACAACACTGAGGCTGAAAGAGGGAGAGAGAGAGAGAGAAAGAGAAAGACTTATTGAAAGAGAGGCAAACAGAAATAGAGAGAAACAGAAATGCATTCTCTCTCTCTTGCGCTGTCTCTATCTTTCTGTTCCACCTGTATACCTGTTGAGAGGGATTGAGAGATAGAAAGAGAGATACAGAGTGATGGAGATAGAGACAGCGCGAGAAAGAGACAGAGAGAGAGAGAATGCATGTTCTTCTAAATAATTGGTATCATCTCTATAATGACTGCAAATGATGAAGACCCAAATCGAACATTAAGTCCTCACCAACCCTCATGTTATTGGCGAATCAAATTGTGTAGACCATGTGATGTTGAATGCATGGTTTTATATGCCACATTCCGTGAATTTAAATCATATATTCCACAATTTGTAAAAAGAAACGGGGGGAAAATAAGATGGATATCAAATGATACTCAAGAACAAAGGCATAAGATAATTTGTCTGTTGTACTGCATTAAACGTAAACATTTCGTCTCTACCGTAAAATTTTGGAGATGTAGACTTCGTGTCATTATTGGTCAGCCAATGATGGTTAAGTAATGCACTCTCTTTTCACGGTGAGGCAAGCTGATGGCGCCGACGCCGCTACAGATTTGACTCTGTCTGGTGCCCAAAGCTTTTTTTGGCTGTTGTCCTTTATGTTTCTTTGATCTTTGTTCCTATGGGGCTTCATTATTTATTTCATGTCCTTATTAGTCCAGAGGCAAGGTGTTGGTCTTTCAACCAAAAGGTTGTGGATGCAAGTGCAAGCCCAGCTGATGGTTGAAATATTTCTTTCAAGTATTTCAGAGCCGATAGAAAAGAGGTCTCGTATGCAGATCACAACACTCTGTGCACGTTAAAGATCCCTTGGCTGTTTACAAGGCGGTCGGGGCAAAATTAAAAAAATCCTACTGAAAACCCAGAGATCGCCTTAGCTGTTGATGTGAGTAAATCAAATCAAACTCATCACCTTCGACATACCCCATGCTGGAGGCTCACCCTTGCCTCACTGTTTGACTTTAGTATTTTAAAGACAAATTAGTTAAAAGCGTGTGACCTAAGTATGCTCAAAATTTGGGAAATGTCCTGGCCTGGTTATTTGTCATTGTTCTTTTTCTTCCGGCAGGTCTGTACTTTTCAGCCCATTGGTGTCCCCCTTGCCGTGGTTTCACCCAAATCTTGCTGCTTGTTACAATGCAGTGAATGCAAATAAAAAGAGATGGGAAATTGTCTTTGTCAGTTTGGACCGGAAAGAACAGGACTTTAACTCGTACTACAATGAAATGCCTTGGCTTACCATACCTTATGATGATGATGACAAACGGGTGAGTGATCATGGTGTATCATTGGTAGAATTTGTCAAATATTTCCGTTAAATGAATATGTTAGAGCATAAATGCAAGTGAACATTCAACAAGCTATTGATTATTTGTATTACTTTTTCATTGGTTCCATACAAACGGGTAGGAACTTTTCAAATCTATCAAACCTTTCACTATAAACACTGGAATACAAAACATTTCTTACTTTACTCCCCTATAGTTGAACGCTGTTTATGCTTGTAACTGCTTTTGTTATTGGAAACCATAAAACTTTGTTTATAATGTGTGTACTGATATAATAAAGTTTTAAGGATGGTTGGTGCTTTTTGTCAGACTGCTGATGGCCTCCTCTTGTCACTAATCAGTTTGTTTTCATTCATAAAATTGATCTCCTCTTGTCAACAATTGGTTAATTTCATTATAAAATTGATCTTCTCTTGTTACTAATTGGTTCATTTTTATTCATAAAATTGATCTCCTCTTGTCAACAATTAGCTCATTTTCATTCATAAAATTGATCTTCTCTTGTCACTAATTGGTTCATTTTCATTCATAAAATTGATCTCCTCTTGTCAACAATTGGCTCATTTCATTCATGAAATTAATCTTCTCTTGTTACTAATTGGTTCATTTTCATTCATAAAATTGATCTTCTCTTGTCAAAAATTGGCTCATTTTCATTCATAAAATTGATCTCCTCTTGTCAACAATTGGCTTGTTTTCATTCATAAAATTGATCTTCTCTTGTCAACAATTGGCTCATTTTCATTCATAAAATTGATCTCCTCTTGTCAACAATTGGCTCATTTTCGTTCATAAAATTGATCTCCTCTTCAACAATTGGCTCAATTCACGCATAAAACTGATTTTATCGTTTTGTATGAGACCTTTTGTTAAATGCGAAGTCGGCAAGGAACTTAAAAAAATCTCCAAAGAACCAAAATCAAGGGACATAAAAAATCTTGAGAGAGCTTAGTGCTAGACCGTATTCCCGACATATCTCTGTCTTTAATTTCTTTCCCATTTCAACGGTATTGATCATATTTTTGCTTAATTTCAAACGGAAGGCATTTGCGCTTTTTGGGTTTTGATGTAGATTATGCTATTTCGATAAATCAGAAGGAAGAAGTGGTAGCCCCTACTATATAGCGAGTTTGAGTTACTGGTGTGAACGCTAACATGACAGAGAAGGAAATGAACGACAGAGAGGGACATTTGTCTAGCCCATAGGCCTTTGATGAGGTCGTGCCAGTCACTTAAATCATTTTGATTGATCCAGCGCTTTCCCCCTCTAGCCAATCTCCCGACCACACAGCCTAGCCTGGCTGTCAAAAAGTCATCCGTCCCACCTCCCAAACACACACTACACACGCGTACACATAGTGCAGCATGAATAACTTAACTATGTAGGATGCTATTTGATTGTGAAAATCCATGAGACGAAGTGGATTGAGTGAGAAGCCTTTATTGACCGACACGACCGACCTCATTGTAGGTGATTTTACCCCTGCTAGGCCCTTGTTGGATGTGTTGTTTTTTAACAAAAAGGCGAAGGAGGTTTTCTATTGCCCTCGTTGTGGCCGACACTGTTACTATGGTTATTTTTGTCAATATGAAATATTGAATCTGGCAAAGTGAATCAATGACTCAATGTGAAGTATGGAATTTGGCAAAGTGAATCAATGATTCAATAATAAGTGTGCATTTATAGGGATAACAGTTGTTATTGTTTTCATCTCAACGGGTAGCACATTACTCTTGTATATAGGTACCTCATACACTTTTTATAATGCCCTAGATGGAGCCGCAGCCAGTGTCAAAGGTGGTGAGAGGCTATGTTTAGAACTATCTCTTCTTTTTCTTTCTTCTTCCATCGCTTTATATTGTGTGGATTTATACTATATGTATATATAATACTTAAACCGTAACTAAATGAATTTTGATCACCTATGAAAAATTGTATTCAATTTTGCCCTGTTTTTCTTTTCTTGCCAATTGTAGGAAAGTTTGGCCACTACGCACAGCGTGAAGGGAATCCCAGCGCTGGTGTTGATAAACCCCAAAGGATGGCACCGTCGTCAATGCTGATGGCAGGGGGTGTGTGCAGGCAGACATGAAGGGAGCCAACTTCCCATGGACAAGCTAGACGGAACAAACATAGAACATTGTTCCACTTCTTAGTTTTATTTCCTTGGCTCATCTCTACGTTGCCGTTGTTAAGACTAGAGTCAGTCTGTCTGTGAGTTTTTTTTGTGTGAATTGTTTACACACAGTTTGATAACACCTATGAAGATTGTGAAAGAAGGTTGCAATCAGGATGGAAATACTTGAGGAGGCAGTGCTATCAAGCATGGAAGATCGTTTCAAAAACATATTTGATATTATTAGCAATGATATTGATTGTTTGTAGCCTTCATTTTTACTCTTGCCTTGTTTCTTTTACGTTTGTACCAACTGCTGACACATTTTTCATGTATCATTTAGTTTCAACTGTTTGGGGTTTTGTTTAAAAAACTAGTTATTGTAATTAAACACCAGCAAATTTTTCATGTGTTAGTCATCCATCCATGTCTCGAAAAATTTGGAGTGGGGGCGGGGGGTTGTTGAAGACAAAAAGAAGAGGGAAAATGAAATGATAATAAAAAGTTTTTGTTTGACTTTTGTGAAACAGCCGTTAGACTCATTCGTTGCGTGAAAATAATCTATATTGTTGTATTTACTCTGATAGTTTTGGTATTCTGTATACACCTGTTCTATGCTACCTTTTTAAAGGACCTTCTTTGACGGAACTTATGCTCATTGCTTTTGCTTTATCACATATACTGAAGGAAAAAAAGTTTATTTATCGAATCTGTTTTTGTTTCCTAGAGAAAACATTTGTTTTTAACGAAACTCTTCATTCTCTCTAACTTTGTCTGATTTATTTATGCAATTCTTTAATAAAAAGAAGAGAAAAATATTTTTCCAGTAAGGGAATGTTTTATGTTTCTTTCTGAAGTTATAGAGTCATTTGCTTGTGCCGTTTGAAGATGGTGGGCGAGTGATACTGATACAGTGGGTCCTCCTCCTTTCATTTCCCTCTCTTATTTGTCTTTCATCTTGCTGTTTCCTATTAAATAATTCATCCTGAGATCACTGCATTTGATGGAAGGAGTAAATTCCAGAAACAATTAAAAAGTTTGAATACGAAATTGAAAATATGGGCACGTGGCACATACTTATGGTGGGGTCTACTTTTCTGATACTGATATTCAATGTCTTCCTTCACATTTAAAGATTCTGACACTGACACATTATGGGGATCAATGTTGGTAATTAATAAACAATGGTTTAGGATGCAATTGGTATTGTTGATGGAAGGTGAGATAGTAGGTGTGTGAAGGAGTTTAAAGTAGGTGTGGATGCAGTTTCTTTTGGCAAGGCGTTCCACTCCATTAGAGCTCTTGGGTAGAATGAAAATTTACTGTAATTTTTTATGCTAGAGAGTGGGATGAATCTGTTAAAGAGGCTTGCTCTTGAGGATTTTGTAGATTTTCTTTCCATTTACTCTTCCATGGGTTTGACAAATTTTCTTGCTTTTTGGAGCAAACTCTACTCAGGTAGGTTGATGACATCTAGTCCTGTCAGAGATGGACGATAACAACGAGGTCCCGTGTGCTGATCACAACACTTTGTGCACATCAAAGATCCCGTGGCTGTTTATAGGCCAATCTGGGCAAAATTTAAAATCCTTTTAAAACCCCGAGATCACTTAAGTTGTGGATGTGGGTAAATCAAATTAAATCTTTTGAAAATTTTTTTAAAATCGCTCTTCCATATCGACAGTGAAAGTCGCAAACCATGTAAGGTCAATTTTGGATGTTTTGAGAAAATGTTTTAAAATGATGCTGTGCTTTTTAATCTATTGGGTCAAATCCAAAGTGGCGGTCACTTCCTTGGCAACCAAGGACGCTACAAACTTTTCAATGGTATAGGAGGATGATTATATTTTGACAGTTACTCATATACATACTAAAATCAATAACCCTAACTCAAAAGCAAACAAATATCACTTTAAAAAGGAGTGTAAAAATATGGAGCCCGTTTTGACCAGCATTCATTTTACCCTTACTTGTACAGTGTCACGGTCAGAGACAACTAAATCAGACTGTCACACGGTTCCATTGATTATCACCTGCACTCATTTTACCCGTACCCGTGTATGCACTGTATTCCATACACAGAGGCACTGTTTGTGTTGATCTCTTGAAAGAAAAGTACAACAAAACTGGGGATCTTTTCTCTTCAAACGTGAGTCTAAAATTGGGAATGGGCTAGGAGGCCGATACTTTATCCATTAGGCCACGGAGGCTTAGGAAGTTGAGGTTGAGGAAGCTCCCAAAGGAACCCACGCTGGGCAATTGTTTGTACGGCCTTGCGGGGCAGCTACGAAAAACGGCGTCGTTCTGCCAAATTACCATCTGGGGTGAGAGACAGAATGGCGCCAATCAGTGACTGAAACTTTCTGTTGCTAAGGGATCCCGGGGAGCTCGCAGCTTTCACACGCTTTCGATGATGTGATGTGAAGGAAGAAAACAACATCAAAATAAAGGAGCAAAGGTAACAAGGCAGCTTTTAATGTAATCAACTTTACTCTAATTAATCTTATTTTCATCATTGTTTTGTCATTCATTGTCAGTCACTTTTGTTTTGTTGTGATTAAATAAAAAACATATAAAAAAAGAACAGCCATCTTATGACCAGAACATCAAATTGGCATAATGCATGTACATTTGTATAATAGTATAATATATTATATAATAGCATGTATATAATATAAATATATCTTTCAAGATTATAATTCAATAAAATCAAGTATTTCATTGGTGAAACAATTATGGTCAAATAAAGGAATGTAATAAGTCTATCAAAGGGGGAGGGGGTCCTGGAGTGAAAATGTTCCGTTTGCTCCTACCAATACTTATGGACATGGTTTGCTGAATTGAAATATGTTGTTGTTTAACTTTCTGACACTTACCATGGAAATGTCAGCTATCTTGGATTTTGCCCTCAAATTTCATCAAGTTCAATATTGATTAGGCTTCTACATTTTTCACAAATTTCTTTCAAACTTGGCACACACCTTATTTGATGCAATATCTAAATTTGATCAAATCGGATTTTTGTTGTATTAGTATTTTTATTTTTATGAATTTTTGAAAATAGCTAGCATATGATTGTTCACCCAAAAATATACTACAAAAAATGCAATTTTTACAAAATTATAATACACATCGAAAAAAGCATCTATTCTTTTTTTTTAACCCCCCCACTCATCATTCATACTAAATTTCATGAAGATACGTTGGGAAATAAAAAAAGTAGATGTGAAATAATGACCAAAAAACGACATTTTGAGAAAATCATATTTTTCTCTTTTTTTCTGTTATTTGAATATTTTTTCTCCTATAAACCTAAGAAAAGAGTAGGATAATACTTTGAAATATCATAAAACCTGGAGAGGCTCTCAACTACTTCTTATTGACACTGTTAGTGCACCAGCACCTTTTTCCTCATATGTCTCATATTTTCTGGACGGTCTAAGACTATTCATAATAGATCCTCAAAAGAGTTTTTCTTGGATAGCGCTTATTGTGACGATCAAAATAAGTACCAACTTGACGTACTTTTATTTGTGGCTTTTATCGTATGATAGCTGTTTTGAAAGATAGGCCTGTATTGTTTCTAAACAATTTGTATAAATTCAAAGAATCGATAATGAGCTTCTTTTATGATAACATTGTGACTCTATCCACTAGTATGAAAAACTAAACTTGTCCCATTTTCGGCAAAAATGGCATTCCCAGAACCACACCATGTAATGATTATATGATATCATCAAGGGTATCATTATCAAAGCAAACAGACAATAAACTCAGATACTTTAAATTAAAAGAGTAAAATCAGCTGATCTTTAAAACAATAGTATTAGTATAACAGATGCTAAAACAAAGCAAACAAAATGTTAAATTCAGACCTAAGTTATATGTGACTTAAAATTAAAAGGGCACAATCAGCTGATCTTTATAACAATGTCATAACAGATGCTAAAACCTTACCAAAGCAACAGACAAGTTTCCTCCAATACAAATCTTGAAATAACCTAATGAAAATTAAAACAAAATGTAAGTTTCACATAAAGGAATGTGTGAAAGTAAAATGATAGGAAACTTTGAATCAAAAGATGTCACTGCACTTTTTCCTGCCACTGCCATCGAGCTGAGCATGAGCAGAAGGGGGAAATCTGCGACACAAGGAGGCTCCCTTCAGTGAACATTCTCATGGCACGCATGAAAATTCACTTTCTGCGGCAAACTAAAGCCAAAGGTGCCTCAAAATATACTGGTATACTCATTTGTACCTGGGTCACGTGGGAAAAAGCGTGTAGTAAGCGTCAGGATTTGAACCCAGGACCTGACAATCCCAAGTCTAACAGCCTAACCATTGGGCTGCCGATCAAACATGAAATACTTAACAATTGACGGGGTCATCATTTCAATAGTCTGCTTAAGTCACAATTACATCATTTAGTGAATAATGCCAAAAACCATGGCACTGTTGGCCAATTCCAAGTTTCAAATGGCTAAAAATGTGAGCGTTTTCATCATATCACTTTCATACTTTCTTGGAAGCATGATTTCCTTTTACTCTCTAAGATTTTCTCTCCGTCTCGTTTTTCACGAAAGTGGACATGGGCACACTATTTAAACGACCCCTTCAAGTTGTATAGACCAGATATTCACACAATAAAACTGAAAGAGTTCCAATTGAACAATAACTGCATAGCTGCCAACCTTTTCAAATAACAAAAAGACTCTGACCACACAAATTACTTCTGACTTCCATGATGGCCCATATGATGAAAAAAAACATAAACTTGAATTAACCCCTTTTAAGCTGAATAACATTAAAAAAAAACTGCTGATGGCTGGCCTTTCTGGCGAAATGCGGCGACAGTTTTGCGAACTCTGAATGGATGTCTCCAGATTTCCATCCCAAACTCTTTGAATCACCAGTGTTAGCTTCGAGTTTCTTTACAACAAAATACGATTAAACCTCATGTACATACTTTTCGAACAAAAAACCCCAGAATTACCACCTCAAAGCAAAAAGATCAATATGTCTTTACGTACTGGTTGGCAACTATGTAACTGAATGATGCATGTGAACATGGGGATGATAAAGATTTTGTTTGTTTGATTGGAATTTACCCAGTCCACCATATGTGGTAATCTCAGGGTGAATTAAGAGGAAATAACAAGATGAAAAAAAAAGTACAAGTGTGGAAGGATAGAAGTGAAACCTACCAGCAGTGCCTGCCAACTGCCCACTGATAATACAGAATGGGTTAGGGCAAAACTAGAATTGTTAAACAACAAATTGACATTTTTAAACAATTAAGATCAACGTATCAGGGTACTTTAAAATTTCAATAAGAATCTTAATCTCCATTCTAAAAAAATGAAGGGTATAGGAATGAGAAAGAAATGCCTGCTCTTAAAAGTATTCTTATCTTATCACTGATACATGTACTTAAAAAACAATTGAAAAATAAAATAATTTGAACCTGAACCGGAAGGGGGGGGGTTACTCGATTAAAAGCATTTTCCACCTATTGAGCACAAACCCACAACCTTTTTAGTGGAGAGGCTGACACCTTGCCTCTGGACCACCGAGTCTCCCCTGACAAACGGAAAAAGCAGGAGCATGGCACAAATTAAAACCCTGGAAGTGAAAAGAATACGAGCTATGGCCATTGAAACTTTCAAAATTTTGCATAAGTTATCGCCATCATGTATCCAACCCCAAGATTTGATATCATTTAAAGAAAGAAGGTACAATTTCAGATATACAAATGTAGCCAATATCCCTAAACCTAGAACCACTGCTTTTGGAAAACAATCATTTAATTTTTAAATATGCTGCTGCAGTTCTGTGAAACAAATTACCTGGACATTTAAGATCTGAAACAAATTTTAATCAATTTAAAAATCTTATTTCGATGTGGAATGGTAAAGATTGTCATTGTGTCATTTGTTCTATATAATTGTGTAACATATTTCTTTGTTAATTGTAGATTTTTACAAACTAGATTCTTAATCCCATCTTAGTTAGCATTTTGGTAATATTTTCTACTGAAATGTCATTGAGAAGTCCAGATAGGGGTTTATTAAGTGATTTCCCTTTATAAATTCTGCATGTCTCTACTTGTTATGACAATGTATGTAATGTTACCGACAATAAAGAAATTTTGAATTGAATTGAATTGAAAAAGAAAGAGGGGAAAAGCAGTAACAAGAAAGAGAGGAAAAGCAGTAACAAGAAAGAGGGGAAAAGCAGGAACAAGAAGAGGGGAAAAGGCACAGAATTCAATCACACAGCTTGTGGCAGACAGTTTGATACAAGGATAAAAAAAAACTTAAAAAAACAACACGATAGCTGGAATGTGAGACATATCAGTTGAAAATGGGACGGTATGGACAGTTTCTTTAACACTCTTTAAACGGACGTTAATGGTCTTCCATCATTCATGCACCCACACACACACACTCTCACATAACATGTGTATCATGTTTTTATTTGTCCTTTAACAACCAAAAATGTCTGCCGCCAGAAGATAGTACCAAGAAAATAACATACAATTTCATTGATGGTTTAATTAATTTCAACCGTTGACAAAAAAATTTAAGAGTAAAAAATGTCTAAACTGCTGTCAATACAGTCTATTTAGACTAAATAAGTAAGCAAATTTCCAGGACAATTTCCTTTTTCCCCCAGAGAAAAATTGTAAAGTAAAGGATAACATAAATAACAGTTTAAATGAAAATAAAAAAATAAAAATAATATAAATAATAGTTTAAACCTATGGAGAGAAAAAAAAGGGAGAAAAGTTTCTAGAAATTCACACAATGCTTCCAAAACCGACCATACACTAGTCAGCTTTGATCTTAAGACACTGATCCTAAGACCAAACTGAAAAGCTCGGGTTGAAATGGAGTTTAGATCAGATGTCATGCACACTTAAGACCACACTAACAAGTGTATTTGATGACCGTCTTAATCTAAAAATAATCTAAATTTTCCAACAACAAAAAATAAAAATAAATCTGGAAAACCTGGACTTAATATTTCTGGTTGTTAATGGACATATTATTAATATCATCAATATAGAACACAAAAGGAGCCATTCAACTATGACATCAACATCCAAATGTAGTATAAGTATAACAACGACAGAAATATAATATAATATGTAAACATGAACATTGTTTGGCTTGAACTCCTCCACTGCTAGAGGAACACTACACTTATCATAATTCATGTCTCTTGAATTCCTGTTCATCAGTGTTTCTGCTCCCTGTGTACACTGTGTCGGGTGATCCTTCAATTCTAGTTATTATCATACACAGTTACACATAGGTCTGGAAAGTACCCAGCAGCAAAGTTACGGCATTGATATTTTATACAAACATATTGGTATTGGTATATTATACATGCATTTGTGTATAAATATATGCATGAACATATAAATATATGCATAAACATATAAATATATGTATGAACATATTGGCGCTGGTAGGTTTTAAATGGACATATTGGCATATTGATGTACCTAATGAACATATTATTATAGGCATCAGTGTATTATGCACACACATATATATATATATATCACATGTGTAAGTTTTTGCTTTGAGGAGCCAATGCAGGAAGGAATGAGTTTCAGTGATTAAGAAGTGAAAACACAAATAAACACATCAATCAAACATGCTTAAAAAAATTTATGTTGATTTTGTAAATATAAACATTTGTTGAAAACGTAAAAAAAAAAAATTTTAAGCTCCAAAATTCAATCATGAGATAGACAGACAGACATTGTTGAATTTGATAAACGTAAGTCAAGGTAATCATCACAGTGGTCTTGTTATTGTTATTGTTTGCAAATTCGACACGTTGCTATTTAAATGAAAGCATAGAGTTACTTGCATAGCATTTGTTATTTGTGAAATGCATTTCTACTCATGGACTAGATTATAAAAATGCTTCAAAACATATTATTATGTAAAACCTCAACGATATGTTACATGGGAAATGAATAAAAAAACAACAATGTCTGTTCATTTTATTCTGTCATGGGTGTCACAGAACAAACACATAAGACGACAGACGACAGGGGGAAAGGGTGAGGAGGAGGGTAAAAATGAAGGAGCACACGTTTTTACAACACAACAATGTTATTACAGAAAGCTCCTCACATTTACTGAGTGGGGGGTTACAGGAGTGAGGGAGGGAGGGGGTAACGAGGAAGGAACACACGTCTTTGCTATACATCAATGTTACTTTGATTTGGATTTGATTTGATTTGATTTATCGACATCCACAACTCTAGGTTTTTAGTAAGAAATTTTAAGTTTTGCCTGAACTACCCTGTAAACAGCCAAAAGATCTTTAACGTGCACAGAGTGCTGTGATCTGCACAAAGGAACATAGCGTCAGATTTAGCATTGCCAAGATTCAAACTCAGGCCTCCACAATTCCTATTCCAACAGCCTAACCATCACGCTTTGGGACATGAAAATACTTCATAAACCTGATACATAATCATCTCGTTTACAGTAATTCTTTTGAAAAAAAGCCCCAAAAAACCTAAACCAATCCATCATGAAAGCATTGAAAGACAAAATGGAAAAAACCCCAAATGAACATTAACATTGGCAATCATGATAAAGGAAGGTTCCATTGCATCAAAGGAATTTATGAGTGAGTATGACGGCCAGAACTGTGACAGTGGCAAGTCCAATGATGAAGTAAGCCGGTGATGACGAAGCACCGGGTATGAAGTTGATGGCTGCAGCCTATGGAACGAAGAGAGGAAATATCTTTAAAACTTATACTGTAGGTCAGTACAGTAGTCGCTGGATAAAAGCACACTTCATAAAAGCACACTCTGCATAAACACACACCTACATCTGCTGACCGAATGTTTACTATGTAACAAAGCGTTCTCATAAACACGTGGTATGCATATAAGCACGCTTTTTCCTACGCACAGAGGGTGTGCATTTATCCAGCGACTACTGTACATCGTCACCATCCAGGAACACAGTCGTATGTGCATTTTAAAAGTTTTACAGGAGAGTCAAAAAACTGCTTACTTTCGCCAAAAGTTGATATGTTTTTTTGAAACTTTCACAACTTCGTCTAAACACATAATAGAACATGTATGAAAATTTGAATCGGATATTATGGGATGTTTCTTTGATATTGTACTTACGACCTATGACCACCATATGATCATCGGGAAATACAGACATAACATCACATACAACTGTGTTCCCTGGTGTCAATTGTCAATGAGAATGTTGCTGCTGAAATTACAACCTTTTTAACCAATGGATTCAGATAGAATCCCAATACTGAACTATTCTTGGAGTCAGTTTTTTACTTTGATATATTAATATAATAATGAAAACGTAATATTATCAGCCTGGTACGCAATGCCCATCATGGTATAACATGCAACCATTATAATCTTGAGAACGATTCTAGCTGAGCACGATCCCTTATTGATTAATGTGACTTTGGAAAAGTAATTTTACATACGTCTACCTAACAGTGTTCGAGTATGTGAATTAAGCAAACATGTTGTGGCCAATCAGTTACATCTAAGAAAATCGTGAGGTTCCTGAGATAGAGATTGGGCCAATGGTGGTTTCTTGGAACAGTCAGTCACTTAACACATTTTCCTTTTAGTGAAGGTACACTAAATACATAATAATGTAGCCTATTGATATGGTTGTTGGTAGGCCATAATAGTGTACGAGGTCTAATACCCAATGTATAATAAGTATAATAATAAAATCTTTGAGTTTGAGTACTGTGTAGTCACATGACCCTCCCCTTCTCTCTCCATCATACACATACACAGGCACACTTACGTCTGATACTACATGTACATGTATTGTCTTTCTTTCTTCTTTCTTTTCATAATCAATCTCTGTCTCTCTTTCTCTCTCTCTCTTATACACACACACTCTCTCTCCCTCCCTCCCCTCTCTCCCCCTCTCTCTCTCTCCCCCTCTCTCTGTCTCTCTCTCTCTCTCTCTCTCTCTCTCTCTCTCTCTGTCTCTCTCTCTCATTGAATCTTCCTGAAGGACAAGGACATTGAATTTCAAATGAATTACGCCAACACAACAGGTTTTTGTCTTAGCCCTACAGTACAATATAGAAGGTGGTTTATTAATGAAGAAAAGTGGTTGTATCGGTTTCATTCAGATTACTTAAACGAAACGAAAAGAAAATAACGGGACCCAACAAACCGGTGGTAAAATTGAAACGGAAAGTAGGACAGAGTCCAAATAAAAGAAACCAACTAAAACAGTTATAATTTCATTTCACCTAGTCCCCAAAATGTGTGGAAAATATTATTTTCCCCTTCCTCTCGACAAAAGCGTTGATGACATTTAAGTTTGCATCCTGTGCCACAACCAGGTTTTAGCAAAGTCTTTGCTGCACCATTTTCCCTTTCTTCGATATGTACTCGTCGCCAGCGTTCCTTTTCCTCTTCCTCTTATTGCTTGTCAATTCTTCTTGAGGTTTTCTTTTCTTCGTCCTCTATGTTCCCAAGGGTCTTCTTTTCTTGTTTGAACTAATCCTAGGGTGGTGTCAGTCAGACCTTGTGAATTTTCACAGGGTGGTTGAACTGTGTTGTCGGGTGGATTTTCAATCAAGCCTTGAGGATTTTCATGGGGTGGATGTTCAGTCAAGCCTTGAGGATTTTCATGGGGTGGATTTTCAGTCAAGCCTTGAGGATTTTCATGGGGTGGATGTTCAGTTAAGCCTTGTGGATTTTCACAGGCTGGATGAATTCTTTCTGGAGTCATAATCCGCTGACGTTTGATTATATAAGTGGCACTGAATCACTGTCATACTCCTCTTCATCGTTTTGGTCAAATGAGTTGACTAGTTTTAAAAGCTCCTCCTCGTCTTCCGTACTCCAAAGAAGAGATTCATCCTCCGTCATAAGGCTATACTACACATAAAAATGTGAATGCTAAAGGAAACACTCAAGCTTGATCGCTTCAGTGAAATCAACATAACAATCACTGTATCAATCAACATATTACTTCTTATCAACGTTATCACAATTCGACTATATGTTTCAGTTTGTTTTGATTCTTTTTGTTGTTGTTATTTAGATAAAGACACCTATAACATAATGCAGTGTTTACTGCTTTATCAATAAACAATATTACGGAGTAGAGACATTTCTCGAAGGAGAGATCAGATAACAGGGAGAAATTGACAACCTACCCCCTCCATTCCATTTCCTCTGTGTAAGAGAGATAGATAGACAGATAGATAGATACATAGATAGATAGATAGATAGAGAGAAAGAGAGAGAGAGAGAGAGAGAGAGAGAGAGAGAGGAGGATGGAGAGAGAGAGAGAGAGAGAGAGAGAGAGAGAGAGAGAGAGAGAGAGAGAGAGAGGGAGAGAGGGTGGAGAGAGGACAAGAGAGAGAGAATCAGAGGAGAGAGGAGAGTGAGAGAACAGGAGAGAGGGAGAGTGGGAGAACAGGAGAGAGGAGAGTGAGAGAACAGGAGAGAGAAGACAGAATCGGATAGGGAGATAGTGATACAGAGATGGAGATGGATACATTATGATTAATTAATTACTTCGTTTTAGAAGTATTTGCATCATATAAATTGTATTATTATCACCAACCTGCTTTGTTAATAAAAGTACTAGATTTAATGTTAGTAGAACCCTTAGTATATGTTTTATTCTAATGATGAGTCGTGTTGATGTAGATCATTCGTAATGAAGCTCTGTACAGGTTGTATGTGCATACACAGCGTGCCTAGGCTATAACTCGGTGTACCGTGTTGACTGGGAACACGGTTGTACATACCACATACACCACGTGTATCAAGCGCGCCTTGAACTTTTGCCGGGGAACAAAGTCGTATGTAATAATACGACTCTGTTTCCCTGCGATTATTACTAACCTGCGAGTATGACCTTTTTTAAAAAAGGCTTATAACGTGAAAACTAACCTCTGGATGTAGAAATAGACCAGCTCAACCGATCCGGCGTGGCTAAAAACATAGGACTTGATTATAAAAACGAAATCGAATATTTTGCACTTACGACCATTTTCTCGGACGGTAACGACATGTACAGATGTCCTTGAAAAAGTGACTGTTTCTTTCAAAGTGCAATAACTCATAACTCATTTTCGTACCACGACAGACATAAAACTTTGGTCAAATAAAATTTATTCAAAGGCATTTTATATGACCTATATTTAATATTGTATATGTATGATCGACTATACGGTCATTCCACAAGTGGATGTTTAATGGTATAATTCCTTCAAGGGCCTTAAGACCTATAGAGCCGGAGCGTATCCCGGGTTCTATAGCATGAAGCGGAAAAGGTGACAATAATCACTTCATGGCCAGGACTAGTATGACGCAGGTTTTTACTCCCAAGCTAGTGCTTGTGTCCATTTGCACCTGAGTAGAGTGGGAAAATGCGTGTTAAGTGTCTTTCCCAAGGAACACAACCTTGGACCTGGCTTTGCTAGGATTCAAACTCGGGACCTCATGATCCCCAGTCCGGCAGCCTAACCGCTCGGCCACTGACGTCACACTTTCTTAATGGGAACGCTGCTTAATTGAACGATTTTCACAGAACGATGTTGCTCCAATTAAGTGTCTTCAACTGTACTAGAACATTCCAAATTGAACGGGCTGTCTTGTGGTGTGCATGTTTTTTAATAGATGTTTCGCGTGTCACCCTACGGAGAGTCTAAAAACTTTAAAAGCCTCAGATGAGCTGATTACTTTGATACCAAGGAGTTCGTTGAATTGAAATTTACCCCATCCACCATTGTGGTGATCTCAGGGTGAAGCAAGAGAAAACAGTAAGATAAAAGAGTAAATGGAAAGAAGTAGGACCTACCATTGGCATATACCAACCGCCCTCGGCAGACACCAGGGGAGAAATGGGTATCAACGTTAAGCTTATTTTTTTTTAAGCAAAATCTGATTTGACCAATCGGAGCCCACTATCATTCGCTGAGCTAGCGCGTGACACGAAGAAAGACAAAAGAGGTATTTGCAAGTTGCATTTTTTCTTGACTCCACATTGGCTTTTCCCCCCTTTTTAAAAGGCTTATAACCCAAGTTTACTATAAAAGTTTGAAAGCGCATAGTATTGCACAACACATATGGGTGGAAAGAGTTTGAATAGAGCTTTCAGTGGTATCAGCTATATTACCTTACTACATTGTAGGAGGACAGGCAACAGGATGAAGATCACCGAAAAACTAGAAAGTTTTTCAACCGTTAGCGGGGCTTGAACCCACCTTTTGGTTGAGAGGCTGACACCTTACCTCTGGACAACTGAGTCCCCCACACGCCAGTGACCACAGCTATATAAAACAATAAAAGAAAACTTGCACGCATATGCATGTTGACAGTCGTTTACGTACCCAGCCACCATGTTGGGCAATCCATTGGGCAATTTTCTCCTGACGATGAATTGAACCATGAAGGAAATGATCTTTGACAGGAAGGATGAAAATCCTGACGCCGTGCGCTGAAGTTTGGACACAGCCATGCGGTAACCAAAGCTGAGGAGAATGAAAATTCTGTTCCACCTTATTCCCCCTGCAAAGACCCTGAAAAATAATGGAAAATATCATTAGTTATTAACACCAATGAAAATACAGACTTGCTTGGGCATGCAAACATAAAGAAATTATGAAAGGGGAGGGGGTAAGAGAGAGAGAGAGAGAGAGAGAGAGAGAGAGAGAGAGAGAGAGAGAGAGAGAGAGAGAGAGAGAGAGAGAGAGAGAGAGAGAGAGAGAGAGAGAGAGAGAGAGAGAGAGAGAGAGAGAGAGAGAGAGAGAGAGAGAGAGAGAGAGAGAGAGAGAGAGAGAGAGAGAGAGAGAGAGACAGAGAGAGAGACAGAGACAGAGACAGAGACAGAGACAGAGACAGAGAGACACACAGAGAGAGACACACAGAGAGAGACACACAGAGAGAGACAGTGCCAGACAGACAGAGAGAGTGAAATAAAGAAAGAAAGAGAGAGAGAGAGAGAGAGAGAGAGAGAGAGAGAGAGAGAGAGAGAGAGAGAGAGAGAGAGAGAGAGAGAGAGAGAGAGAGAGAGAGAGAGAGAGACAGAGAGACAGAGAGAGACAGAGAGACAGATAGACAGACAGACAGACAGACAGACAGTGAAAGAGAGAGAAAGAAAGAAAAAAAAGAAAGAGAGAGACAGGGAGAAAGAGAAAGAGAGAAACAGAAAGAGAAAGATATGTGTTCAAATGCATGCCTCACAAGTGCTCGCTTCACCCAAATACATGCCTTTTTGTTCTGACCGATTTTTCCCTCTATAAAACTCTATTATTAAGTGCACAGAGTCTTGGTCTTACTTTAGCCAAGTGCACGCTCATATTTCCTTAACAAAGACAATTATTATTATAGTCTGGACCAGCCATGCCTGCCACAAAAGGTATGAGTGTGAATGCTAGCCATGCACAATACGGTGCCAGTGCGAATGAGAACAGAGAGAATCTAACTAAAGAGATGTGGGACATGTTTAACTAAGGTGATAACACAAAAATAAATCTTTAGGGAGACAAAGAACATATTATACAGAGAGAGAGAGAGAGAGAGAGAGAGAGAGAGAGAGAGAGGAGGGAGAGAGAGAGAGGGGGAGGGAGAGAGAGAGAGAGAGAGAGAGAGAGAGAGAGAGAGAGAGAGAGAGAGAGAGAGAGAGACAGACAGACAGACAGACAGACAGACAGACAGACAGAGAGAGAAAAGAGAGTTTACGCTCATCCAGTGCTTTTGCCTGACACCAACCTCCCTTTGCTCGCCAGCCTTGCCAGACATTGAGAGTTAATTACGTGCATGATCGTCGGGAGGACAAGTTGGGCTTTGGTGATTTGTTTTTGTGCCATCACTTAAGTTAAACATGTCACGTGTCTCTTTAGGTATATTATCTCTGTCTTTATTTGCACTGGCACCATATCACGCTTGGCTAGCATTCACATAATTTATGACAAGAATGACTTGTCCAGACTATAATACAATGCAATGTTGTGATTGTTGAGGAAATATGAGCGTGCCCTTGGCTGAAATGAGACCAAGACACATGCACTTACTAATAGGGGAAGGTGTTTATATAGCTAAAAATTGGTCAGCATGCAAGAGCAAGGCAACTTCTGTATCTCTGATACTTCATGGTGTGTGAGAAAGGTGACCCTTTGAGTATTCAACGATACCAGGAAACAGATTTAAACAATACCTGCGAGCAATGTCAGCAAAAGCCTCATATGAGTCATCGTCATGTACGGATGAAACCATGCTGTCCAGTTCACTGGCATGCCTCTCTAAAAATTGTCTCCAAGGTGTGCCAGCCTACGGCCAACTTCAGCGGCAGGCCTGTAGAACAAAACGTATCTTCATAAATAAAATAGATATAGGACATTTGATGTTACCCACATCCACAACTAAGGTGATCTCGGGGATTTGGGTAGAATTTTCAACTTTTGCCCTGTAAACAGCAAAGGGATCTTTAACGTGCACAGAGTATTGTGATCTGCACATGGGACTTTCTTTTAATCCTCGGCCTCTAGTGGGACTAGGTGTCAATCCAATCTTTTCAGATTTGGATATGTCTATCATAGAATAGTTAATACATTCTACAAAAGAAAGACATTGACTGCTGGAGTTTGAGCCTCAGTTACTTTAAATGGTGAATCAAAAAAAATAATATGGTTTACATTAAAGCAGTGGTAGCATTTTATCCTCCTAATAGTGAATAGTTCATCTGACGATAGCATTTTGGCAAAATCTATTTGTACTAGTGGTAATGCACAAAGCCAAATGAATCTTCAAACCTGACAACGTAAAACTGTGTACAAAAGGAGAAAAGACTTCTGATCTCCTTTCCAGATGGATTAAACAGAAACTTACGTCAATGGGTTACGCGACAAGTTAAGCAGATCTTGAGGGGGCAGGTGTTTCGCACATTCCTCCACGATCTGTTTCCAGGTGATAGCTTTGATACATGTAATTCGCAAAGACATCCCCAGTCTGCATTTCAACATTATCTTCCGTGTCTTGCATCAAATGAAGTGAAGATCGCACGCGTAGAAGATTGTCAAAAACCACCGCACTGGGAGAAGCTTGGCCTGTAATTGTCAATGACATCATCATGTCTTCTTTCCTCCTCTGACTCTGAGGATGAGCCAGGGTCAAAGTCATTGCTTTGATAAGAGGAAGCCATGGATCGGCTAATTCAAAGGTATATTTATAGTTTAAATTTTAGTCTTCAGGGTGTCAAGCCTATCCCTCAACTCTTCTCTCAGTCAATCCATAGCTGCAATGATAAGAATACATAAAGAAAGGTTTGAAAGGAGTAAAATTGTCAAAAATGAAGAAAACCAATGTTTTGAAATTATAAGGGAAACTTTGGAACATTCCATGGCATCAACCAATCAAAACACACTTATATATATACAAATTGGTCATATTTACTACAAGATTGACTAATTTTAGATGTACTATCTTCCAATACCATAGGATGATTTATAGACACAAATAGGTTCCTTTCTTACATGACCTCTACTTCTGGGCCTTAAGCAGCCTTACTGACGTTATGCCACTCTAGTAGTATTCCAAAACACGGTTTGGGAATAAGAAAAAGTGGCACTGGTGTTACCCACTAAATCCCTGGGGCTTAGGAAACAGAGAAAACAGGCATTTATGGGGAAATCGGTCATGGCAAGAACTTTGGGTGGGGGGGGGGGGGTCACCAAGGGAGTTTATCAAGTATGGCTCAGAAATTAAAACAAGAATAGACAGATAATAGGATAAAGACTCAAACCAACCAGACTGATTGGTTAAGAAGAATCCTCCGCTTTACGTAAAATGGAAAGTGAGACATAAGAACACCTGGGAACCATTTAAAAGTTCTTTAACACTTGGGTGGAACAGATACAGCCAATACGAGACGGGGGAGCTCTTGATTGTGACGAGTGTCTGGTCAATTAAAACCTCTGGGTAATGTCATTTATGACATCTAGTAAAGAACCGTGGGTGGAGTCCAGAATACTGCTCAATTCTAGTTGCCCTGTGACATACCAGTGATCTAATGGGACAAAGGTTGTTAGGTACAGTTCGAGGAGTTTAGAAGAGAAGACTAGTCACTGATCATATTTTATTACAATATGAAGGGTGGGTACAATGCATGGCAAATTGTTGACAAGCATAAATCAGCTCTATCAGTGGTAGGATATTATTACATGGATAATAATTTATTTAAAAAAAAACCCAATTACGGATGTACTTTATGATAATTTGGAGGTTACATCTTTATACCTGCAGTTGCCGTTGAGACCGGGCATTTAGGGTAAAAGTTTGATTTCGAAACAAGCATTTAGAGGGTAATTTATAACAGGGATGGGGAGAAGCTCTGAAAAAAAACCCTTAACATTATCACCCCTTCAAAACTTCAAAATAATATTACGTAAAAGCATGGCATTTAAATATGTGTACAAGAAATATAAAGAAAATGGCCGTAATATAAAAAAAAACCCAATTTTATCACACATACCCAACTTTTCAGACTCAAAAATTCAAGAGAGATCCGTATCATTATAGTCCTGTAGTAGTACATTGATGGACTGGCAAGGCAGGGTTTTGGAGTTTTTCCTGTATGGTTATTACCTATATATATATATATATATATATATATATATATATATATATATATATATATATATATATATATATATATATATATATATATATATCAATGGGTTTATTTTTAAAGGTATATCAAGCCATTATAGGTCTTGCAGACTATTCATCCTCTGATGCTATAAAATATGAGTGAAAATTTCACAAGTACCATGTGCATGTTATGCAAGTTACAGATCCAATAGCAGTTATTAAAAATATGTACCCCCCCCCCCCCCCCGATAGGCTCTAGCCAAATAATTACTCAAACACACATAAAAAACCCCCAATAAAAAAACAACCCACGAACAAACGAAAATCAGTGAATCATCTCTCCATTTCTTTACATTAAAATCCTTTTCTTCTCACCAAACATTCTTTATCCTCTTTTATCAGTCATTAATTTCTATCAAATTTTTTATGTTGTCTGACTCACTTTCTTCCATGGCTCTTTACTTTGCAGTCACTTTACTTCCCTCTAGAACATTTTACTACAACTACAATATTCCTTAATATTCTCTACAACTATGCCCCTTCCCCATCTCTCTCAACAATGGCTACCTATAATGTAATACTAATAGATGCAGACCTGCCACTCTTGGAATGAAAAATCCTATACACGCTAAACAATAGTAGTTAAAAAAAAAGAAATGTCAACATGTGTGAGTTATCTCCCTTTACGAGCGTCATTGGTAAAGGGCGTGGATGTCCGTTGGACTTTTTGAATATTTTACTGAATTTTATCCCCGCAAACATATACATTGATCTCAGGTGAGAGAAAATAGCAAGATTAAAGATCAAATAAAAGAGGAAAAGGAAAGAAGAAGAACCTACAAGTAGCCCACACTATCCACCCATGCTGGACTTGAGTATCGGATATTAAAAGAAAAGCTCAAATCAAGTGGCTTCACTTCATTAGTCGAGCCCAAACTCTCTACCAAACGTATATGACTAGCCCTAAAGTAATAACAAGCAAGCTTGAAAAAAAAATCAACTCAAGTAGTATTGGAGCCCACATGTAGTATTGTATGTTGCCCACATGTAATATTAACACAATACTACAGGTGCCTGCGTTGATCAGGATAGTGTATAGAAACCTTGTATTTTAGACCCTATGTGAGTGTGTGTATTCATGTATGTGTGTGTGTGTGTGTGTGAGAGAGAGAGAGAGAGAGAGAGAGAGAGAGAGAGAGAGAGAGAGAGAGAGAGAGAGAGAGAGAGAGAGAGAGAGAGAGAGAGAGGGAGGGAGGAGAGAGAGAGAGAGAGAGAGAGAGAGAGAGAGAGAGAGAGAGAGAGAGAGAGAGAGAGAGAGAGAGAGAGAGAGAGAGAGAGAGAGAGAGAGAGAGAGAGAGAGCGTCTTCTTATAAGCACGGAGCAGAAATGTCCAGCCTGAATGGGTTTTAACCAACCGACTTGAAAAAAGGTAAAACCAATTGTAAAATAGTAAATGAGGCATAATTCTAAAAAACAACAAAAAGCGCAGGATGAAACATGAAATCTTGAATCCTAAAGATCAGGAGATACACTACTCCTACTACCAGTACCACTTCTACTATTACTAGGCCTAGGCTTACTAGATCTAGAATCTAGTACTACTAAAAACTAAAAGTACTATTTTTACTCTCTTTTTATCCATTTCCCGTCGCTCTCTCATTGAACGGCGATAAACGATATCGTAGTGACTCTCTCTCGCTCTGCTTGCGACATCTGTTCTAATTAGACCTAGACCCTATGTTTTCCTGGACGGCTAGTATTTGTGCACTATTTGTGCACGTATAAAATGAGACAAGCACACGGAGGTGCTCCTCTGTGCCAAAAATCCGGGAATACCCCGGAAAATCTCAATCCCTGTTATAAAGATAGAAAAAATTGGTTTCACTGACATTGCAGGCATTTATGAGAAATGGAGGAAGTATATCTACACTAGAATCTAGCTCTAGATCACTAGATGTATAAATATAGATCTGCCTAGATCTAGATCTAGATTTCAAGATCATCTAGCTAGATCTAGCAGAAAATTTGTTTGTTCTAGCTTCTAAACCTATGGAGCCTCTAGCCACAGGAATGAGTTTTCCCTCACAGTTTCAAGAAGATGGTATTTTTCATGGGTTTCTCCTCGAGGCAAACATTTTCCACCTTCTCTTAGTCCCCGGTTCTAAAGTTGAGTTGTGGGACGGACTAGCCTCAGCTGCTGTTTCTGCAGTGACCGAGTTGGTGGTTTCTTGTCCTTGAAAAGAAGATTCAGTCACTTAACCGGAAATCATTGAAGCGTAAAAACCAGGAAAGAAGCATGATATTGGGACCGAGACAGAAGATGGGCGAAAGCAATGGCGGACAGTTGCCTGCTCAGCACACGAATCAATAAGGATTGATGTAACCTGCCTAGATATAAGTATCAAGGCATAATATAAATTCAGCAATAAATAATTGGTAAATATGAAGAGAACTTTACATTTTGAACCACAGTAGAATCTATTATGTCTAGACTGAAGTCTTGTAGTTTGTAAAATACCCCGGTAGCTAGATCCAAGGGAGCTAGCTCGAGTCTAAATCTAGATCTAGTCTAGATCTAGATGTAGACAACTAGACAGAACTAATCTCTAGATCTAGACTACTGCATAATTCAGTAGATAGCGCTATCTAGATTCTAGAACTAGAAGTTAACTTCATGATTGTTAAGACACTACTAAATTGCTATAGAGTATGATTAGTATGCCTAGTAGATCTATCTAGATCTATAATATGGAAAGAAGTATTAGCATGATGTAGATAGAAAAGCAAATGGATTGCCAACAGAAATAAAACTCAGCAATAGCACTGAAACTTTAAAAACAGAATTAAACAAATCATTTCAAAACCAAAATTGGATTAACCCAAGTAGAGCTTGCGATGTTACCGGAGCATTCTTACAGTGAGGGGTTGCCCCAGCCATTTGCATGAAAAAACGAGTGTGTGCAACAGGCGAAGCTAGGATTTAGACTTAGTTTGAACAATGATTTCACGTTTCCAGATGATAAAAGACCTATAAAACGTGCATTTTCTGTAAGTTGAAAGAATAAGGAATTCATATTGAGATGTTATTGCAAACAAGAAAACTTAAACTAAAGACTAAACATTAGCAGCGATAGCCGTGTAATCAACTTAGACCTCTCACGAAGTGTGTTGAATGGGAAAGCGCCACTTTGACGAATGATAACGAGGCTATGGGGAAAGCCACGAGCTTAAAATAAATTGTAATCTCATTGGCTGTTTAACTATGAACTCAAAGGTCAAACCACATCATCAACCATGTAAGGAAAGTGGAAATTTCCATTCAAGAAGCCTAGGTGTCTGGCCCTAAATATAGGGCCTGCGCGCTTCCTGTGCCAATGACGGCGGCCCTAGATATAGGGCCTGCGCACTTCCCCGGGTGGACGGCAACGCGCCCTTTGTTTAGGGCCGGCGCTTTATTGGATTAATATTTTTGGGTTGAATTAAAGTAGATCTGTGCGTGCTAATACTATCATACGAATAGAGAGTTCCCTGAAGGTTTTTTTTTAGCGACATACCGCAGGGGAATATGGACAGGAAATTCTCCCGGCTGTTACCTCCTCAATTAACACTAGAAAAGCGGCCCGCGCAGTCAGCACAATGGCTACCACATGCTAGTTGGCTCGCTGACAGTCATTGCCACGGTGCGGGGCTGCCCACAAAGTTTTACGAGTTCACAGGAAGTGTGACTTCTGACCGTGCCATAACCCATATATTGAATTCAGTTGCAAGGTGGCCATCTGGTCTCACCCAAACCATGCCAAACTAGGATGATTCCATTCTTTTCAATTTAGTAGGAGACAACAAGACCAATTACGTATCTGTGCAAATACACATTCTTATTATGTTCTCAATCACACACACTCTCAAAATAGACCAGCTCATATTTACACCCCTCTGGCCATCGACTTGTCCTAGTAGGATCATTCCATTTTACAATAGGAGTGACCTATAAATGAAAGTTGTTCATGCATAGTACAGCTGTTAGCATCATTACTACCAGTTATCCAAGACAAAGTTAATGATGGACACTCCCTTTAGAAATAGACTCAACCGCAGGCCATTTGGACATAAGCTTATGAGCCTGAATGCATCCTTTTTTCCTGTTTACTAAATGGTTAACCAATCAGAGAGCATTATTTTAAAAGAGGATGAGCATAAGACAGTAAGAGGGGTAACAAGAAGAAGGAATATTCAAGCCTCTCTTGACCCGTCCTTCCTTCCCGGCAAATGCTGGGCATCGCGCTGAGAGGTTTGTAACAGGCAACCGGTAAATCCCGGGCAATATCGCTGAACGGAATGATAACAAACTGGCATTTACCAGTCATAGCCTTTCCAGGGTTAATAAAGCTGTTCTACTGTGAAGTCTCATGTTTGTTTTCCCAACGTGGTCAGCTCTTCAATGGGCATGAAATCCATGAGGAGCATAGTTAGCTTGGCTGGTAGTATGCTTTCTTTTCATTGTGAGGCGATGGGCCCCAACATAAGTGGCAGGTTCAATCCCTATGCCTATGGATGGTGGCTAAGACTTTCTTTGTTTATTCCTTGTATTTGTCTCATCCTTCTTCCTGCGTGGCTTTAATAATGTTTATTGTCATTTCCTTCACTTTGAACCTGCGTTTGTTTTATTTGTTTCTCTATTATTTAATTGCGTTTTAGTACTATTGTCTATTGTATTGGGATGCGAAGAAGTCTTCATAGCAGGGATGTAGACCTACGAGTGACCATAGTCATACTAGGCTTCTAAATCTCCCTTATTACAATATTATCAAACTTGTGTTACCAAGTATTTTATTGAGTAATAACCCAAGAACGCCAACCCTGTATTTTTAAGGCGTGTCATCATTTGCCTGGGAAGCGCGCCGGTTGTAAGTTTAGGGCCTACTTCGTTGGCATTGGAAGAGCATATAGACCCTTTATATGGGGCTTGAAAACTTGGCTTCTTTGTATGTTTTCTGATCATCTTAAACTTGAAATCATTGTTTAATTTGAGTCAAAATCCTAGCTTTACCATTCGCAACACACGTGGGTTTTTTTATGCAAATGATCCTGGCAAATCCTCGCTCTATTTCACTGCACTGTCAGTTAAGTCCCCGGTTAGTTGAGAGATTATACCATCAACATTTCTTATGACTGCTGGGGAAGGGGGGGGGGGTCGCAGGATTTTCAAGCAATCTGAAGCCACCCTTATTTTCACTTGATTCCCCCAAAAAACTTTGATGCTTGTGTACCTAAATCTATCTGGCCGACCATTCCTTGTGTCAGCGGCACATATGTTTTTTAAGGACTCCTGAAATCCTCCCTAAAAACTGTATATTTACATGTGATGAATTCCAAAGTCGGAAACATTCAACCGCCTTTCTCAAATTTTGTTCTGTGAACTAGAAAGGATGGGTAGATCTCACTGTGTGTAAATAAAACTTCCTTTACATGTCTAAATGTTGGCTTTTATATTGTGACAAGATTGGATTATTGCAACTCTCTTTTGTCAATCTTTCTGAAGAGCAAATAACTTTGTTTTATGTCTGTCTTCACAACTTCAAAGCCATTAATGAACTGTCCCTCGAGCACAATTCTGTATCTGAAAGTATAGGAATTATTAACCAATGAGATAATCTTCTCTGCTATATATAACTATATTATCGCATCAGTTTCCGGTATTTATCTGTCAATTTTGCTACACGCTTTTCAAAGGCACTGAAGTTATATTTTGATATTACGTATTCCATTCGATCGGTTGCTCTGCAATAATCTAAAAAGTTGTGATCTGGTCAGTGCAAGATCTGTTTTAAAAAGTCCTGATTTCTATGCTGTAATTGATGATGAAATATATACGTTTTATTTTCACAAATTATGAAGTTATAAAACGTAGCATTACGTTTCAACAGTAGGGAAATTACTTTACAAAAAGTTCCTTTAAATGAAGGATTTTTATTTTGTATTATCCCACGTAAGAGCGACTCGGTAGTCCAAAGGCAATGCATGTCAACTCGGAGACAAACGATAAAAGGAGGTCCTGTGTGCAGATCACTATACATCATTGAAAAAGTTTTTAAACTTCATTTTCTTTGTTACAAGTGCATTTTATGTAATCTGTAATTGTGTTTAATATTTTACTGTAAAGCGCCATCAAGCATTTCGATGGAGGAGAGGCGCTCAACAATTGCATACTATTATTAATACTCTATACACGTCAGTGGCAAAGCTAGGCCTGTCAAAGACATATGGCTGATTTTAATGAGCTTGTTGTCAAATGATAATGCAAATTACTGTTATACAATGTATAAGCTATGAAAAAAATACCATCTCAGGCTTTTCATCTCTATTGAAAGAGTTCAAATTTATACTTAAGAGGTGGTCAACGTAATTCATAGCTCATACCAGGGTGTCCAGCAAGGTCGGAAATATGTCGGATTTTTGTACTCAGGTCGGGATGGTCGGAAATTGATGTCTAGGGTAGGAAAACAAGTAGGAAATGGGGCTCAGGTAGTAAAAACATAGTGCCCATGCATCAGGAAAATCCTTGAAAACGAAAAAAATGTTTCGCGGTCGAGTAAATACCAGGGAAATCATATTATATTGTGGATGAACATGAGAGAAAATCAGGGAAATAAAAGTAGACATGAACAATTATCGGCACCGCAAAATAGGAAAATGCGAATAAGTTTGTGGACGATGGATGATCATTTTGTCATCCATTTCCGCTCGTGCATGCTTTGCTGTCTGGCGATTTTTTTCATGTTGAAACTAAACGATTCCGATACCTTCTTTAAAATGATAAAGTTTGCCTGGGGAATTATTATCGGATTTCGATACAAAGTTTTCAATACTTTCTTTAGTTTTAGCGCCTATACCAATACCATGAACTGCGTATCTACAACCCAGCCTCCTTTTTTTCAATTTAACTTTTACTTTGGAGAGATTAGGAATGCCGTGTATGTTAAAAAGTCGATTGCGCACATTGTATGGTTCGTATCAAAGGGAGAGAGAGACAGAGGGCAATGTGCATATTTTAAGTCTGATTGCGCACATGTGTGTGTAAGAAGGCTAGACAGAGAATGTTTGTGTGTGTTTAATGTGACCAATCGCGCATGTGTGTATTAGTATTAGTGTGAGAGACTATATGGAGAGTTGGGAGTTGACGGATGACTGAAAGGCAAATGCAAGTGTTTAGTAAGAATAGAGGAGGTTGGATGATCGATTTCAAAGAGATATCATGCCCGCATAGCCTGATAGCAGAATAATAGAGGTGGGGAGGGGACAAGGTGAAGAAAGTCCATGTGAAAACATGTGATGGCAAAACAAGAGGTGGCTGGCATACGGTATCGGAAGAGAAAGAAAAATAACGAATGTGTCTTCCACTACAGTGTAGACATGGGTGGGAAAGGGTAGAACCGGGGAGAAAGCAATCATGTACTATACTAGATTGAGACCTAGTTCTAGATTCGGTTTCATTGAAGAAGAAAGAAAGAGGGGGTGGGGCGATTGCCAACATAATGGAGATTTTTACTAGGGGAGGGGGATCTAGATCTAGTTTTATAAAGTTTTTGATCCTGAAAAGAAAGAGAGAGACGGTGGGGTGGGGGAGATGGTGGTGGCTAAAAGTAGAAGAGAGGAAGATTTATAATTGGCAGAGTTTAGAGTTATAGAAAAAGCCTTCCAAACCTCATTTTCTTCTCGGTAGACTGAGTAAGTGTTTGTGCTTGTGTTTAGGCTATGCTATTGTCACTCTTGTGTTTGACTTATTTTTGGAAAGGAGATAAAAAATAATTAAAAAACTCATCTTTGCACTGTTTGCACTATCACTACTATCAGCTATCAGAAAGTTTTTGAAATTCAGAAATGTGTGAAAGAAATGTGTGATCACTTTTCATTTCATTGAGATGCACTAGAAAGTCATTCATTTATGATTTGAATTGACAAATTATAATAATGTATTGAAATTGGAAATATTCATGCTATTCTCCATTTCCGGCGCCGGAGAGTATTTCATTTCCTAGGTACAGTTTCGGTTGAGGTAGGAAATTTTCAGTTGACTTTTTGCTGGACACCCTGTCATACTCATATCACAAGTGAGCAAAACTAGATCTAGGCATACACTGGTGACTACAGTACCGGTAAATTGTCTTATTTCTTTGGGGGGGGATTTATTAATGTACACGTATTGTGTATGATATTGTTATTACCATAACTACATTTTGTAACCAAATTATTCACGATGGATCTAGTTTCTACATTGTGTCAAAAAAGAACTTCCCGTTCCCCGCTTGTAATGTACAGCAGTGTCAGAAGGAAATCACAATTTAAAATATCTTAAGTTTACACACGGTCACAAACATTTATGATAAGACAGACATATCAACTATATAATGTATCTTGTGAGAGAGGCCGAAACATCTTTTTTCTTCTTGTGTTTACTATTACCTTCTCTCACTGTCTCGCCTTCGCCAAAAGTCAAGGCCAGGCGTTAGTAGATCTAGAGCTAGGTCATTGTGCCTAAATTTGGCATGCATGATACTACGATGAAAGCGTTGATTACTCAAGGGTAGCCTGCACCCATTTGAAAAACATTTGGGGCTGGAAGTGCTTGAGCCTCAATTCCAGCATTTTTAGCCATGGTATCAATGATAATCTTTTCTCTTATACAATCTCATTTACATGAATTACACTATCTAGAACAATATCATAAGGATTACAATGGGAAGACCCATGGGGAAAAGGCTTTACGTATTATAACCCTCCTTTCCTTTTATTGGCTAATGGTTTGGTAGTGCTTAGTGGTCTCTACCGATTGGCTATTTGCATACAATACGCAGAGCTGAGCTAGGCTTAGAGCACAATGTTTTCTGAATCAAAGTTGAAAATTGAAATTTTTATATGGCTTGTAATCAAATCATTTTTAAAGGTGGGGTTAAGCCTTTATAGCCTACACCTAGCTACGCCACTGGTGCACGTTAAAGATCTCTTGGTTGTTTACAAGGCAGTTGAAAATGTTAAAAAAGCCTGCCAAAAACTTTAAGATCACCTCTAGTTGTGGATGCAGTGGGTAAATCAAATCAAATAAAGTCTGATTTTAAGTTACTAAATGAAATGCATGCCCCTGCACTTCAAGATATGAAGTAGCAATGATGTTCTGTTTTTAAACTAAAATGTATTTATAGTGATAAAAATAGTGTGTTATTTTTCAACCCCAGCTGTATTTTGTTTGTTCCACAGAGGCTCCGATTGTACACTATCTCATTTAGTTCATCACAGAGCAGCTGTACACCATGTGGGCAAATCCATTTGGTGGGGGTTGGCCCATACAGCAAGCAGACTATCAACATCTACCCCATGATCAAGGTACACTGGGATACTTTTAAGCACATTTACAACTGTCAATTTCTAGGCTTTGGATGAGAATCTTTTTTCACTGAATTTTTCTTTCTTTTGTTACTTGACATCATAATCATATTTTTATATATATATGTCTATATATATATCTCTCTCTATATATATATATATATATAAATTATTCATGAATGAAAGATGATAGAAATGTATCAAGTAATGTGAGGTATGGTCAAATTGTTATCTGAAATAATTCTCCTTTTTTTCCAGAACTTCTTTCTTTCTTTATCAGTTCCCATTCTACCTTTCGGTGTATGAGTTCAGATGCCCGAGATGATTTTTCTACATGATGCCCTGTCTGGCATTTTCTGTTTCCTTCCAAAAATGCAGCTCAATGTTTCTCTCAAGGAATTTTTCTATTATTTGTCTAATTGTAAATATGTGATCTTGTACATTTCTTCCTGGTCTAAATCCACTTTGGTGTTCTTCAATCTGATCCTCAACTCTTTTCCTTAGTCTCATTTCCAGTATCCTGTCATACACTTTTCCTGGTACGTTAAGTAGTGATATCCTCTATAGTTTGAGCATTCCATAGTTGGTCCTTTTTCGGAGAACTCATTTATGTATTATGCAAGTGTTATATCGCACGAAAGTTGCAAACCGTGTAAGTTCAATTTTGAATGTTTGAGAAAAATCAAAGAAAACGATGTTGAGCTTTTTAATCTATTTTCACAAACATACACAGTGTGCAAATGTCCATAACTAGACCCAATAGGGATACACAGTGTGCAAATGTCCATAACTAGACCCAATAGGGATACACAGTGTGCAAGTGTCCATAACTAGACCAATAGAGATACACAAGTGTCCATAACTAGACCCAATAGAGATACACAGTGTGCAAGTGTCCATAACTAGACCCAATAGATACAGTGTGCAGTGTCCATAACTAGACCCAATAGAGATACACAGATAACTAGACCCAATAGATACACAGTGTGCAAATGTCCATAACTAGACCCAATAGGGATACACAGTGTGCAAATGTCCATAACTAGACCCAATAGAGATACACAGTGTGCAAATGTCCATAACTAGACCCAATAGGGATACACAGTGTGCAAATGTCCATAACTAGACCCAATAGGGATACACAGTGTGCAAATGTCCATAACTAGACCCAATAGGATACACAGTGTGCAAATGTCCATAACTAGACCCAGTAGGGATACACGGTGTGCAAATGTCCATAACTAGACCCAATAGAGATACACGGTGTGCAAATGTCCATAACTAGACCCAATAGGGATACACAGTGTGCAAGTGTCCATAACTAGACCCAATAGGATACACGGTGTGCAAATGTCCATAACTAGACCCAATAGGGATACACAGTGTGCAAGTGTCCATAACTAGACCCAATAGGGATACACAGTGTGCAAATGTCCATAACTAGACCCAGTAGGGATACACGGTGTGCAAGTGTCCATAACTAGCAGTAGGATACGGTGTGCAAGTGTCCATAACTAGACCCAATAAGGATACACGGTGTGCAAGTGTCCATAACTGGACCCAATAAGATACATGGATTCCTCATATGGTTATTATACAGGTTTCTATTGGTTCTTGTGCCGGGAATCCTACTTAGATGAGCATAGGGGGTTTCTTAATGTTAAAAAGGAGAAAAAATATGTTACTAATTTTAGACTTACATTGTTTAAGAGCTTTCACCGTCGATATGTACATTTAGAGATATGAGAAAGACTATAAAACTGAGCTGCACTTTGTTTTTATCAATTCCTCTGCACAAGATATATTGCCATGTTTTTTTTCAATGGTATGTCATTTGGCTACGGGAAAACTCATTTTGGTGCCTATCTTCAGGGGTGAGTTTTATTTATGTTTACAGTTTTTCACCAACTATATCAATAACAATCAAAGTAAACCTTTTTTGGAAGTATTGTGCAAAAAATGTTTATAGCAGTAGATATTATAAGTGTGGATTGTTTTAAGAAGATTTGTTTTTTTGTTTGTTTCTCTAAAGTAACACTGCCAACTGTGGTGGTGATCTCAGAGTTAAGTAACTGAATAATATTCTTCATGATTGTCTACTCTAGGTAAAAGTTTGAATGAGGAAAGGCACAGCTATTGTTGTTTTCCTCAAATCCGTGTACTTGTCTTCTTGTTGAATTGCAGTTGACTGGGCAGAGTTGGCCAAGCAATGGATCAGCCAGAAGGAGACCGTGACTGGTGTCCCTACTCCCGCTATGGCGTATGACAGCCCCCAACCTCCTCCCATTGCAATGTTAACTGCTGTTGCTCCACCACCGCCCCACCACCCCCGCCTCCTCCACCTGTAATAGAAAGTGAGAGCAGGCCGGCTCCACCGAAGGGGAAGATGAGCACAGCATGGACATTGCGTCAGATGGAGAGGAAGAACAACGAAGTGGTAAGTGACGGACCAGATAAGAGAAGAGGGGGGGTCGAAAGTGAATGACAAGGTTGTTGGGTTTGGTTTAAAAATTATTTTTTTGTTTAAGTACAGTTGAACTTGCTACTATGGAAACCTGTCTAAATCAGAATGTCCCCCAATCCCCCTTGATAAAATGCTTTATATTCTACCTGTCTAAAGTGGAAACCTGCTTAATGGGGAAACGGAAAGCCAGATTAGCTCTCTTATAATGACAGTTTGACCTGTCTAAAATGGAAAATTTTCTTCCAACAGGAGTACATAGAAACACATACTCGATCTCAAGAGAAAGGAATAAGTTTAAAGAATGTGGATGTGCAATCCTTATACCATCTGTTATTTTTGAAAGTGAGTAAAAAGACAATAAACAAAAATTGAGCTAAAACAAAAATTGAGCTACCAACAATAAAAAAAAGTCAAAAGGAAAAAAAGTTTTCCCATATCCTCCATAAACGATGACCTCAGGAAATGAAGGGAGAAAGATGACCTACCCACAAACAATGAGAGAGATAAGAAAAGAAAGGCAAAAAAAATGACACAAGAGTGGCCCGCCTACAATGGAATCGTCATCAGCAAAACCAAATAACATCACACTGAAATGTTCTCCAGTCACACTTTATGTACCCAGTACCGTGTGTGTAGGCCAATTCTTGTGCCTTTTCTTTCCATACACATTATTGTACATGTAATGCCAGTACATCTTTATATGTATATGTCATATTGTGTTATCGTAGTAAATTTCAATGAAATCAAAGTATCACTATTATAAGTGTTGTACATGGTATGTATTATGTAGTTTCAATGTCTACTAGAGCAGAATCTGTCTAAAACCGTAAAATATGGCCGCCCCCTTCTGATTCCGTTTTAGACAGATTTGGTTGTATCTTGTGAAGGCGGCAAATGCTGGAGGAAAAGACTTTGACAGTCATTGTCCGTCTTGTACCAAATGACAGTTTGCTGTCTTAAGAAGATGAGGATGGAATTAACACGACTAGTTCTAGTTTTCGTGTTGAATGAGACATGGTAAAATGCTTACAGAACATTTGTTTTTGATTCCCATGCAGCCATCATGACCCCGGCAGTAGATGCTACATTCCACCTCATTTATTGTTTTTGTTCCCATACAGCTACCGTGACCCCGGCAGTAGATGCTAACATTCCACCTCAGCAACCGCTTGCTGATCCCAACATGTGGATGCAACCTCAACAACAATGGTGGCCGGGAGGAGAGAATCCCATGTGGGCGGCACAACAGCCGCCAATGCCCAGCATCAAGTCAGACATTTCACTGTTCTGTTTTCATTTGTATTTTTGAAAATTTGTCTCAAGGGTGGTTGGAGGGCCCTGCTAGAAGTCCTATTTCTTTCTTTTTCCTTTTTTTCACTTAACTTTCATCTTGCTGCTTCCTCTTAACTTACCCTGAGATCGCCGCAATGGTGGGCGGGTAAATTTCAATGAAACAAATGTTATTGATTCATTTATTTTTAAATTGTTTTTAATTTTAATGGCTTGCCCTTTAGTTTTCATCCAATGTCTTTTTTTATACAAAGATAAATTGAAATTTATTGCTGTTATTATGTTTACAAGTAGTGTTATCGCTGTTATCATATTTAAAAGTGTTAAAAATTGAATTGTGGGTTAGTTTTAAGTCACATGTAAAATACAAGAACAAGGCATTAAAACAGGCATGCCTATCGATCAAATCAGATTTGTTTCTTTTTCAAAAAATGATTTTGATGTGCCTCGTCGGATTGGATCAAATTCCGATTGATTTTTTTCTGCCTTCCTACCAAAAAGGTAATAAGATGGATATATCACTGCGTATAGAACACAATTGTCTGACTAAAAATCATAGGTGCAAAAGTCTACCTGCGTCTCATTTGTGGAGTACGGTACACAAACAAACTGTGTTTTCTGCTTTCCGAAATAAGTAACTAGGAGAGGGAGGTGTGGGATGATGGTGGAACTAAATGCGGTGGAAAAAAATCATTTCGGCTTTCTTGATTATTGTCACCTTCTCTCTTTCTCTTTTTCTTTTTGTCTGTCTGTCTGTCTGTCTGTCTCTCTCTCTCTCTCTCTCTCTCTCTCTCTCTCTCTCTCTCTCTCTCTTTCACTCCCTCCCTCCCTCCCTCCCTAGCTCTCTCTCTCTCTCTCTCTCTCTCTCTCTCTCTCTCTCTCTCTCTCTCTCTCCACAAGCAAATATTGGTCTTTATTTTGCCGCATCATCACTCGTTATGTAAGTGGGTAAGTTTATTGGTCATATTAATAGAACATATTAATGCTTTTGTTTTACTTTGAAATGTTAATGCATCTTATCCAACGTATATATGAATGATTGAGACTTAAACCAACTCAATTTAAAGCCTATTTGATACTGTTAAGTAATTCTGTGTTTTTTATTCAATGTGTATATATATTATAGCGGTAGTGTGATGTATGATACCAGTAGGATTGTTTTACTCATGGCTCAGACTTTTTTTCCCTTTGCTCCTTTTTTCTGTGTTTTTTTCATGGAAACTCCTATAAATTTCTGTTTGCATTAATGATTTAGATCCCAAATGACCCCATGGATCATAATATTAAGATGAAATTGTTAAAAATTTTTGTCATAGAATGGACACGGAGGGGGACGATGGCTTCCAACCAGTGTTGGGCTACGGGGGAGCGGAAGGCAGCCAGGTGTACTATGATCAGGTAATGTCATCCACAACGCTTGCTCCATTTTCCTCAGATGGTAGACGTTTGAATAAGGTAGATGTTTAGTGCGTGTCACAGGCACGGGAAGTTCTTTCTGATGATTCACATTTTGGCTCCACAAACCCCGGGGAGGGCATCTGCTTCCTCACGTTATGTTTGTAGCATGAGAGTTAAGGTTTTTATACATGTATGTATATATATATATATATATATATATATATATACATATATGGGGGGGGGGTTAAATGTATTATTTACAGTGTTATTTTCTGGTAATGTCTCAAATACCTATTTGACTTTTTTCCTGGGTTATGTTTATTACAAAAAAGAATTGTTTAAATCCATCCTCTTGGCCTTTGTATGCTTCATTATTTACATTCAGCTGTTTGAGTATGGCATGTGTTTTTTGATGAGATGTAAATGTCTTTTTGTCTACATCTGTGTTAGTCAAAGGGAAAAAAAGAATTCAAACTCTTTTCATCCCATTTTTGACGATCGTTGACTTTCCACTATGTCGGACTTAGCATTGCTATGATTTGAACCCAAGGCCGTCAACTTTGCCCTTAGCCATGAGCGCTACCATTATCAGATGCCATCCGAATGTTTCAATGATTTACGTCAAATCATTACTTCATTACATTATTTTTTTCCTGACCATTCCCTATTTCAGAAAAATGGGAATGATTAAAAAATTCTTTTATTTTGTCTTCTTCAGGATGCGAGTGATAAAGAAAAGGGCTTTCCACCGTACTTCCAGGATCAAGATGTTGGGAAAGAAGATCTGCACCAACAGTCTCTCTTAGGACCGAGGCCGTCTCACCACCACAGCAGGCACCATCATCATCACCATCACCACCACAACCATCATCAAATGGACCATGACCTGCCCAACTTTCACCCCAGGATGGCCGATGGTTTCACCCCTGGCCACCCTGGTCCTCAAGGGACTTGGCTTTAGGTAAGCAATGAGCATTCACTTTGAAATGAGCATCCACTGTGGTGTTTCCCGAAAAACTATAGAAATATTTCAACCTGTCAGGGCACAAACCTACGTCCTTTTGGTTGAGAAAGACACCTTGCCTCTAGACCTAGGAGTGATAGGTTTGATTTTCTGTTCCTTGGAAAAGATACTAAGCACACATTAAGCACATTTTGATCTAAAATTGGACTATCATCGGACTGAGGGAAATACCCGACTCTGGGAGGGCTCGTGAGGTATGATATAGTCCAATCTAGGTCAAAATTTGTATTATTACACCCCTTATCATCATGAAATAATTAAAAAAAGATTGAAGTTTCTTAATTTATGTCTAGAATCTAGATCTGAATCTCCCGACTATTGGTGGATTCGTAAAGCTAGAGGGGACAGAGAAGAATCGCTTGCAAATGAGCGTTGCCAAACCCCTCTTCTTCGCTCATCATTTTTTCTGACTGACCATGAAGCGATCTAAAAATAGATCTATCGGCTTGCCCCGCAGTGCGTCACTGTCCTTCTCTGTGTTGCCTTGCACCTCACGAAATGCATACTCAGTGGCGCGACCTCTCTCTCGCCTCACCACAACACACACGCTTAGACAACTGCTCTGTGAGATGTCTTCACCTTTTTTCCCCCGACTTCTATATTTCTTTGTTATCGCCAAAATTTTTGTCAGAAGAATTTGAAGAAATAAATTTTGCCTTGGAAAGAAATGCAAAAGGTTTGTTCGGAAGGCCAACGAGTGTGTTTGATTTAGGCCTCTTTTGAATAGTTCATTGTTCTAGCGTTTACATGCCCAAACCATCTCAATTGATTTCTTTCTATTTTAGTTTTTATGCCATCTGCTTTGGTTCGATCTCTTATTGTTGTGTTTCTGATTTTGTCTCTTTTAGTTTTCCCTATGACTCTTCTTAGACATTTCATTTCAGCTGCCTGTACTCTACTGTATTCTCTATTGTCTAAGGTCCAGGTTTCACTGCCATAGAGGAGAGAAGGACAATAAACTGTGTTGTATACTGCCATTTTGGTTTTTGTTGACAATTCTTGTTTACCTACAATTGCCTTTTTTAGATGGTTATATATTGCACTTGCCTTTTGGATTCTCTGGCTGATTTCTTCTCTTAGTTTCCCTCTGAGTTAATTATTGCTCCTAGGTAATTGTAGCTGTGAACTTTAAAAAAATTCTCCCTGGCCAATTTAAGATTTTGTGTTTTAGCTTCCCTAGTTACTAGCATTGTTTTGGTTTTCTTTGCATTTACTCTCATTCTTCTTTTATTTAGTTCATTGTTCATAATGTTGATATTGATTCAAGGGCACTTTCTGATTTTCCAAACAACTAAATCATCGGCAAATGAATGCATTTATACATTTACTGGTTTCAGCTTCCCCATACCTACATTAATTTTCTTTTCATTTTTGAGGATGCCTTTGCGACTGAATCCATAAATGTGATAAACAAAAGAGGCCTAAGGATACAACCCTGTCTTACTCCTATATCTACCTCAAATTCTGCTGATATGATTCCAGTTACTCTCACTGTACATGTTGGTTTCTTGTGAAAACTCTTAATGGCTTCTATTAAATTTTGCTCTACATTGTGTTCTTTTAAGGAATGCCATAGTTTGTCCCTCCTCGCAGTGTCAAATGCCTTTTCTAAGTCATTAAAATACAGGTGCAAGTCAATGTTTCTATAAGGAATTTTTCTATTATTTGTCTAATTGTAAATATGTGGTCTTGTACACTTCTTCCTGGTCCAAATCCACTCTAATGTTCTTCAATCTGATCCTCAACTCTTTTCCCGTCTCATTTCCAGCATCCTGGCATACACTTTTCCTGGCACGCTAAGCAGTGATATCCCTTTAAGTTTGAGCATTCCATAGTTGATCCTTTTCTTATGTATTGGTACCACCGTTCCCTTCTTCCAGTCGTCCGGCACCTGTTTGGACTTCCATGCTTGTTGGCATATTTCATATAGTAGTTTGTCTGCCTCTCTCCCTTGGTTTTTAATCATTTCTGGATAAACTTGATCTGCTCCTGTGGCTTTTCCCCAATTTCACTTTTCCTAGAGTTTGGATTTCTTTCATTGATATATCTACATCTTCAACTGTCTCCTCTGGATTACTTGTTACTCTTACTAATTGATCTTTACTCTTTGTTTCATATGCTCTGGAGGGATTATGTAATTGTTGAAAATACTTTCTCCATGTTTCCATGATTTCGCTGTCTTCTTTCATTATTTCTCCTCTGGCATTTTTAATTTGTCATATTGGGTATGCCTTGGTCTTTCTCATGCTCTTCATTGCCCCTCAGAACAGATTTTGATTTCCTTGATAGCTTTCTTGAAGTCTTTGTCCAAACTCTTCCCATTGTTCCTGTTTTGCTTTCCTCCTTGGCGATAGTTTTTTATTCATGTAATCTATCCTATCCTCTGGTCTCCCCGTTTGCAAGCACTTCTTTCAGGCATCCTTCCTCCCTGACCCCAGTCCTGACATTCTCATTCCACCATGCTGTTTTTTTCCTATCTCCTTTCATTTGTTTCCTACCACATACCTCTTCAGTACAACTGAGGAGTGTTTCTTTATACATTTGCCACTTTTCTTCTATTGTACTATCATTCAGATTCATCTCCCTTTCACTGATAAATCTTTTCATCCTAGATTGATATATTTGTTTTACTATTGGTTTATTTAGTTCCTCTATTTTGAGTTTAGTAGCTTTCTTCTCTTTTTTTTTCTCTTTGTTTTCTTCAGTCTGTAATCTCATTTTGGCAATCACTAAGTGATGGTCACTATATATTTCTGCTCCTCTGTTTACTCTTGCATTCATTGTACTATAAAAAAGAGCTGCTAACTATTATGTAATTTATCATTGAGTTTTTACACCTGTCTTCATTTACTCTTGTATATTTGTGGATATCTTTATGAGGAAAAAAGGTGTTTGCTATTTTCATGTTATACTTTAGGCAAAAATCTGTTAGTCTCTCTCTATTTGGAGAAGTTGTTGTCTCTCTTTCTTTATCTATTACTCCTCCTGACGTTTCTATATTGTTGCCTACTCTAGCGTTTAAATCTCCTAAACCCATTAGTTCCTGTTTGTGTTTAAGATTCTCTGCAGCTATTTGTAAATCATTTTCGAAGGTATCTTTTTTCTTCTTTAGTGGTGTCTTCGTTTGGTCCATAAGCTATTAATAATTTAATTTCTCTTCCTTTTTGTTTAATATTTACCTCTGATAGCCGTGGGCTAATAAATGTCTAACTTTCTAGTAGCTTTTCATGCCTTTTATACACTAGGAGGCCTACTCCTGCTCTAGCTCTATCTTTAACATCTACTCCTGAGAAGATTAATATATGATTTGGCCTTACATTTTCTATTCCTTTTTTGTTTCTGAAATGGCCAAAAATGTCTACTTTGAATTTTTCCATTTCTTCAATTAATTCCAAACTCTTTTCCATTTATTGCCCTAACATTCCATGTTCCAAAATCACAGTCTGTGTTCGTTTCCATGTTCGTCATTGAAAGGTCAAGCCGGGTATATTGCATTTATTTTTCTGAATCAGTTTGGTTTTGAATAAGCAGGGATTAGCCCACTGTACCTAGGTAGATGGTGGGGCTGCCACGTTGAGGCCCCTACCAGACCTTGTTATTTTCTGTCAGGGTTAACTCCCTAAGCCTTTGGTCAGCCAAAACCCACCTGCAAGGCAGCAGGAGACTCGTGGAGGGCGGGATGACCTACTCCGTACAGGTGCTTATCTGTCATACTGCCCGGCACACATACACACATATTGATATAGATCTAGATCTACGTCACACAGACACGACATGAAATAGAAATTAAACATTCGTGTGCGCGCCGAACAATGTTTAGACAATTTTGGAATTGGTTGTTTACAGGTATGTTGATCAAAGTGTCGCGATAGCAGAAGACAGATCCAGTGAGAGACTTAAACTGCTGTCACTGTCACCGTAATAGGAGAGGGTGCGGTAGTGGACTGAAAGCTAGTAGCTAACAGCTCTTACTCTCAGTGTGGTCTTGTCAACGCAGAGTAGTAGGTAGTTACAGTGCAGGTTGGTATTAAGATTTAGTATTTATCACTGGTACCGTATCGAGACAGTTGTCAGATTCGAATAAAATGCGTGGGAAGCTTTGTATTTGTTGGTATTGAGTAATGGCTAGAGTAGCGCACAGGCCTAGGTCAGGTTCAGAAGACCGGTGATAGAAAATCATCCAGCCCGCTTTTTTTGTTCTTTGACACTACCAATGGGGATGTAATGATTCCCATATCGACCCAGGTACCAATGGGGGTGTAATGATTCCCATATCGGCCCAGGTACCAATGGGGTTGTAATGATTCCCATATCGGCCCAGGTACCAATGGGGTTTGTAATGATTCCCATATCGGCCCAGGTACCAATGGGGGTTGTAATGATTCCCCCATCGGCCAGGTACCAATAGGGTTTAATGATTCCCATATCGGCCCAGGTACCAATGGGGTTTGTAATGATTCTCATATCGGCCCAGGTACCAATGGGGTTGTAATGATTCCCATGTCGGCCCAGGTACCAATGGGGATGTAATGGTTCCCATATCGGCCCAGGTACCAATGGGGTTTGTAATGATTCCCATGCCGGCCCAGGTACCAATGGGGGGCGTAATAGTTCCCATATTGGTCCATGTATCAATGGGGTTTGTAATGATTCCCACATCGGCCAGGTACCAATAGGGGTTTAATGATTCCCATGTCGGCCCAGGTACCAATGGGGGTGTAATGATTCCCATATCGGCCCAGGTACCAATGGGGTTGTAATGATTCCCATATCAGCCCAGGTACCAATGGGGTTTGTAATGATTCCCATATGTTCCAGGTACCAATGGGGTTTGTAATGATTCCCATATCGGCCCAGGTACCAATGGGGTTGTAATGATTCCCATATCGGCCCAGGTACCAATGGGGGTTGTAATGATTCCCATATCGGCCCAAGTACCAATGGGGATTTACTGGTTCCCATATCGGCCCAGGTACCAATGGGGATGTAATGGTTCCCATATGTTGGGTACCAATGGGGTTTGTAATGATTCCCATACCGGCCCAGGTACCAATGGGGGCGTAATAGTTCCCATATTGGTCCATGTATCAATGGGGTTGTAATGATTCCCACATCGGCCAGGTACCAATAGGGCGTTTAATGATTCCCATGTCGGCCCAGGTACCAATGGGGTTTGTTATGATTCCCATATCGGCCCAGGTACCAATGGGGTTGTAATGATTCCCATATCGGCCGAGGTACCAATGGGGTTTGTAATGATTCCCATACCGGCCTAGGTACCAATGGGGGCGTAATAGTTCCCATATTGGTCCATGTATCAATGGGGGTTGTAATGATTCCTATATCGGCCCAGGTATTAATGAGTATGTAATGATTCACATATCGGCCCAGGTACCAATGGGGTTGTAATGGTTTCCATATCGGCCCAGGTACCAATGGGGGTTGTAATGATTTCCATATCGGCCCAGGTACGAATGGGGGTTGCAATGATTCCCATATCGGCCCAGGTACCAATGGGGTTGTAATGATTCTCATATCGGCCCAGGTACCAATGGGGATGTAATGATTCCCATGTTGGCCCAGGTACCAATGGGGATGTAATGATTCCCATGTTGGCCCAGGTACCAATGGGGATGTAATGATTCCCATATCGGCACAGGTACTAATGGGTACCAGCATCAATGTGGGAACAAATCTAAGGTAAGACTTCATGTATTTGTTTTATCACCTGTCCTGTTCTACACTACAGAAACAGGGCCAAGATCTGGCTACATAGGCTATAACAGCCTTGAAGGTTTTTACATACTTGCCTGGTTTTTTTTATTGTTGAGGTTTTTTTCTTCTTCTCATAGTTGGTTACCGTTATTTGTGTAAATAAGCTCATGCCAGGATGAATTTCTCAATTCAGTAGTCGGCTACTAATTTCTGCTCTATTGAATGTTCGAGTTTAGATGCTGCCAAGAGACGAAATCTCCCGGCCTGGATCCGAGAAGGACTGGAGAAGATGGAGAGGGAAAAGCAAAAACTAGCGGAGAAAGAGCAGTTGAAGCAACAGCGAGAAGAAATGTTGAAGAAGCAAGAGAAGCCATTTGGCGGCAAACAGGAAGAGGAGGAGGAAGCAGACGATGGTCAACCCAAAATACCCAGGAAAAGCCGTTTTGTATGTATTTTTGTGAGGCCTATTAATGGATGGGGTGGGGTCATGAGATGATGATATTGGTCATGCACTTGTCGACACGAGAAATGCAAAATCTTTAAATGCTTTCAAATCAAAAATGGAAAACTGAACTCTTTAAGAAATCCTTCTTAGTATAATGAATGGAAGATCTTTTAATATTAATATAGATATGCTGTTACGTTTTATACATGATTTCTTATAATGCACTTTTAATTGTCGGTTAATTTTTTTATTCAAGATTTTTGATGTTGTGCTTTTAATTGTTGATGAATGAGCTTGGATGTGTAAATCTTTTATTATCTTTGTTATGAATCATGTTAAAGCGCTATACAAATGCCTTTAGTATTATTGTTGTAATAATGGTCATTATACTTTGGGGGCGGTCAACAGATAATACTATTGGTCATTTTCATGAAGGCGGTCAATAGATAATAATATTGGTCATTTTCATGGAGGTGGTCAATAGGTAATACTATTGGTCATTTTCATGGAGATGGTCAATAGATAATAATATTGGTCATTTTCATGGAGGTGGTCGGTCAACAGATAATACTATTGGTCATTTTCATAAAGGTGGTCAATAGATAATACTATTGGTCATTTTCATAAAGGTGGTCAACAGATAATAATATTGGTCATTTTCATGGAGGTGGTCAATAGATAATAATATTGGTCATTTTCATGGAGATGGTCAATAGATAATACTATTGGTCATTTTCATGGAGGTGGTCGGTCAACAGATAATACTATTGGTCATTTTCATAAAGGTGGTCAACAGATAATAATATTGGTCAGGAACTTGGGGATTGCTAACAGATACCAACATTGTTGGATTAATTCTAATTTTACATCGAAAAGGGCACAATGGTGATCAGATAAATTTGCCGCTCATAATAATGGTGATGGACAGAGTAATTTAAATCAATCAAGGTTAGGTTGGGGTTTTTTGGGGGGGGGGGTAAGGGTTATTCTTTAACAGATAGTTGCGTCTTTCATCGAAAATCTTGAAATGTTATGTAGGTGAGTTACTTTAACATTTTCTCTTGACATTTTTAAGGATTCTGATGATGATGATGACGACGATGAAGATGCTGCTGAAGACACAGTGAAAGATAATGATAACGATAAGAAGAAAAGTGCTTCCATATCTCCACCACAAGCACAGGAAAGCGTAGCGCATTCTCCTGTGAAAGCCCGCAGTCCCTCACCCACTGAATTCATGACGGAAGAGGAGAAGGAGATTGCTTTGGTGAGATTGAAAAAATGTTTGTTTTTATTTCAGTGCAACTTAGAGAAGAAGGATTTTTTGTGTGATTTTCGCTTTTAATACCCAGCAAGGTCGGAAAGTCTGAAATATGTCAGTTTTTTTTTTCAAATTTAGATGGGAAAGGATAGCAGCTTAGTGATATATCATGGAAGGCCATAAACTGTAAATGATTATAAGAGCAAGTGTCATTAATTATTTCTAGTTTTATGAAAATTGCAGTTCATCTCTCATTTATTCAGTCGGGTCTTATTTTGATTTCTGACTGGAGGAATCTTTAGGGGGAAATTTCTTTTGTCAAGAGCCATTTTTTCTCTCGTTACAGATGATGAAAGTCAAACGGCTGCTAACGGAGACGTTACTGGATGTGACTGACAAAGAAATCCGTCTTATTGCAACAGAGGTCTATGAAAAGCCAGAAAGAAGGTTTTGAAAGGTATTCTGGTGATCATTGCGATCTCATATTTTGACTTAGAGAAATTATTTTTCTCTTCTTTGACAAGGTTTTAACACATTGCTTTCATTGTGTTAGCTAAAATGTAAAAAGTTTCTTATATTTTATCCTGATCAACAAATAAGCCGTGGATGTGAATGATAAGAGAATTGAAGGTTTGATGTAACGATTGCATTTAATGGTAATAATCAGATTCATGGACCTCTTTGATTTCTTGCTCTGGGCAATTTTACTGTCAGCATAATTCAGCGAAAGACTATTCAGGGCTCCGTGTGCTGAAAATATGTGTAAAATGATTGAAATTTGATTTATCGGTCATTCTGAAAATATTTGACAGCAATGTTGAATCAGGATTCATGAAAAAGACACACGCACATTTAGGGGCTATGAATTCTGTTCATGGTAGAAAATCTGGGGACAAGAACATCATGGGACTCTGTGTATTAACCCAAGAAGTGCACATCTTGCGGCATCACTTCTATCCAGGCAGGCTCTGCCCTTGAACGTGAAGGTAGGACTGGGCACTGACCACATGATTGACAGCTACAGTCATTAGCCGAAGCTATGAAAAGAAGGGCATGTAGCCATGGTGTTGGAAGGGAAGGTTACGTGTGTATCATTATGTAATAAAATTTCATTTTGAAAATTAGTCTGCATTATTTTTCGGTATTGGAATGTTTCTTTTCTGTTGTAATTTAGCACACTTTCACTGAAAGCCATGTATTTTTTTGGCTCTGGTAATTCTACACGTCGATACATCGTGTAAAATAAGAAAGTCAATGCACAACATAGTTCAATCCTAGATCAATGCGCCGTGCACACATACACAAATAGTCCACATACATACACGCACACATACAGTATTCTCTGCCTAACATGCTGGTCCGCCTAAGAGGCTGTTTTTCTGTGTAAAGGAATTTTCCTTCTTTAATTGTCAAGCCTAAGAAGCAACTTCGAAAACCTTCAATCCGGCTAAGATGTCGTTTTTCTTTTATCGAAAAGCCAAACGGTCTGCTAAACTCGATGCGCTGAAACAAAAATTCAAATTCAGGTCATGTCATGATTATGTAGGCTCTCTTTTATCACATCACCATCATGTAGCTGGCTGTGCCTGGTTGCCTTCTTCATGGTCACTCTCAGCTTCTTTTTCCAAGCCACCGTTACCGTAAATTATCTGCCAACTCATGCACTACTGTTTTTTTAAAACTGCCGTCTACGTTTCATATTCAAAAGTTGTTATAGAAAGATTCTACCAAAATGTTTGTGTTTGATAACAATCTATTGGATGATGCTGATCAAATTCAGGTAAGCATATTCATACTTGCCAATTACCATTCATGGGCTGGCTTTCTTCTATCTCGAAGACAAGAGCTTTATCATTGGTCAGTATTACACATTCATTCACACTTAAGCTCATTAATCAAGCAGTATTGAAATGGGAGGACAAATCAAAGTACAGTTTATGTAGACGGGTGTTTTCGAGAGGGTATGTGTTAAATAACCAAAGAAGTTTATTTCTGTTGGTCAAGCATTCTGCAGGTTTATTGGCCAATCAATTAAAGTTGAATGCCAATCAAACAAAAAGTTCAGGTTCCGATTTCAATTGAGCGTAGTCCGTCATGACCGTCCTTATATGGCGATACGGGAAGTCAGTCATGATGGTCCTTATACAGTGATACGGGAAGTCAGTCATGATGGTCCTTATACAGTGATACGGGAGTGCCAAATTTCAAGCCTATCACCGGTCAGAGGTGTGTGAAGTGATCTGTGTAGCCGCCCACAACGAGGCCATTGCCGCAGTCAAAAACGTACACGTACGTCCAACGCACTTCTCTGCTAAAAACAAAAATGGCGTACATGTATGTTCAGCGCACTTCTTGGGTTAATGATTGACAGCTTGGAACTAAAACATCATGAGACTCTGTATTAACAATTAGCAACTGTGAACTAGCAGGTCATGAGACTCTCTGTGTTGATGTTAGATAACCAGGGACTATGACGTCATTGGGCTCTCAGTGTGGCTGCCCTCATGGTTGACAGAGCCACAGCTGAATAGAAATTTGATTTAAGGAAGATTTGATCTCTGCAAAAGTATCTGCTTTATTTTGTGATTTTCAAAAAGGTCTATTTTTCTTTTTCGCTCATAATTTTTTTTACGTTTAGTATACATAATGTGTTTGGTCATTCTTCCAGGGAAAGTTTACTTTGGTTTGGGCTGAAAATAACCAGCATCCCTTGCCAACCTTGTAGCGAATCATCTTTTCTCTGGCACCATAACCCTATAAGGGGGAGCTTTTTTCTTGCTCTTTTTTAAATTCTTTTATTTTCCACACCGCACTAGTATGTTTATACATTTTGCCGGATGAATTGAGAGTTTTTCTACTTCCTCTCCACTCCAATTTCCCAGTCGAAATAAGAGTTTTTATACTTCCTCTTCACCCTCCAATTTCTCCAGTCGAAATAAGAGTTTTTGTACTTCCTCTCCACCACCACCCCAGTCCATATGAAAGTTTTTTGTTTTTTCACAGTCCATATTAGAATTATTAAACTTTCCCCCTCTCTGCATAAAAAGCTTTTGTATTTTTGTCTAGTCCATATTAATGGTTTTCTTCTTTCTTTTGTCTTCATTCCAGTTCATATGAGTTCATTGGGGTTTTTTGGAGGTTTTTTTTTGTGCTTTTTTTCTTCCAAATGTAGTCCATGGTATCTCTTGTTGTTCATCTTCCGAATTTAATTTTTTATCGTACTTTATTATGAGTTATTTTGTAGGGGAAATGCAGTCCTAGAAGACCATTTGACTCAAAATATTAGCGAGATGAAAGGACAAAACACTCATGATTGTGCCAAAATGTAGCAGAGATGCTCAGGCTATTATAGTTATACAGTCTTTCATTTGCAAATGGCAGAATAGTAATGGGGATCCAAAGATAGCCAAACGCATGGGAAACACAGCGTCATCGTAGCGACGGTGATTTGCCATTACTTCAAATTTTATATTTTGACCCCAAATGGCCCATTCTAGGTGCTGCATTTCCTCTTAATATCATGTATTGTTGTGTGGCAATATTTATGATTTTTATTATTGACATTTGAGAACAAATGGACTCTTATATACATATATAATCTTATATTATTTTCTCTCTTTCTTCTCCTTTACAATATGGGTGTTTCGTTAAAAAGAACAAAACAACAAAATATTTAACTGCTTTTTTTTCTTGCCCACTGATGCCTTTGTTGTTGATTTGTGTTGTTGTCATTTTGACCACTAATGCCTGTTTATGTGATTGTATATCAAAGCCCCGGCCAAACAGCTAGCCAAGTCGTCTGCTTTGGCTTCTTTGTCGTCTCTGGGTAAGTGTCTCCTTTTACTCGCCTTGCTCTGGCAAAGCACTTTAACATTTGTTAGTGTGTGTATCTGTGTGTATGGCAGAAATTTGGAATGCCTGGGTTCCCATCCGACTACTGCTGGTTTTGGGGTTTCCCCCGCACAACCCACCGTTTGTCGTTGCATGCCTGAGAGATTGACATGACTAAAAAGAACAGGAATAAAACTACATTTCATTCCCGCCCCATCACAAATTCTTCTCTTGAAAACGAGATCATCTTTTGTGTGATTGAAAGAGGAAGTCAGATGTTAAGGATATTTGTTTATATCGTATTTCACATTGCTGTATTTAAAACAAAATTGCCTTTTGATGTCAATTATGAACCTGCAGACTTTAACTGAGAAAGAAAAAAATTGTCCGAACATCTTGTACTTGGTGATTCACCTGGGCTATTCTAGGCTTTTGATGGCAAAAAATGTTGCTTAGAATACCTGTGCCACACCTTACTACTTTACTGTGTTTAGTCCCATGGGAGCTTCAACTGTATCCCTATCCTTTACATAATGGTCACACTTTACTTTACTTGAAGATATGTCTTTATTTTACTTGAAGATATAAGTCACACTATTACTTTAATCGTCACACTTTACTCTACGGCTTGTTCACACCAGTAATTTAATTGTCACACCTGTTCATTAATTGTCATACTTTGCTTTAAGAATAGATCTAGGTTATATCAGTACTTTAATTATCAAACTTTACTCTAAGACTAGGTCACACCAGTCCTTTAATTCTCACACTTTACTTTCAGACTAGGTCACACGTGTACTTTAATTGTCACGCTTTACTCTAAGACTGGGTCTTACCAGTACTTTAATTGTCACGCTTACTCTAAGACTGGGTCTTACCAGTACTTTAATTGTCACACTTTACTCTAAGACTAAGTCACACCAGTCCTTTAATTCTCACACTTTACTTTAAGAATAGATCTAGGTCATATCAGTACTTTGATTGTTACTCTTTACTTTAAGAAGAGATTTAGGTCATATCAATACTTTAATTGTCACATTTTACTTTAATACTAGGTCGCATCTGAACGTTAGTTGTCACACTTTACTCTAAGACTAGATCACACCAATACTTTAACTGTCACATTTTACTTTGAAGAATATATCTAAGTCACACCAGTACTTTGATTGTCACATTTTACTTTAAGACTAGGTCACACAGTATCTAAAATGTGACAGTTTACTGTCAGATCAATACTTTAATTGTTACACTTTACTTTAAGATTATGTCACAACAGTATTTAAATTGTCATACTTTACTACTGTCAGGCCAGTTCTTTAATTGTCCCACTTCACTCTAAGACTAGACTTTAAGACTAGGCCACAATAGTACTTTAATTGTCACACTAAGATGAGGTCACAACAGTATTTAAATTGTCACACTTTCCTGTCAGACCAATACTTTAATTGTCACACTTTTACTTTAAGAATAGATCTAGGTCGTATCAGTATTTTAATTATCACAAACAATATTCAATATCACATTAGATTTAGATAATTGTGAACTTTCTAGACTGGTCGTGGGAATTTGGCAGGTGCCTCTGGTAGGTTCTACTTCTTTCCCTTTCACTTTCACTTCTCTTTCACATGCTATTTCCTCTTAATTCACCCCGCTGAGATCACCTCATAGTCATATGGTGGACAGGGTAAATTTCAATTAAACAAAATTGTTTGTTTTGTTTGGGTTTTTTTTGTCATGAAAGTTAGTTGGCGGGCACTGCTAGTAGGCCCCTCCATCTTTCCTTTCACGCTTGTAATGAGATCACCACTATTTATGGTGTAATAGGTAAACTCAATGTGAAAGAAAATCATGCAAGTGGTTAAAATGAGACCAGCACCACGTGTAAGCTTTTACTTTGTTGCTTCTTCGTGTTGTTGAGTGGGTGGTTGGTGGGTGCTACTGGTAGGCCCTACCTCTCTCCTCTTTCACTTGTCTCTCATCTTGATGTTTCCTTTTAATTCACCCCGAGATCATGGCATTTAGTGGACTGTGTAGATTTCAATGAAATGAACAAGGGCTGTTTGTAGGTCCTAAATCTTTCACTTGTTTTTCCTTTTAATTCATCCTGAGAGCACCGCATGCGGTGGACAGGGTCAATTTCAATTTAATCAAACAAATCGTGTTGTTAATAGAAGATGAGAAGGTGCATAATTTGCAGGTAAAGATTTTGATGTGCATGGTAAGAGTAAGAGAGTTTTGTTGGGGTTTTCTTTTTTCCCGTTGTTTTTTTGTGGGTTTTTTTGTTATGTGTACCTTTCCTGAGCTTTGAGTTTTCACAAAATTCACCTTGGCACCAGGTTTGGGCTATGGCTCTGGCAGTGAGGAAAGCAACTCTTGGCAATGACAGCCTTCGGGAGAAGGAAGATTCTGATTCTGACTCGACCTGGACGAGAAAATTCGCCGGAAAAAGAAGCCTTTGCCAAGCGTCAACGAAATCTTTCCAGTGCAGAGGATATTCAAGATAGTATGTTTCATTATAGTTTGCTACAATTACAATAGATTTTAGTTTCCCCTTCTCTCTCTCACCTCTCTGTGTCTGGCCGTCTCTGTCCCTTTCACTTTCTCTCTTTCCCTTTGTGTTGCTCTGTCTCTCGCTTTTTCTTTCTCGTTTTTCTCTTTCACTCTGTCTATCTATCTGTCTCTCTCTCTTGCAGTCTCTCTCTCTCTCTCTCTCTCTCTCTCTCTCTCTCTCTCTCTCTCTCTCTCTCTCGCTCTCTCTCTCTCTCTCGCTCTCTCTCTCTCTCTCTCTCTCTCTCTCTCTCTCTCTCTCTCTCTCTCTCTCTCTCTCTCTCTCTCTCCCTCTCTCTCTCTCCCTCTCTCTCTCTCTCTCTCTCCCTCTTTCGCTCTCTTGCTTTCTTTCTTCCTTGCCATCTATTTCTATTCTTAGACCAGTGTTTCACTTTTACTTCTATGTGTGTTTGTGATGGGGAAAAGGGTCGGGGGAGTGGGGTGTTTTCATTAGTTCTTTTTTTCTTCAAGGTTGTTTTTTTATGTTATATTTAAATTATTTTTTTTTAAATTTCAATGGAAAAAAAAAAATTGCATTTCATAGTATTTACAATGTTACATCTATTGCATGTGACACAACACTGTCTGTGTCTGCTCCCACCTTTTCCATCCGAAAGGTCATGGGTTCACTCTATGCACATTAAAGATCCCTTGACTGTTTACAGGAAAGTCTGGGCGAAATGGAAAAAAAACCCTATCAAAAGCCATGAGATTGCCTTAGAAGTCGATGTGGGTAACTAAAATCAAATCAAGCCTTCCTGGGGTTACTGGTAGGCCCTACTCATTTCCTGTCTTTTACTTTTACATCTCCTGTCTTTGTTAATATTGCTGTTTCTCCCTTGATAAGTTGCTACACTTTTGATCATGAGCTCCCAGGTTTGAATCCTGGCATTGCTCTCCAACTGACACTGTGTTCCTTGGGTCGATGGACAGATAGGATTTGTTTTGGTTTTTCATATTTATTTTTTTATTCCTTAATATTTTGGCTATGATAGAGTGTTGAATGTTAAAGAATATATACAGGTGCATGTATATATATAATCCTTTAATTTCTTTTTAGGTTTGAAATCTACAGACTCTCAACGATCCAGGGACGACAAGTCCAATTCGGTGCCTGATAAAAGTGCTTCCGTAGATGAAAGAAGACATAATAATAAGGATAGTAGAAATAGCGATAAGAAAACTGGCAAAGAATCTGATTTAAAAACCAAATCTAAAAGTCGGTGGACGAAAAACTTTCATCTAGCAAAAAACTCAAGGTGCATCAAAGTGACGGAGCAAAAATAGAAATTAATGAGAAAGGACTCTCTGATGTAGACAAAAATAAAAAAAATAAAAAGGAAGTTCCGAAAAAGCTAGATCTAAGCCAAGAAGCAGCAGCAGCAGCAGCAGTAGCAGCAGCGGTAGTAGTAGCAGTAGTAGCGACTCGTCATCAGATTCTGGTGAGAGCAGTAGTAGCAGTGACAGTAATGATGAAGATGAGAGTGGAAGTTCGTCTTCGTCATCCTCATCCTCATCTTCATCAACAGCATCTCAGTCAGAACAGCAGGGAAACACAGAGCGAAACGAAGGAAAACAGAGAAAGAGAAAGTAGAATAAAAGTGAGAAAACGTTCAGATGATAAGATGAGGGAGAACGCTGACGAGAAGAAAAAACAGCAGAGAGCAAAAAAAGGCGTTGCAGGGAGCAGTAAAGGTGGAGAGAAAGTAAAAGAAAGGAAAGCAGTTGGTGAACACGATGAGCGGTACGTAGGAGGGAAAGAAGACAGGGAGGTAAATCACAGGGATTTGGCTGCAAGAGAGATGTTCACAGACAATGTGTCTGACGAGACATTTCTGTGGGTGAAAATTGAAAAATAGTAAAAGTTCAAAAGACAAAAAGAAAAAGAAGAAACGAAGTCCAACGCCTGATAGTGGGGTAGAAGAGAGGGGCAGAGTGAGAAGGAAAGAGAGTACTAAAGATAGGTCAAAACGCAGTAGAAGTAGGAACGGTGCGGAGGAGAAACGAATGAGCTTCTCACAGGAGAGGGATTCAAGGATGCGTATAGAGACATTGAGAGATACGGATGGAGGGATTCGCTGAAAGCGAAGAGGAGAAAGGAAGACGGCGTAATAAAGGTCGGAGCAGTAGTGACGAAGATAGGGATGGTCGGTCGAGGCGTAGTTTGCATGAAGACCGCTACCGCAAAAGAAGTAGTGGTAGGGTGGAGGAGGGGGGCAGAAGTAAGACTAAGCGACGTAGTCGTAGTAGAGGAAAGAAGGACAAAAGTAGGAGGAGGAGTTCAAGTATGGACAGAGTGACTTCGAAGGCCGACCGGTCGTCTCATCATGGAGAGCGTGGATCCGACCGCAGACGACGGAAGAGATCCTCCTGGTCGAGATCCTCAGAGAGTGACGACAGCTCTCGGAGGAGAGGCAGGAAGGACTCGCCTCCTAGCAAGAGGGCCAAAGTCAAGCATGCACGAAAAGTCGGGATGAGTATGGGGAGGTGTGAGAGGGAAGGAAGCATATGAGGACGATGGTCTCCATGAACGGGGTAAGACATCCAAGAGCAAACGGCACGGTAGATCTCGCTCCAGGTAGGTCACCACCATTGGCTAGAGACATTTAAAAAATTTTTTTTTCTTTTTTTGAATTCATTCATTTATATATTTTTAAGCACATGTATACAAATTTTAACAAAAGGAAAAACCTTTGACTCTTACAATTGGCTGCGGGAAAGACGTCCTTTATTTCATTTCATTGTTTTTCATCACTCTTTCTGGGGAATTAATCGGAGCATTCCAGTATGGGTTTTGACATGTGCTAATTTGCTGAAGAGAGATTTTGATAGTGAGAGAGTTGGAAAAAAATCTCTGAAAGCACTTTGATGTTGACACTGACGGGCATTGAACCTGAGTAAACAACATACATGTAATTTGTCTGGGGGTTTTTTTTCGGTAAAAAAACATACATGTAATTTGTCTGTTTTTTTGGTAAAACATATATGTAATTTGTCTGTTTTTAGCTATTACCTATAATGAGAACCAGCCAGCCCCCATTTCCCTCTGGGAGGTTTTCACCCTGAGATCACTGCAGATATGATGGAAGGGGATAAATAATTTCAATGAATTAAAACCTCTGTTTTTCTCTATCACTCTTCTCTGTCTGTCTGTCTGTCTCTCACTTTCTTTGTGTCTGTTCTCACTCTGTCTGTCTGTCTGTCTCTCTCTCTCTCTCACTCACTCTCTATGTCTGTCTGTCTCTCTGTCTATATGTCTGTCTCTCCCTCTCTCTCTCTCTCTGTGTCTGTCTGTCTCTCTCTCTTTCCCTCTCTATCTATCTGTCTATCTGTCTGTCTGTCTGTCTCTCTCTCTCTCTCTCTCTCTCTCTCTCTCTCTCTCTCTCTCTCTTTCTCTCCCTTTCTCTCCCTCCCTCCCTCCCTCCCTCCCTCTGCCTTTCTCTGTCTCTGCCCCCACCCCGCTGTTCTCATGTGGCGCTACTGATGAGCCCAACTTCTTTCCTGACGGTTTCATGTGACTTTTATTTCATTGTTTCCTCTGAATTCACGCTGAGATCATCGGATGCTGGACAGGGTTATGGGTAAATTTCAATGAAGCAAACTCTTCTCACACAAACGCACAAACTTTCTTCTCCCCCCTTTACACTCTATATTACTGCTTTACGCCTCCACTTCTTATTGCCGTCTTTGCTGCTGAAGACAACACAACACAGAAGAAAAGTTACAATTAATAGAGAACTATAGAAACGGTTGGGTTGAGCAACACACATGTACATCTATTCTTTGGTCGACCCTGATAGTGATAGTGGGCTGTTGGTGTGTGTGACTAGTAGGGGTGGTAGTGGTAGGTCCTATTTCTTTCTTTTCACTCTTTTGCACGTCTTTCATCATCTTGCTGTTGCCTCTAATTTCACCCTGTGGAGATCAGTGCATTTAATGGATATTTAGATCGGATAAATTTCAATGGATCAACCCTGTAATTTTGATCACATTTATTTGGATACTATTATTACATGATTGTTAACAGGTTATACTAAAAACAAAAAAACACATTAAAAAATCAAAGTTGGCGTATACACGTTTCCGTCAAAATGGTAGTAATGCGGTGGTAGTAGTAGTACATTATAGTAGCCTGATGTTTGACCATTCTTAACTTGTTGATTTCCCTGCCCAATGTTCTTGTTTCCCCTTTGACCTTGTACTTTATTGTTAGTATTACAAGTATTATTATTATTATCATTTATTATTATTATTACATTTGTCTGTTGGCTGGCTATTTCTTCAACAGTATGCCCTTATTGCCCCAGACAGCATCAATCAATGTGATGTCCCCCCCCCCCCACACACACACCCAACCCTCCGTCCGGATATCAAAAGTGTGTACTTGTTTTCTGTTTGCAGATCTACGTCAAGGAGGAGGTGAAGCTGCGAGTGACAAGATGCCGGTACTAGGAACAGTAATCATGCATGTGTTGTGACTTTCTTCCTTCTTCTTGCTGCAAATTTTTACCTTTCTTTTTCTTTTTTCTTTTTCCTCTAGTTTTCTTTTTGTTTCTTTTGTTTTGTTGTTAATATGTGTACAAGTATAAGATAATGATTTCCAGTTTGGTCAGGTTGATTGAAGTGGTTGCTTCTGCGTTCACCACGTTGTGAATTCTCAATAAAAGCACTTATATACAATTTACCAATTATTTGCCGTTTTTTGTTTTTTAAAAAAACCCCCAATGAAATGTTTAGCATTTTCAAATGTGTGTCCTGTATCCTGCTCTTGAGTCGTAGTGGTGGGGCGAATGAGTGAGTCACCATGGAGGGGGTGGGGGACGGGGAGAGTGGTCCAGATGTAGGTGTCCCTACGTCCCTCAACCTAAAGCCCCAGCCCACCTGGTCTGGGTAAGTGGATCGACACAGTCACCGAGACGGATGATAAAAAAAGGAAGTCCCGTGTGCAAAGGCATGATCCTAACAACGCTGTGCACGTGAAAGATCCTCCGAGCTGTTTGGGAGTTTACGGAGCAAAATTAAGAATGTTACCAAGTAACCTGGTGTCACCTACGTTGTGGATGTGAGTAAAATAATGAAATGAAACAAAAACAAAGTGGCTATGAGATAGAAATAAGCAAAAGTGGAAAAAAACGCCCTGATTTTTCATATAGCAGTAGTACTAGTAACAGACTTATCAGTATCAAAATTTAGTAATATTATTTTGATTTAGCCTTGAGGATTTACGTTGGCAGGATCCCTTTTTCCCCCCTCTAACACATATCTCTCATCTTTATTCACCCTGAGATCACCGCAGATAGTGGATTGTGTAAACTCTAATGAAAACAAACAATAAGTCGGACAATCAAAAGAAAAAAAGGAATCATAAAGACGTTACTTATATCCTCATACTAAAGTTTGTTCAAGAAGACCGTTAGAATCATAATAATAATAAGAAATATACTGAATGTAATTAATTTATAGAACGCCTTACATCTATCAAAGGTGCTGAACGATCAAAAGTATGAAACGATAAAAATAAAAAGGAAAAAAAATCAAAACATTGCAAATCCAATCAAGCAAATTTTGGAGCATCACTGTAAAAAAAAACATATGCAACACCAAATGAACAAACCTCTCATTTCATGGTGAATTTTCTCTGGTGTTGTAAATGCAGATCTAAACAGCTCTTGTCATTAAATGTTCCTTAAAACTGTCAATAGATGGAGAAGATTTGGTATTAAAAGATAAATAATTCCACAAAACTGGAGCTGCCACACAAAAACTTTCATCACTTAAAGAATGTAATTTTACATAAGGTACATTCAATAAAAGCATAATAAAACTATAAAAGCATCATTTGATCTTACACTTCTGGTTTGTCTGTACGGGAAAGTAACGTATCATGAAGGTAGTTATATTACAATGTAGTTATAAACATGACAAGGGTATCTTAAACTCAACCTATACTTAATGATTAGCCAGTGAAGTTTTTAAGGATAGGCGTTACTTGATCGTGCTTTTTTGATAGCAGCTTTATTTTTATTTTTTTTTTTTTTGCAACCTGTCTGTCATACATTTGAGGACATCAACCAAAAGGGCATTACAATCATCTAGTCTAGTCAGTTACAGTATGAAAGCTGACACTGACACTAACATTTTGTCGTCTCCTCATCCAATAGATGCCTACGTAAATTTCTTAAATAAAGATTGCAAGCTTGAATGGTCTTGGTGATGTGATGTGATGTCAATTTAATTCACTGTCCACTGTCTACATTACATTAAATACTCCCAAATTTCTGAAACATTTGGGCGGGCTTAACTGGTACATGTAGCGGTAGGTCCTACTTCTCTCCTTTCCTTCTTTCACGTATCTTTCTTCATCTTACTGTTTCCTCTCAATACACCTTGAGATCATCGCAACGATGGACAGGGTAAATTTCAAAGTAACAAACAAACATTCTGAAGATGCATTGATGACATCGACATAAAGAATAAGAATCAAGTGTTTATTTGCTTTCTATAGCGTTAACTGAACAAGTGATAATAATATGCCTCCCAGACAGGACTTGGTAGTCCAGAGGCAAGGCGTCAGCCTCTCAACCAAAAGGTCGTGGGTTCGAGCCCCGCCAATGGTTAAAAAAAAATGTTTTCGAGCAAAACTACCTCCTGGCCATGGTAAATGGATCGACACCTAGTCCCATCGGAGACGGACAATAAAAAGGTCCCGTGTACAGAAAACAACACTGTGAACGTTACATATCCCTTGGCTTTTTACAGGGCAGTCCAGGCAAAATTTAAAATCCTATAAAAAAAAACACGAGATCACCATTGTTTGGATATGGGTATATCAATAAAATAATCAAAACTCAGAAATGATGCAAGTCAGGGAGTGCATTTCCAAAATCAATCCTGGCCCTCCAGGATTGGGAGTTAGGCATATGGTCCCGCCCCTACCTTGAATAGACCTACCCATAAGCACACCTAATTGCCCGACTGAACTAAATTGTTGTTAATGTTAATCAAGACGTTCATGAACAACAGGCTAAAGATTTATTTATATATATTGTAATGTCATAAAAAAAATGTTTTAAATGCTATTTAAAATATGAAAATGGAAATCACTCTTTGACTTTTGTATGATTAAAAAAATATAATTCTGTTCGGATCTTGGCTTAATTCAAGGCCACTCGTTTCGAAAATAAAATCAGTTTGTGTGTGTGTGTGTGTGTGTGTGTGTGGTCGGTCCCCATGAAGATATGGCGCTGGAAATATTAGCAGTGCAGTCTTGTGACGTCATACATCCGGTGTCACGTGCGACTGTGTGTGAACACATTTCGATAATGTAGTGACTGCCCCATGAAAATTCAACATTTATTCTTATGAAATTGGTACTAAAACTTATAGTTGGCAACATGCGGTGTTTCTGTATCAACTGACATTGTTATATACCCCTTTAGCATTGGTTGCTACGGTGCATGATGAGTTAGTTCATATTGCACGCTTACTTTTCATAATGCACTCCTACCGGTCTCTGCCAATCAAGACCTTACTTAAAATGGGACTACTTAAATCATCATCTAATTTTAGAGCTCTGTGACGTATACCTTAGCGACGGAGTATTTCAATATCAAAATGGCAGTCAATGATATCTTCCAAGCTATATTTAAGACGTTTAATCCCAATTCAGTACAATAATCATAGAACGAATGCGCATGTAGTTTCCACAGTTAAAGGAAAATGATTGAAGAAGACGTGACTGGTGAAAACGAAATTAGCGGGGCAAAAATAGCTATAGATCGATAGGAAATTCGGAAAAAGTGGTCGGACGTCGTAGTGGTCGGGAACGGGCTGCTAAATTTTAATGTAACGCTAGTTTCTTAATTCGATTAGATATGGACCTAATCTAGACTAAATCTAGATGTTGATATAGATATAAATCTAAAAGCAGAAGCTAGAATCTAGCGTGTTTAAATTTAGATTCAGATCACAACTTCTACAATCTAGATCATAATAATAAATATCTAGATCTAACTCTGACTCAGATCTAGGCCTATCGCAGATCTCGTTCCGGTCCATGTAGTCTCCTTAGCCTAGTTTTCGTAACGTGAAAATTTGCTCCGCGTTGGGAACCCCTTTAATAATAATGATAATAATAATAATAATAATAATAATAATAATAATAATAATATTATTATTAATAATAATAATAATAATAATAATAATAATAATAATAATAATAATAATAATAATAATAATAATGTAAACATTTACATTCCGCCATACGCCCCTCCCGAACGGAGGGGTCTGGGTGCATTACAATTACAATGCTAAGAACTAAGAACACAATATGTACACACTTAGGACTAAGACAAATGCGTCTTGGGGCACTTTCACTTCAGGCTATTCCATATTCGTCGTCCGAAGCATTGGAAACTTCGTTCACTAGCTTTCAGTCGACAGCGGGGAATCTTCATTCTGAGAGCATTGTCTGTTGAACAAAGTGGCCTGCCGGGTGGGTAGCGCTGTAGCAGGTTACAGGCATATATATGCTTGAGCCGTATTGTTTACACACTTGAAGACAATGGTTGCTGCCTTGAGCTGCACCCATTGCTCAACAGGAAGCCAGTGCAGTTGTCGGAGGAGAGCAGAAGCGTCGTCTTTTTTTTTTCTTCTGGAGAACGATTCGAGCAGCGTTGTTTGGAGTTTCTGTAGGCGTTTAAGCTGTACTTGCGGAAGACCAAAAAATAATGAATTGCAGTGGTCGATCTTTGAGAAAATCAAAGATAGGATAAGTTTGCTGCACGCTTGTATCGTAATGAAAGGTCTGAAGTCCTGGTGTTTTTAAGGTGATTATGACACACGTTCTTATCTGACTAATGTAACTGTCCATTGATAAGTCAATGTCGAGGATAACGCCGAGATTTCTTACGTTGTTCGCTAGTGGGATATCAGTGTCGTCAATGTGCAGTGACAAGTCTAAACTGCGGTTTTTATAGATGGAGTGCCAATTAACAGGGCCTCTGTCTTATCCCCATGTTTGCAGACATCTATTTCCGAATATCTAACATGCAACCTTCGTAAACATCTACTTTCGATGACATATTTGATTGTGGACATGCTATAAATTTGAGTGTCGTCTGCATATATGTGGTACGCAAGCGAGTGTTCTTCCAATATTCTTGCTACTCGAGAGGTATAGAACGAATAGTAAGGCCCAAAATGGAGCCTTGGGGTACACCACAGAGAATGTTACGTTCTGTGGAGGCTGACCCACCGATTGAAACTACTTGGATTCTTTCCGATAGCTACGACAAAAACCAGCAGAGAGCGATGCCAGGGATACAGAGATACCAAAAGTAGTCATAAGCCTTTCGAGTAGAATGCCGTGGTCCAGGGTATCGAAGGCTGCGGAGAGATCTAGTAGACCAAGGATGAACGTCTTTCCGCTATCTATAATGTGAAGGAGAAAATTTACGATTTTCATGAGTGCTGTCTCTGTGCTGTGGTTCGCACGATAGACTGACTGAAAACATTCTTTAAGATTATTTTCTTGAACATGAGCCGACATTTGTGCAAGAACATCTTTTTAAAATTTTGGAAAGTAATGGTAAGTCAGCTACAGGTCTATAGTTTTTCAAATGTTCACAGTCAAGTCCTTTCTTTTTCAGCAGGGGCCTCACGACAGCTCTTTTGAAACTTCTCGAAACGGCCCTGTCCTCAACGAATTATTAATTAGTTTTGTGATGTATGCCGATAATTCATGACTATATTCTTCCAAAATTGACGCTGGCATGGGATCTACTTTGCAAGATTTGTTTGACTCATGAGCATAATTTTCTTCATGTCCCTGTCCCAATGTAAATTTCATTGAACGATGTCATGGTTTCACCAACAAATGACGTAAATTCAGTGCGACTAGCAACCTCGTCCAATTTGATTCTGATATTTGATATTTTATCAATAAAATAGTCTACGAACCGCTCATCGCTGTGCAATGGCAAATTTGATGTTTGTTCTTTTCCAAGAAGGCTATTTAATATTCTGAAAATTCTTTAGAATTCCGGTTGTTATCAAACTTCTCGAGGTAGTTCTCTGTTTTGGCTTTTTTGTCACTGCCTTCAATTGTCTCTTATGGTATAAGTATCTTTCTCTATCAAAAGTCGAACCCGATATCTTCCACCTCTTGTCTGCCTTTCGTTTTTCTTGTTTAGCCTGCTTTACTTCTAAATTGTACCAAGGAGAAGACTTTCTAACATTTACAGTTCTTTTAGTGATTGGCGCGTGTTTGTCCAATGTTTCGATGATAGCATTGTTAAAATTGTCCACATTCACTTCTTTACATTTTGATTCAAGAGAACGAGATAAGTCTGCTTTGAATACCAAAACATCTATTTTCTTGAGGTCTCTCGATACAATTTCTCTTTCTTTGAGCTTTTGACAAACAGCCAACACCAAACGAGACAAATGAATGGTCAGAGAGACACACGTCATCAATGAATGGTCAGAGAGACACGTCATCAATGAATGGTCAGAGAGACACAGAGGAACGTCATCAATGAATGGTCAGAGAGACACACGTCATCAATGAATGGTCAGAGAGACACACGTCATCAATGAATGGTCAGAGACACACGTCATCAATGAATGGTCAGAGAGACATCGTCATCTTCTATTGGTCAGGCAGTCGCCAATGTTCAACGTCTGAATGGTCAGCTTGTCAAAACCCAGTCAAGGATGTGCCGCCGATGTGAGTTGTTTGCTAACATGCTGTGACATCTGGTGGGTCGAAAGTAGTTTATTTATTTTTCTTATGTCTGGGATATCTCGATCGTAGTGCAAATTGAAATCTCCAACAATAATGTTTTTCCTTGCCTTTATATCGTGCATAAGAACGAAATCCTCAAATTCGTCAATAAAGTCCAAGTTTTTAAGTTTGTTTCCATGACTGGGTGGTGGTCTGTAAATGGCTTGTAATCGGAGGGAGTCGTGTTTGAAATCAATCACCATTTCTGCCGATTCAAGTGATTTGTATTTGTTGATCTTGTCCTTGACAAATTTTGGCGATAATGATGACTTGTAAACTGTTGCAATGCCGCCCCCCCTCTTATCTCCTCTTCTTTCTTCCTTTTTCCGTTTCTTTCCCTCTCCGGCACCGCCCTTGTTTTATGTTTCATCGCGGGAAAAACTCTGTTTCGTATTCAGGCGGTTTTAGTTCTGCAATGATGGCCTCGTCTCCCTTTTCGTTCAGCCATGGTTCTACAACGACTAGTGTGTCGATATCTTTTTCTTCTATCATGTGTTTAATATCGATGGGCTTGTTACGGCATGATCGTGTGTTGATTTCTGCTACTTTTAAAATTGTATGATTGTCAAGTTGAGTAATTGTTGTCAGGGTTGAAGGTGATGTGTGGTGTAAAGGTGAAACAGCATTAATTCGCCTGTTTATTGTTTACATACTTTTCTTCAGAATTCAAGTAAAAAATCACAATCATCTTTGAGAAACAAAGTCATCAATGAATGGTCAGAGAGACACACGTCATCTTCTATTGTAATTCATATTGTAATTCATATTTATCATATGTGTTTTTGTTAATATTGATAGAGGTATAATGATATGATTATAACATTTGAATGAAAAAACAAGTTCGTGCTGAGCAACCTAACCCCCGTTCATTATTTTCCATTCCAAGTGCTATAAGCATAATATATTAAGTAATTCAATTCCTGTAGCTTTGTGTGCATATGGATTTGGTCCAGTGCTTCTCAAAGTTCAAAATGTACTCAATTCCTACAGCTTTGTGTGCATATGGACTTGGTCAGCGTTTCTCAAAGTTCAAAATGTGGTACGAGTAACTCAATTCCTATAGCTTTGTGTACACATGGACTTGGTCAGTGCTTCTCAAAGCTCAAAGTGTGGTACGAGTAACTCAATTCCTATAGCTTTGTGTACATATGGACTTGGTCAGCGTTTCTCAAAGTTCAAAATGTGGTACGAGTAACTCAATTCCTATAGCTTTGTGTACACATGGACTTGGTCAGTGCTTCTCAAAGTTCAAAGTGTGGTACGTGTACCGGTGATGCTACGCGAGCCATCGTCTGCCGGTACGTGGAGGTTAAGAATCTGACGAGTACTTTTAGCTATGAGCAATAGATATAATAATATGCTTGTTTTGTTCCCCGGTCCCTACTAGCACATTGAAATAAACAACAAACAACTACCGGTCCGCCACATCAGATTTGATTTTGTTTTGATTTACCCCCATCCACCACTAAGGTGATCTCGGGTTTTTTGGTAGGATTTTAAATTTTGCTCGGACTGCCCTGTAAACAGCCAATGGATATTTAACGTGTACAGAATGTTGTCTTGTGATCTGCACACGGGACGTCCTTTTTTATCGTCCGTCTCCGATGAGACTAGGTGTCAATCCATCTACCTACCTGGAACGAGAACAATTTTCAACCGTTGGCGGAGTCGAACCCATTATCTTTTGGTTAAGAGGCCGACACTAGTCATTGCCTCTGGGTTACCAAGTCCCCACCACATCCGATAGTTTGAGAGGCACTGGACTAGACAGTGGAATTCGGCCGCCTCTCTGTGGCCGCCCATACTACCCAGGGACCCCATACTATTATCCAAAACTCAAGCGCACGTTTTCATGTGTTGCTGACCTTTTTGCAATCTCGCATGAGTCAAAGTTTGAGTACAGTAGCCCCCCCCTTCCTCCAGCACACGCACATACACACACACACACACAAAACACACACACACACACACACACACACAAGTATGTTCCCGAATCCAGGCTTAGCCGTGACTGAAGTGCCTAGATCGTCACCAATCGCCTCTATCACGCTATCACGTGACCTGGTGTATTAATACACGTATTCGATATTTCTATTCAATCGATCTCAGTTCTATTGAGAAGTGTAAACCAAAGAATAAAACTAGTGAAATAAACCATTATCACATTATACATTTATTTTATGGTTAGTTCCCCTTTTTTCAATTGTTTAAAAGGTATATCAAACATACTTTAAGAGAAGTGCATCACGCAGTCATAATGGGAGAAATGTAGTTGGGTTGAGTTAATAAAATTGATGCATGCGTCTACGATGCCTTTAAAATGTCACTCTCGTACATAATAATGAACAAAGTTGTTTATAAAAACTTACATACATGAAACTATTATTTTTATAATAAATATATATCTTAATGGTTGAAGTCAGAGGTAGCTCAGTTGGTAGAGCCTTGAGAACCACTCAGGGGATCCGAGTTCGATTCTCAGTTTGGGCAACATTTTCTGGCCCTCATGTCGACTCATGTCGATCCACCTGTGGAATGGGTAGCTAGGTCTTCTCATACATGGCGAAGGAAATTTGGCATGGAAAGCAACGGTAAACGACAGAATTCATAGACTGCTGTGTGCCTGGACATTTCTGGACTCTGTTACTAATCGTAAGCCAGCAAAAGAGTGGTCAGTTTGTTTGTAAGATCTGAATCTGAAGACCAAACTGACCAGTGTATGGTGAAACCTCAGTGAGATCGATCTCATTCAGAAGGAATGCTCTGGACTGAAGCAGTCGTTGATATGTTCTCTTCAGTGCGAAGATCAAGCCAGCAGGGGCTCACAATTTCAATGGATACATTTGGAAGAACATAGAGCCAGAAATAAAATTAATACATTTTTTAATGCTATTAATGACCAGCTGTTTATTCCATTACATCAGCTTAAACTTAACTCAAGAACAACCAGATCAGGCTGTCAAACATACATGATTCCATCTTCAAACATTGATTATCACCTGTACTCATTTTACCCTAGTACAGTAAGGATGGGAATGGACTGCCAACTGAAATGAAACTCAGCAATAGTACTGAAGACTTTAAAAACAGAATTAAAAACATCACTTTTAAGCCAAAATTAGATGAATATTTTAGGTTCAATCAAAATATGCGCGCTGACAGTAATACTCAAGAATTGAGTTGGTCAGTTATTATCATAAAGAAAATCTTGGTGTGTCAAATTCAAAGCACTGGAATTCTGACTTCAGAATCGAATTTGGCGTCGATTTTGAATGCGAACTGATACCAGTATTATGCATGTGTTATGTTGGACCCAGTAATGTTTATTCACCATTCAATGAAATCACAACGTCATTGTGTTTTATATCATGGCACACATTTCACCAGGAACACGATAAGATACCGGGTGACCCAAAAAAATCAGAACCGGCGAAAATATCAATAACTTTGTAATAGTATGCTTTGATTTGATTACACACATCCATAACTAAGGTGATCTCGGTTTTTAAAAATAAAATTTATATTTTGCCGGACTGCCCTGCAAACAGCCAAGGGATCTTTAACGTGCACAGAGTGTTGTGATATGCCGATGGGACTAGGTGTCGATCCACTTACCTGGACCGGGGGAATCAATGTGCAGTCACCCACCTCAAAATCGCCCTCGAGTTAAATGATCCTGGCTTGTGTTCAGTGAAAGAAATGATACTATTATTAAATAGTATCGAAGCCCCTTTGGGAACAAAGGCGAAACAGATATAAGGAATAGACAGACATTTTCTTTTGGGGCACCACGGGGATTGAACACGCGACCTCCTCGTCGGCAGCCATCTCCTCGCCATGAGAAGAGAGCGCGCTCTGAGTTGCATTCAGTCACCGGGTGCCTTGCTTGTAAAGTATAGCGTCCTTGCGTTCCAGCCTTCTGTTTTAAAGGAAATCTCTCACCAATGATCGCATTTTTTAAAACACAAAGACATCTTTTTGTACGGCGCCTAATTACTGAACGTTACATGGGCCTCGGTGTCTTCACACGCCCCCCCTATCCTCCCCATCCCCCCTCACCGTCTTCCTTGCAATCAATGTCCAATGTGTAAATACTAGGCGTTACGTCTTCTGCACGCTATGACAATGGAAAAGGCCATCATCGCGTGCCTGTGGGCTTAACAATCAAATATGCATAAAAGGATTGTCCCCCTCTTGAGAGGTCGTCTCGTCTGCCTTACCCAGTGATACAATTATACAAAACTTGGAAGATACTACCTGAACGATCTAATGGACAAACGAAACGAAAAGAAATGAAAAGGAAATGACAAAAGAAAAGGAAATGAAAAT
>JAXRKP010000646.1:15000-22500 GCA_037039925.1 Doris montereyensis | reverse complement strand
CTTACCCCTACCAACCTTAACACTAACCCTTACCTAACCATAACCCTTACCTAATCGTAATCCTAACCCTTACCCTTACCTAACCTTAATCCTAACCCTTACCCTTACCTTAACCCTAACCATAACCCTTATCCTTACCTAATCCTAACCCTTAACCATAACCATGACCTTTGCCCTAACCCTAGCCTAAACCATAACCCTTACCCTAACCCTAACCCTAACCCTTAACTCTAACTCTAACCCTTACCCTTACCTAACCTAACGTTTAACCTAACCTAACCCTAAACCATAACCCTTACCCTAACCCTAACCTTAACCCTAACCTAACCTAACCCTAATCCATAACCCTAAACCTAACCCTTAACCATAACTCTAAACCCTAACCATAACCCTTACCTAACCCTTAACCATAACCGTCACCTAACCCTAACATAACTCTAAACCTAAACCATAACCCTAAACCTCACCTAAACCATAACCCTCACCCCAGTCCTAACCCTAACCATAAACCATAACCTAACCCATAACCATAACCCTAAACCATAACCATAACCCTAACATAACCTAAACCATAACCATAACCTAACCCTTAACCATAACCCTAACCCTAACTCTAAGCCATAACCCTTACCCTAACCTTTAACCATAACCCTAACCCTAAACCATAATCACTACCTTTGCCTAACCCTAACCCTTAACCCTACCCCCAACCCTTACCCTTAACCATAACCCTACACTCAACCATAACCTAACCCTTTACCATAACCTAATCCCCAACCATAAACCCTTACCCATACACTAACCCTAAACCTTAACTATAACCCCATACCCTTACCCTTAACCATAAACCTTACCCTAAACCATTAATCTAACCCTAACCCTTAACCATAACCCTTACCCTACCCTTAACCATAACCCTTACCCTACCTTAACCATACCCTTACCCTTACCCTTAACCATAAACCTTACTCTTACCCTTAAGCCTTAAACCTTAAACCATAATCCTAACCTTAAACCATAATCCTAACCATAACCCTTAACCATAACCCTTACGCTTATCCTAACCATAAGCATAACCATTACCATTACCCTTACCTAATCATAACCCGTAACCATAATCCTTACCCTTACCCTAACCCTTAACCATAAACCTTATCCTAACCTAACCTAACCCTAATCCTTACCCTTACCTAACCCTTGCCTTAACCCCAACCCTTACCCTTACCTAACCTAACCTAATCCTTACCTAACCCTTATCCCTACCTAACCTAACCTAACCTAACCCTTACCCTTACCTAACTCTAACCCTAATCCTTACTAACCCTAACCCCTAACCCTTACCCTTACCCTTACTCTTATCCTAACCATTACCCTTACCATTACCCATACCATTGCCCTTAACCTAACCCTAGTTATTACCCTTTCCCATTACCCTAACATAACCTTAACCATTATCCTTACCCATACCTAACTATTAACCTTACCTCTACCATTACCCTTACCGTAACCATTACCCATACCCTTACCTAACCATAATCCTAACCCTTATCTAACCTTAATCCTAACCCATACCTAACCTTAATCCTAGCCCATACCTAACCTTAATCCTAACCCTTACCTAACATTAATCCTAACCCTTACCTAACCTTAATCCTAACCCTTACCTAACAATCTAACCCTTACCTAACCTTAATCCTAACCCTTACCTAACATTAATCCTATCCCTTACCTAACCTTAATCCTAACCCTTACCTAACCTTAATCCTAACCCTTACCCTAACATTAATCCTAACCCTTACCCTAACATTAATCCTAACCATTATCTAACCTTAATCCTAACCCTTACCTAACCTTGATCCTAACCCTTACCTAACCTTAATCTAATTACCTAACCTTAATCCTAACCCTTACCCTAACCTTGATCCTAGCCCTTACCTAACCTTAATCCTAACCCTTACCCTAACCTTGATCTAACCCTTACCTAACCTTAATCCTAACCCTTACCTAACCTTAATCCTAACCCTTACCCTAACATTAATCCTAACCCTTACCCTAACCTTAATCCTAATCCTTACCCTAACCTTAATCCTAACCCTTACCCTAACCTTAATCCTAACCCTTACCCTAACCTTAATCCTAATCCTAACCCTAATGGATGGTTGGCGGGCGATGCTGGTACTAGCTGTAGGTCCTATATCTTTCCATCCCCTCTTTCACTAATGTTTCATCTTGCAATTTCCTCTTAATTTACCCTGAAATGACTGCAATTATGGAGAATACATTTCAATGAAACAATCTGTCAGAAGGCTGGCTGTTCTCATACACTGATAATTGCAAACTTTGAGGGTATGCCTGTTTAACTTTGGTTTGCACCAACCAGTATGTAACCATGCTGACCCGTGTTTTTGTTTAGCACCTTACATAAGTGGTGTTGGTGGCCGAGTGGTTAGGCTGCCGGATTGTGGATCGTGAGGTCCCGTGTTCGGATCCTGACAAAAGCGAGACTCGACGTTGTGTTCCTTGGGAAAGTCATTTCACACGTATTTTCCCCACTCGACCAAGGTGCAAAATGGGTACAAAAGCACTAGCTTGTGAGTAAAAACCTGCGTCAGACTAGTGTCATGTCCAGGAGGTAATTGTTATCACCTGTTCCGCTTCACGCCATATAAACCAGGATAAAGTCCGGCTCTATAGGCCGCAATGGCCTTGAAACAACTTTACTTTTTACTTTTACATGACATTGTTTGTAGTATGCTTTTGTTCAATAGGAATTGAAAGAGGCTGTTATTAATTTATAAAATGCTATGAAAACCATGTACGTGATACTCTGAATAGTCATACTACTATGGTCATTTAAAAAATAGAAATAATTCTAAGAGACAAAGAAATACTACTACGGTCATTTAAAAATAGAAATAATTCTAAGAGACAAAGAAATACTACTATGGTCATTTAAAAATAGAAATAATTCTAAGAGACAAAGATTTATCATCAACTCCCCTCCCCCTCCTTTTCATCTTTTGATCAACGCATTGTTTAATGTTGTTCTTCATCTCTAGGGAAGACAAGGAGAATGTACATGGGGTGTGCATGATTATTACTAGACCGGTTACCCACCCACTTACCCCCTACCCACCCCTACCCCCTGCGACCTACCCTCCATAACCCACTCTTCTTTCCACCACACCCATTCTTAAGTTTCATTTTGACAATGTGAATCATGCACGAATTTCTTATCGGAAATGAGTCATTTATTATTACTTCTCTCCCACCCCCACCTTTCTCCCCCCCCCCTGTACTTTGCATCTATAATATGTTCCTGAAAGAACTTCGATGCATGTAACAGCTGTAAACATGCTGTGTGTGTGTGAGAGAGTCTGTGTGTGCGCGCGTGTGTGAGAGGTTGTTAATATAATATTATGGTATAAAAAAATCCATTATGGTCGTCATATGTAATCGTAGTAAGGGGTGTGTGTATTATGTTCTAAGATGTGTAAGGGCTCTATCTAGGAGTCTGTGGTGTGGACAAGGAAAGTCTGTTTGCGTCTGTCTGTTTCTGTTTGTTTCAAGTCTGATCTACCGATCGTCTCTCTCTCTCTCTTCATCTCTCTTGAACCAAAACATTGAAACAAAGACAAATCTAAAAAGGAGTGAATAGATCTATGTGGGCAGAGTTTCCTTACTTGAAGCTGGAAGACTGCACAAGATTATCACTCTCGCCCTCTCCCCCCCCTTTCCTTGTCCACTCTCACTCCTTCACTCGCATGAAAAACCTCTGACTTCACTCCACTGTAGCTCCTTTGTATTATTCACAGCTATTTAGATAGTTCACATTGCCACATTTCTTTGTTGTTTACGTTATTTATCTTTTAATTGCTATATAGATCTAGATCTATAGTCATCGTCTTTGTCATTTTCTTCTGACATCACTTTGTGTGATGCCCGAGGTAGTACTTAGATCTAGATTCTAGATATTTCTCGTTTGTTGTCTGACTGTCTGTTGTCTGTCTGTCTGTAACGTGTTTGTTCTGTCTGTTATCTGTGGAGTTGTCTGTCTGTCTCTGTATATTTCGTCTATGAAAAGCCACTAAATTTGCATTTTAATGAATAATAGATTTGTCTATAGATCTACTATTTATGGAACTGTTGATGATCAGTGTCTCTGTCTCTGTCTCTTTACTCACCATTCTGTCAACAAAGTCCACGAGTGTCTTTAGAATAGCCCTCGCTAGATCTAAAATCTCTCAAATCTACATTCTCTCTAAAATCTAATCTAAATCTACATTCGTCTAACATTTAATCTGTTTAGATTTTAAAAAAAACATCTGTCGGTGTGATGTACCCTTTGAAGCCATTATTTCAATGACAGTGGGATCTCTCTCTCTTGTTGGCGTTCTTCTTTCTCTCTCTCTCTGTTAGCGCCAGGGGTTCGAGCAGACCTTAATGTCTTCAGTCGTTCATTGTCCAAATAGCTGTGGGGTGTTATTTAGGCTACTTGGCCCAGGTAAACCCCCCTCAAGATTAGATCAACAGGAATGACCTTTCCTAGAGGGCACATGGTCATTGCTAAATCTGGAGAGGGGAAGCTCATATACGTTACTGTGTGTTATTGTTGTTACTGTAATAAAACTATTGTTTATTATCACTGTTTAAACAAGAACTGTCATCTCAGTAAGCTTTTAGAACATCGTGATTTAAAAGAGTCACAAATAACTTTTCATCGACAGCCATTTTGCCTCGTTAGCGTTCCTTCAACTGTATGTCTATAATTGTATTTGTAGAACTACATGATAATATAACATTATATTTTCTTTTCTATTGAATAATCAAAAGAATTTAAAAAAATACAATCGTGGAAGTAGTTAGTAGTGCGTGTGTGTATTATTCTCTTGGTTTTACTTAATATTCGTCCGTGTGTGTACAAAGACTTAAATCGTATATCTTTTAATACCAAACGATCTCTTCACGTGGGAACGCAAAAACACAGTTGAAACCCGTTTTATTGACTACGTAGGGGGAATCACGAAAGACATGGGGCATGGTACTAATTATTATCTTCTACACATCAAGTTGAAACCTGTTCTATTGACTATGTAGGGGAAGTCATAAAGGATATGAATATGGTACTAATTAGTATCTTCTACACATCAAGTTGAAACCTGTTCTATTGACTCCGTGACAGGAGAGTCATAAAGGATATGGAATATGGTATTAATTATTGTCTTCTACACATCAAGTTGAAACCTGTTCTATTGACTATGTAGGAAAAGTCAAGAAAAGGATATGGAATATGGTACTAATTAGTATCTTCTACATATCAAGTTGAAACCTGTTCTATTGACTATGTTGTTATCTTCTACACATCAAGTTGAAACCTGTTCTATTGACTATGTTATTATCTTCTACATATCAAGTTGAAATCTGTTCTATTGACTATTGACCATGTTATTATCTTCTACATATCAAGTTGAAATCTATTCTATTGACTATGTTATTATCTTCTACCTATCAAGTTGAAATCTGTTCTATTGACTATGTTATTATCTTCTACATATCAAGTTGAAATCTGTTCTATTGACTATTGACTACATTATTATCTTCTACATATCAAGTTGAAATCTGTTCTATTGACTATGTTGTTATCTTCTACATATCCAAGTTACAAATCTGTTCTGTTACTGACTTCTACATATCAAGTTGAAATCTGTTCTATTGACTATACTGTTATCTTCTACATATCAAGTTGAAATCTGTTCTATTGACTATGTTATTATCTTCTACACATCAAGTTGAAATCTGTTCTATTGACTATTGACTACTTATTATCTTCTACATATCAAGTTGAAATCTGTTCTATTGACTATTGACTACGTTATTATCTTCTACATATCAAGTTGAAATCTGTTCTATTGACTATGTTATTATCTTCTACACATCAAGTTGAAATCTGTTCTATTGACTATTGACTACGTTATTATCTTCTACATATCAAGTTGAAATCTGTTCTATTGACTACTGACTACGTTATTATCTTCTACATATCAAGTTGGAATCTGTTCTATTGACTATGTTATTATTTTCTACACATCAAGTTGAAATCTGTTCTATTGACTATGTTATTATCTTCTACTATCAAGTTGAAATCTGTTCTATTGACTATGTTATTATCTTCTACATCAAGTTGAAATCTACTCTGTTGACTATGTTATTATCTTCTACACATCAAGTTGAAATCTGTTCTATTGACTATGTTATTATCTTCTACATATCAAGTTGAAATCTGTTCTATTGACTATGTTATTATCATCTACACATCAAGTTGAAATCTGTTCTATTGACTATGTTATTATCTTCTACACATCAAGTTGAAATCTGTTCTATTGACTATGTTATTATCTTCTACACATCAAGTTGAAATCTGTTCTATTGACTATGTTATTATCTTCTACATATCAAGTTGAAATCTGTTCTATTGACTATACTACTACTACTGTATCAACTTATTATCTACTGCTACATCAAGTTGAAATCTGTTCTATTGACTATGTTATTATCTTCTACACATCAAGTTGAAATCTGTTCTACTATGTTATTATCTTCTACATATCAAGTTGAAATCTGTTCTATTACTATGTTATTATCTTCTACATACAAGTTGAAATCTATTTCTGTTGACTATGTTATTATCTTCTACACATCAAAGTTGAAATCTGTTCTATTACTATGTTATTATCTTCTACATATCAACTTGAAATCTGTTTATTGACTATGTTATTATCTTCTACACATCAAGTTGAAATCTGTTCTATTGACTATGTTACTATCTTCTACATATCTAAGTTGAAATCTGTTCTATTGACTATGTTATTATCTTCTACTACTCAAGTTGAAATCTTCTAACAGACAACTGCAGACAGATAACCGAACTGTCAGGGATACTAATAATAGATACAAGAAAGCTGATGTTTCTCAACACAGAGAAAGAACTTTCAAGTAGGCCAACCTCCACACCACTACCACCACCATCTTAATCTGATGTGTTTCTTTTCAAAGATAACACCGACACCAATCTGCTACTATCGGGTCGTTCTGCTCTACACGAGTGACTCAATGCTGCTGATCCCAATTGTTGTCGGCACGGAATAATATTACAACAAGCACGTCCGTAGACAATGATGATTTCAATTACTCTATACCACATTCTTTTTTTTTCAACAAAGAACTACACGATAGATTATCGGGTGCAGGGTGATATCATTATCAAGTACCGGTACAGTATTCGATACTTAGGTTAGGCGGGCTTTTCATGGCATATCTAGTGACCAGAAATGAAAAAATGAGTCACAATAACAATAACAAAGTTTCGTGGATCACAGGCAAAACAATCTCTTTCCAATCGATTTAAATACTGATTTCACCCAAGAGTTTATTCCCTAAGATCCTAAACAGTTTATTTGAAATCTACCTGTGAAATGTGGCGGTTGTGGGTGCAGTGGTTTC
>JAXRKP010000646.1:7500-10000 GCA_037039925.1 Doris montereyensis | reverse complement strand
CTTTCTATACACTACACTCTACGTCCCAAGCTATCTATCTTTCTATACACTACACTCTACGTCCCAAGCTATCTATCTTTCTATACACTACACTCTATCTCCCAAGCTATCTATCTTTCTACACACTACACTCTATCTCCCAAGCTATCTATCTTTCTATACACTACACTCTACGTCCCAAGCTATCTATCTTTCTATACACTACAATCTATCTTCCAAGCTATCTATCTTTCTATACCCTACACTCTATCTCCCAAGCTATCTATCTTTCTATACACTACACTCTACGTCCCAAGCTATCTATCTTTCTATACACTACACTCTACGTCCCAAGCTATCTATCTTTCTATACACTACACTCTACGTCCCAAGCTATCTATCTTTCTATACACTACACTCTATCTTCCAAGCTATCTATCTTTCTATACACTACACTCTACGTCCCAAGCTATCTATCTTTCTATACACTAGACTCTACGTCCCAAGCTATCTATCTTTCTGTACACTACACTCTATCTCCCAAGCTATCCATCTTTCTATACTACCTCTACGTCCCAAGCTATCCATCTTTCTATACACTACACTCTACGTCCCAAGCTATCTTTCTATCACTTTCTCCCAAGCTATCTATCTTTCTATACACTCTCTACGTCCCAAGCTATCTATCTTTCTATACACTACACTCTATCTCCCAAGCTATCCATCTTTCTATCTTTCTACTACACTCTATCTCCCAAGCTATCCATCTTTCTATACACTACACTCTATCTCCCAAGCTATCCATCTTTCTATACACTACACTCTATCTCCCAAGCTATCCATCTTTCTATACACTACACTCTATCTCCCAAGCTATCTATCTTTCTATACACTACACTCTATCTCCCAAGCTATCTATCTTTCTATTTCTATACACTACACTCTATCTCTCCCTTTCTATACACTATCTATCTTTCTATCTTTTCTACACTACACTCTATCTCCCAAGCTATCCATCTTTCTATACACTACACTCTATCTCCCAAGCTATCCATCTTTCTATACACTACACTCTATCTCCCAAGCTATCTATCTTTCTATACACTACACTCTATCTCCCAAGCTATCCATCTTTCTATACCCTACACTCTATCTCCCAAGCTATCTATCTTTCTATACACTACACTCTATCTCCCAAGTTATCCATCTTTCTATACCCTACACTCTATCTCCCAAGCTATCCATCTTTTATACACTACACTCTATCTCCCAAGCTATCCATCTTTCTATACACTACACTCTATCTCCAAGCCATGCAGCCATACCTACATAAACCTTCAACTAGATCTAGTATTTGTGTCGCCCAAAACTCCAATTACAGTGCTGTGCGCTATTAGGGTTACCGAAAATCACCTTAATTACACATTTGCACATATACACCCATATACACACAATAACATATACGTAACACACACATACACATACACACACACACACACACACACACACACAGATTTGAATAAATAGGAAAGCGAACGACAAAAAATGTTCTTATTGTCCTCATTTTACTCTCCTATTTATTCAGAGATTTACCCGAGCACTCTTATCCGAGGAAGACCTGATCTACAATTAGTTCGCAGATCACGTGTACACACTGTGATCACGTGATTGACTTCAAGATCCCGTTCCCCATTTCGCACAGGTCCAAGTTAACGTCAGATAACAATGTATCTAGTAAACAAGTGTAAAAAAGAAAAGCGCAAACCAAAATCCACTTCCTTTGTCGTCTCCTTATTATTATTATTATTATTATTATTATTATTATTATTATTATTATTATTATTATTATTATTATTATTATTATTATTATTATTATTATTATTATTATTATTATTATTATTATTATTATTATTATTATCATTAGTATTATTATTATTATTAATAGTAATAATAATAATAATATCATTGTAATTATTACTTTTTTCATTGCTCTTCTGCACCTTCTCTTCCTCCTCCATCTCTTTATCTCCCCCCCTCCTTATCCCTACCCTCGTCCTCTTTTCCTCCTGTTTCCCTCCCCTTCCTCCCTTCCCCTCACCTCTCCTCCCCTTCCCTCCCCCCCCTCACTTCATCCTTCTTCTTCTAGTCCCTATCCTTCTCTTATACCCCCTCCCCCTTCTCTAAATAATGTATCAGGTTTGGTTTGAAATAAGCTTGCACCATCTTTAGCTACGGTGTACTTACTGTAGCCACTCTCCACGCCATTCACCTTTGCATGGTGGACGCAGCTGGTTTTCACCGATATCATCGACAAAGGAGTTGAGAGGAGATCCACACCCCTCGTGTCTCTGTGTCGTATCTTCACCCTCCTATTCCACGAAAACCAAACATCTTATTCAGCACACAGTCACAAATGTCTTAACTGCACATACACACGTTTTGAAGTGTGTGTCTGTGTGTGTGTGTAGGTGTGTGTGTAGGTGTGTATGTGTGTATGTATATGTGTATGTGTGTATGTGTG
>JAXRKP010000645.1:90000-249407 GCA_037039925.1 Doris montereyensis | reverse complement strand
CTTCCTCAACTCCTTTGTTCTCCTCGCACTAGAGGCGTGGTGAGGATTCCCGTCGACTGGGAGCGAGCAAAACTCAACAAAGATAGCTGCACCCTCATGGCTACCTCCCAGTCACATCCTCTTCTTTATTCATACGTCTAGACCGACTCTGGTCACATATCACATTCCATCTTTCTTTCCCTGCCTTAATGACTGGTAATTTAAGGAAAATAATACAGCTTTGCTTGAGTCAAAACTGTGAACTGATAACCTTGAATGTTTTCCTCGTTGATAAATTATCTTTACTCTACCATAATTTTAGAAATTAGTATAGTTTAATTGTTTATCAGATGGAGTTTTCGACATAGATCCACCGCAAACTAGATTTGGATCCATAGATTTACATAATTTATGTCGTTCAGTATGGGCTTGAAGACACCGACCGAGTTTTCGAAGAGCCTCAAAGATCTAAGATTTTATTATTCCTAATAAATCGCATATCCGCATAGCTCTTGAAGAGCAGTAAACTATTCAAGCACGGTACTGTACATTTGCAGTCCCTAGCGGAAAGGAAACAACAACTAGTGATGTTCCTGCAGTTGATAATATGAAATAAAATTCGTGTGATTCCCGTGGATCTTGGTACACACATATCGAGATCGGTCACTGAGGCCTACCTAGTAAACCATAGTAAAACGTAAATGTTAGTCTTTTACTATAGGTCTCATTTCAATAGCCTGTAAATTCATTTAGACGTAAATCTGAAACACATGTCACTCATTGTACTTTCTCGTTGCAAGTATGAATTATGTTAATACACTTCTAGTTATAATGTAGGCCTAATATCGTGTAATATGTGGATTACATGAATCAAGATCTAGCTCTTCGGGTTTTAGTATCTTTCTTTCATGATGATTTACATTTCTTAAACTTGACATCTTGCCTTTTAAGTCAGTATGAGTTAGCTGCGAAACCATTGAGTCAGACTATAACGGAACATAAAACCATGTTTGCTTAGCTCACCTACTACCCATTTTCCAGTGCACTAATCTCCTGTCTGGTTACACTTTACACACTGCATACATTGTAAAGTCTAGTTTGCTCAGCTCTTCCGGCTTTCTACTAACCACCCCGACTCACACAATATCATATTATATTCATACACACCCTCCACCTCCCTCACACTCAGTGCCGGGTTAAAAATTTAAGAGACGTTATCTCCCGACTTTATAACCTATTTGTTGTCTCATTCATTTTGGATTATGTCGTTTTATTCTTTCTAAATGAAATAATAATATAGATCTAGATTTAGATGTCGGTATTAGATGTAGTAATGTGGTAAGAGAGAATTGTAGCCAGCAGTGAGACGACTGTAAGCGAGATGCCGGCAATTTTAATTATACTGACTACATTCCTAGGGAGCCTAGCTCACTGCGCGTGCGCGCGCCTTTCTGTGTACGAGCGTGGGTGAATGCCGGGGAGGGAGGGTGACAAAATGTAATAGCAATACATGCTGTGTGTGGATCTTTGTGAGTGGGGATGGGATTTTTATTTTTAAAACATTTCCTCACTGGATTGAAGATTGCAATCCATACACCATCGCGGAGAGTTGTTTGGAGACGGGGGGGGGGGGAGAGAGAGACTAGAGAAGGAGGGGGGTGCATTTTGAATGGATTTCTATCCTATGTGACTATCTACTGGCGATTCACCAAACTGAGAGGAGACAGTAAGAAACAGCCGCCGTGGTAGATCTATGTGTAGACTAGATAGTTCGATACTTAAACTTAAATGTGGGAAATGATAAATATAAACGTCTACATCTAGTAGGCTTGCAAGAGGTAGGAAAAACGCGATTAATAACCATAAATTAATGTACACACTTGGTAACCATAGAGGTTGACTTCCCCTGACGTTATACTTATCATAGGCAGAGAGCCCGATAGTGATACATGTAGTCACTGTGTAGATCTAAACAGCTGGTTTTCAGTACCGTATGCTTTTGATGCATCATTAAAATATAATATTGAAAATGAAGAATGTAAATCTACGTCAACCAATCATTCATCACACTTATTTTGTTGAATATATCGAGCAATCGTTGTTTTATTACTTTTGGAAGAAAGAGACGAGGTTACATTACCAATGGGGGGGGGGTCTTTTTTTTGGTTCTGACTCAGCAATTGAACAGACCCACCTCAGTCTCTCATACTCTTTTATATTTAATTATGTGCTGTTTCCTTCTTTGTTATTTTGCTGGAGTGAAGGTGTTGTTGTTGCTGTTGGTTTTTTGTTCGTTTGTTTTGCAAGTGGGTTTTCCTGGAATAAATATTCTCTAGGTTCATTCAAGGCCGTTACAGCACGTAGAGCCGGAACTCATCCTGGTTTTTATCGCGTGAAGCGGAACATGTGATTTAATAATCACCTCTTGGATAGAACACTAGTCTGACGCAGGTTTTTACTCCCAAACTAGTGCTTGTACCTATTAGCTCTTGGGGCGAGTGGGGAAGTGCGTTCTAAGTGTATTCGCAAGGAACACAATGTCGGACCTAGCTTTGCTAGGATTCGAACCCGAGACCTCATGATCCCAATTCCGATAGCCTAATCCAAGTCACGCTCTAGACATATTTGTGCTACAATAGATTAATGTTCTTTGCTACTAAACTGAACTGGACGATTTTCTCGGAACATATTTCCATACTATGCTACTTGAGTGGCTTGCCTAAAAGCATATATGCCTTCTTGTCTCTATCGGATAGTGTCCCTAAAATCATAAACTATAGGCTACGACATTAATTGCAAAGTTTCCCTCACTCTCGCTTAGAAAAAAAAACGGAAGAAAAAATGAATTACGTGTTGTTAAACATTGTAGTTGGAACTAATACGTAATTTGTAACTTTTTAATCCCCCACAATATGTCGGCAGTATTAAATCACTTGTGCCCTGCTTATATCTTCATCCTAACAATAATGCTGCTGTTAACAACCCTCCCCCCCCCCGCAGTGTGTCTCTAAGTAGGATATTTATCGTGGGGCGCAGAGGCACACACACTCTTGGTCCTCTTCACTCTCTGCGCTTTCTTTTCCTGTCCTCTTATTTCTCTATCCTTTGACTCTTACTCAGGCCAGAGAAAAGCAGAGGAAATGTATTATTTTTGGTGGCCTCTCTTGGGCTTCTTCTTTGCCACTTGAGCACACTTGAGTCGAAGAGACCGGGCAGTCCGGTCGGTGTGTGTGTGGACCGGACCGTAATAATAGGCGTATAATTACATTAGACAGAAAAGAGAGACCAGAAAATTGATGAGCCAAAGAAAATATTAGATTGCAAAAGCCTCTGAAACTAAATTTGTCGAAATCTTGCAATTGTGTACATATTGTGTGTGTGTGTGTGTGTGTGTGTGTGTGTGTGTGTGTGTGTGTGTTTGTGTGTGTGATGGACAATCATGGACTTTAAACTTAACATTGTCTCACTTGTCTATTCAAAACTAGTTGAAGTACCTCCACCCAAAACCAAATAAAGATGTCTGACAAACCCGATTTGACTGAGGTCGCCTCATTCGACAAATCCAAGTTGAAGAAGGCCGACACACAGGAAAAGAACACCTTACCCACCAAAGAAAGTAAGCAATGTTCATGAACTGAGTTTGGCTAGAGATCTTCTCGAAAGTCACTGTATGAGTATATTATCTATGTTCAGTGTCAAACTGCAAGGGGGATATGTGGTCCAGAGGTAAGGGTCAGCCTCTCAACCAAGAAGGTCGTGGGTTCAAGACCCGACGGCTGAAAACATTTGTCGGGGTTTTTTTCGAGTAAAACACAACCCCTGGTCCAGGTAGGTGGATCGACACCCAGTCCCATTGGGGTCGGACGATAAAAATGAGATCAGGTGTGCAGATCACAACACGCTGTGCACGTTAAAGATCCTTTGGCTGTTTGCAGGGCAGTCTGGGCAAAATTAAGAATCCTACCAAAACCCAATGAGATCACATTAGTTGTGGATGTGAGTAAATCAAATCATTTTTTGCTTTTTCAGTCAAAAATGCGACAGCATTAATCCCTGTAGTCTTAACAACACTGCATCTTGAAATACAAATGAATAGTGCAGCTGTTGTAGTAGGCCTACTACCTGTTTAAGGGCCGCTCAGCCAATGTTGCGCTTGGGTTTGGGGGTTTTTTTTTTTATGGACCCTCCATCCCAATCTAACCCAAACATCCGATGAACAATATCGCCATCACCCACCTGATTCTTCGTGTAAGATGTGTCTGTCACATTTATAAATAAAACTTCTTTTTTTTTTTTTGCTCTGACTCATCTTAAGTTTTAATGTGATGACATGTTATTGTTTTTTTTCACAACTCTCGCTCAAACTCATGAATCTAATTCGAGTTCATGTGTACCGCATTGGCAAGGGCCCAATGACTGACGTGTATGTGTGTACTGCGCAGTAAAAGTTCCTTCAAATCCATTACGGCCCATAGAGCCGGAGCTTATCCCTAGTTTCTATAGCCTGAAGCGGGAACATGTGATAACAATCACCTCTAATTCATGTGTATGGCATTGGCAAGGGTCCAATTATCGTGTATGTGCACTGCACAGTAGGTTCTATAATTTCATTGTCAGTTCGAACGAAACAGGAAATATGACAGGAGTATTGTACCAGTACATTGTACAAGTTTTTATAATGTGTATTCATTACCAATCATTTAGTACACATTGTATTGTAATACAAAATGGTCATGTTAATGCGCGGCGGTATGTCCTGAGATACACGTCACCGCTTGACAAGGCGGTTGTCTGTTTGAATTATGATTTGAATCTTTATTTTGCCTGCTACCACTAGTAAAGACAGAACAAACACGTGACGTTTCGGGTATAACCCTTCGTCAGACAACAAACGAGAAATATCTAGAATCTAGATCTAAGTACTACCTCAGGCATCACACAATGTGATGTCAGAAGAAAAACAGAAAGGAGGAAGAAAAGAAAGAAAAAGACAGTGATGATAAGAAACGTAGTGGAGGGGTGTGAAGAATGAGCGAGAATGGAAGGTTCAGATCTAGATCTAGAATGAAATAAAAATATGAAAATAAGTAAGTAATAAAAGGTGAGACGAAACGTCACGTGTTTGTTCTGTCTTTATTAATGGAGTTGTCACTTATTGTCACATTTCGCCTTTGACTTCACTCCACTGTGGCTCCTTCGTATTATAATTGTGAGTAGTACTGTACAGTATTAGTATTAGTATGGGTGGCGGTGGTGATACATGTTTGAAAGAGTTAGGATAGGTCACTTTGATGGAGCTGGTCGAAGTGATGATGACGTAGGTGTGGTGTGGTGTGGTAGTAGTAGCAGTAGCACCAATGGCAGCAGTCTCCTTCAAATTGTTTACTTGATTATTTTATGTACAGGCCTATATTATATAATGTATTTTATTACAATGATTGAAAAAAAACGAAAGGATGAAAAATTAACTGTGTTGTTTTTGCAGATCAGTTTAAGAGTCGGCGTATACAGGATACATTATTACATAAACATATATTAAAAACGAGTAGGAGTGAACAATATTTTGGTGTTGTTGGCAATGGTGTTTTTTTGTGTTTTTAGATTTAGTTTGTTTTGGGGCTGTTGTTTTTTTTAATTATTTGATTGTTTTTTGTGTTGTTTTGTTCAGGGGATGGGCGGCGTTTGAGGGTAATGTTGATATTTACATGTTTTTGTTCAGAAATGTTTTTTTAATATTTGTTTGGCTTTTAAATTGTAATCAATTAATAACTTTTCTTTGCTTTGCCCCCTCCCCAACGCGTATACACGATAGCCCACTAAACTGCCATTTAGATGCACGTATATGCGTCTTTTAGAGAGAGAGAGAGAGAGAGAGAGAGAGAGAGAGAGAGAGAGAGAGAGAGAGATGCGTAATGAGTATTTGTTGTTTTATTATTGAGAACCCGCCACTTGATCACTAGACACAAGATAAACAATCCAGCTGCCTTACTTACAGATTGGTATCTTGGTAGTGTATATTCTTTCCAAAAAGAATCTAGGCCCTACCTGTCCAGACTTGAGTTTGTGAAGAAAGCCAAACAAAGTACGCTTCCTTGAATCGATAGGCCAATTCAACGCTTACACTTACAGTCTAATTATAACGCCATCCCTTTAGCCACGATACTGACTGGGAAAATTAATAACTATCTTATTTTCTAGGTCTAGATAGATGGAGGTTCATTTAGTAAAAATCAACCTATTCTTTCTTTAAGCCTAATAATATAATATGTACATGTATTTATATTTATGAAATCTTATGTCACATCAATTAATTTCCTGTATATTTATTTCTTCCTTTTAGCCATTGAACAAGAGAAGACAGCCTAAGTCAAAAGTCAAGTCGAATGGCTGTCGTCGTTGTAGAGCTGTTGAAGTGTGTGAATGACAGAGATGCTCTGATGCTAACACCGTCAAAGAGGTCTCTTGCGGAGTGAATGAGGAACAAATGCCTAGCACTTTTTATTGTTTACTTTAAGAATACAAAAATTGCTCATCAATGTTTTGTTTCGCATTTTTTCTGATCATGCTTTCATATTGGATTGAACACCGGATACCTTTGAATATTTTATTTAATTCATTGCTGCCTGGACCAAAACAAGTTTTGTATCTTGAGCCTTAAAACTAAATTGCAATCTTTTTCTTAGCGATTTTCTATATCAACGGTGCTGTTATTCTTTCTTCTTTTCAATTAAAGCATGTTGAATCAAACTTTGAATCTTTGATTGTTTGCGTCTTATTTGCTATGTTAAAACGCTTTGGAAATTGGAGAGAGAGAGAGAGAGAGAGAGAGAGAGAGAGAGAGAGAGAGAGAGAGAGAGAGAGAGAGAGCGAGCGAGAGACAGAGAGAGATACATTGAACAAAGTACCCTATCACATAATGCATGGTTATCTTGGTTAATTTAACATTTATTCATTCATATCCACCTCTTCCCTTGAAACACCCCCCCCCCCCGCCGCCACACACACACAAACGCGAAAGGGGAAAACCAAAAACAAACTATAAGAAGAGTATTTAGAGACGGATGAGGAAGTGAGGTTTTGAGTCATTGCTAAAAATAAGTTAACAACTCTTCTCTTACTCAGCTTCTCGTGTTTAATTCGAATTGTTCGAAATGTGTTGCAGATGATAATAAAAATGTGTTATTGTTCAATTAAACATAGTGGCCTTGATTTCAATAACTTGTAAATCATAATTTTATTTTATTTATTTTTTATTTGATATCACTCGCCTCTACAGCTAAGGTGATCTCGGGGTTTAGGTAGGATTTTAATTTACCTGAACTGCTCTTTTATCAATAAGGGATCTTTAACGTGCATAGAGAGTTTTGATCTGCTCACGGCACCTCCGTTTTTATCGTCTGTCTCCGATGAGCCGGTGTCGATCCACCTACCTGGATCGGGTTGGAGGAGTGTAAGGGGGGGCACTCGAATAATCTCGATCGTTGGGGCTTGAATCCACGACCTTTTGGTTCAGAAGCCGACATCTTGCCTCTGGACTCTGGATCATCGAGTCTCCTCAGAATTCAGAATTATATTATACTTTAAATCCATGTAAATAGTACCATATATTATTAATGCATATTTGTTAACACACCAGGTAGCCATATGTATGCTACACTACAATTAGAACAATTTTCTCTGTCATTAGCGTCATTCTGTTTTTCCATGTCCCTGTGTGTCCCAACCCCTCCCCCCTATCTCTCTCCTCTCCTCTCTCTCTCTCTCTCTCTCTCTCTCTCTCTCTCTCTATATATATATATATATATATATATATATATATATATATATATATATATATATATATATATATATATATATAAATCTATCTCTATTTATTCGTCCAACATGTATCTGTATAATATCTTTCCATGTGCCTTTCTTGCAATACAAAAAGTTGAGCTGAAAAAAAAACCAAACAAACACCAAACCAAACTCCAATTAGTTATTGATTGTGAGTTGGATTAGCAAAGAACGTAAACTGGGCCAAATGCAATAATCAACATAAATTAACAAACGTTGACAGGTAGAGCAGTATAAGTGAAAAATGGAGATTGAATCCTGAAATTGAAAAGGACAGTGACTTAGTAAGGGGAGCACAGATGGATCAAATTTACATTAGCTGATTTAGTACACGCTAAATTTAGCAAGTTGTTAAGAAGCAAGGTGTGTAAACTACATGTAGTTGGGCTCAACAGTTTGCTACCATAATCTAAATTTAAAAAACAAATACACAGCGAGATGGCTCCAGAGCTGTCAGCGAAGATGCAGACACACACACACTCTCTCTCTCTCTCTCTCTCTCTCTCTCTCTCTCTCTCTCTCTCTCTCTCTCTCTCTCTCTCTCTCTCTCTCTCTCTCTCTCTCTCTCTCTCTCTCTCTCTCTCTCTCTCTCTCTCTCTCTCTCTCTCTCTCTCTCTCTCTCTCTCTCTCTCTCTCTCTCTCTCTCTCTCTCTCTCTCTCTCTCTCTCTCTCTCTCTCTCTCTCTCTCTCTCTCTCTCTCTCTCTCTCTCTCTCTCTCTCTCTCTCTCTCTCTCTCTCTCTCTCTCTCTCTCTCTCTCTCTCTCTCTCTCTCTCTCTCTCTCTCTCTCTCTCTCTCTCTCTCTCTCTCTCTCTCTCTCTCTCTCTCTCTCTCTCTCTCTCTCTCTCTCTCTCTCTCTCTCTCTCTCTCTCTCTCTCTCTCTCTCTCTCTCTCTCTCTCTCTCTCTCTCTCTCTCTCTCTCTCTCTCTCTCTCTCTCTCTCTCTCTCTCTCTCTCTCTCTCTCTCTCTCTCTCTCTCTCTCTCTCTCTCTCTCTCTCTCTCTCTCTCTCTCTCTCTCTCTCTCTCTCTCTCTCTCTCTCTCTCTCTCTCTCTCTCTCTCTCTCTCTCTCTCTCTCTCTCTCTCTCTCTCTCTCTCTCTCTCTCTCTCTCTCTCTCTCTCTCTCTCTCTCTCTCTCTCTCTCTCTCTCTCTCTCTCTCTCTCTCTCTCTCTCTCTCTCTCTCTCTCTCTCTCTCTCTCTCTCTCTCTCTCTCTCTCTCTCTCTCTCTCTCTCTCTCTCTCTCTCTCTCTCTCTCTCTCTCTCTCTCTCTCTCTCTCTCTCTCTCTCTCTCTCTCTCTCTCTCTCTCTCTATATATATATATATATATATATATATATATATATATATATATATATATATATATATATATATATATATATATATATATATATATATATATATATCATTTCTTTTATCATGCTGGTTATTCGAGATTAAGAAAGCACATCCTGACAATTGATGTTCCTTCTGCCATTGCTCTGAAAGTGCATAACTTTACATCCTACTTTGTTGATTACACTTCTTACGTTCACCGTTTTGCCAGTAAACAAGTGAGATAAAGTGGCCATCGCTCTATTATTATTAAAAGTTATAGTCTGATTCATTATTATCATAAAGATTATGAGCTAAGAATAACATTAACATTGTTTAGTGGTCTTTTCTTTTCTCCATTTTTTGTTATTGGTTTCTTTCCTTTATGTCACGACTTGCCTTCGATCAAAGTCATTTTTAATGTTGATATTACCGATCCGGTGTGAATCCAAATTAACTGTCAATTAAGTTACACCAGACGTATCATTCACACAGACTGCAATTTAAAAGCTTTAAGATATCCCATCTGATGTACGTGTGTGTGTGTGTGTGTGTGTATGTGTAATGAGCGTGTTTGATGCATAATGAAGTGCCAGGATGTTGCCAATAATCTAAGTTGGCCTAGCGGGTTTTCGTTTTTATTGGATTTTTTAAAACAATATATTCCTGCGTTTTCCTCGTTTTTAGTAGTAGTAGTAATATTAGTAGTAGTAGAGTAGTAATAGTGTAGTTGCAGTAGTTGTAGTAGTAATAGTAGTAGCAGTAGTAGTAGACGGATAATCAGAAGAATAAGCAGCATCGAATGAATATAAAGCAAAGCTTGGAATGCGACAAGCTAAAATGTCTAGAGTCCCTGTGTGTTGTTGCATTTGTTTGTGTGCTTGTTTTTGTTTTCGTTTCAAAGAGTAAGAAGTAAGGTAGATGAACTGCAAATATATTTATTTACAGGGCGAAAAGGGTTGTTAAATAGCTCCCTCTTTCGCTCCACCCCTGTCTAAAACACTTCAACACCATAGTTTAAATTTTAGGCTTTTATGCATGTTGAAATATATGTATATTGATGAACTATCCCTCCCTCAATTTTCTATACCTCCTTCAAAGGCACTTTCTGACACTACGTCCGATTAAAGTTTAACTAGACTGAAGTTGTACATTATGCCATGACGACCGAACCCTCTCTATCCCATCCTTAGACTCCACCCCATTCCTCCCGCGTCATTGCCCGTCTTGTTAATTAAGGAATTAAAGAAACTAAACACATAGACTGTGTCGCCTTGGGATGGGCAGTGTTAGCAGACGGACAGGCGCATTTTACACTGGCAACGTTAGCTAGACTTCCTTCTTTGTCCACAAGATTATTTCTGTCTCTTACATGTAGGAGTGATGAAAGGTTTAGGAAAAGTAAACATCACAGAATCGGGGCGCGCATCTTGCGTGCAGTACTGAAAAAAAACAAAAAAACCCACTGATTGTCCGCCTTGTTCGGGTCTCGACTTAGTCTCGAGTACGCAAAGGTTAAATTTAGAACTCGTCTAGTTTAGGCTTCTCAATAAAGAAAACACAAAATGGTTAAGCACATTGATGAATATGCCTTTGAGATTGCATCATATTATTAATGACTAATAGTCCTCCTACACGTTGTATTGGGGTTAGGGTCTGAAATAGAAACTTTTTTCTCTTTTAAACAAACTTTTTTTTTTTTAAACAGGGAACGAGTTGCCTCGTTGACATTTTACTTCTATGTTAGGCTTCCTACTTTGTGAAAGAAAGGCAACGTAGGCCAAAGGCTCTGGTTTTGAGGTATTTGTGGGCTTGGATCTTTGCCTGCTAAAAAAGTAACTACAAGATGAAGACGGTTCATGAGTTGGTGGTGGTTGGTTTTCTTAAAAGACAAACCTTAAATCTGTCTGAGCATGAAGCATGTATGATGCAACTACATTTGAATTGAGAATGACGCACCTGTCCCAACGATCAAAGACCTTTTTAAAGCCATTGATTATACAACAAAAAATACGATTTGTTTCTTCATATAACCGATTATATGCAGCCAGCCAATAATATTAACATAACCTCAGCAGTTAATAATAATGATAATAATAATATACATTTATAGAGCGCAAGCACCTCATAATACCATGAGCTCTAGACGCTTTACAATGGTCAAAATAGTTACATCACAACAAGCATAGATATAGAGATTTTTTTGCAAATGCAATAAAAAAATTTAAGTTTTTCAGTTTTTCCTCAAACTTCTCCAGAGACTGTGAGTTTCTGATATCAAAGGCAGGTCGTTCCAAATTGAAGGCCTCGGAAAAGGAAAAAAATAAAACTCTTTCTCTTGCGTTCAATTTCACTCTGTGGATTTCCAAAACTAGAACATCTTTGGGTGGCCGTAAATCTCGACTTTGTGTTTTCATATCAATCAAATGTTAGAGATATTTTGAAGCTTGTTCCTTGAGACATTTAAAGAAAAGCGTCAGAAACTTTGACCTTAATCCTGAATTATACAGGGAGCCAGTTTGAAATAGTATCCTTCGTGCGTCTCATTAGAGAAGGGAGAAGAAAAATATCAAGAGAGTACCATATCAGGTGGTATATAGCAGGTTAGGCATAATTTTGATGTACAGATTCTTATTGGAGGATTCACCATGTCACTTTCCAAAGTGAGATGCAAAATAAGTTGGTGTCGAAAGTCTACACACCCAACAGGCATAGGCCTTTCTCAATGACAGCTCTTCATGCAAGCTTCCCATAAACCCTTATCGTACTCATGTCAACACTCTCCGTAAACCCTCGAAGCACTTTTTATGAACATTTGCACACAACAAAATGCCAAATTTATAAATAGTCTCCTCCTCCATGATTATAATGCAGACTCGTGGTGCGCGCCTGTCAAATATTGCTGTAAAATCAGTAGATGTGACATAATTCAAACCAAGTCATTATTTAACACATGCTGATAAAACTTCTCAGAAAAATCTGTGAGTACCACGGTGTATGCAGGAGGACTTGAGCATATATCATCAACCTACATCCTCTCTCTCTCTCTCTCTCTCTCTCTCTCTCTCTCTCTCTCTCTCTCTCTCTCTCTCTCTCTCTCTCTCTCTCTCTCTCTCTCTCTCTCTCTCTCTCTCTCTCTCTCTCTCTCTCTCTCTCTCTCTCTCTCTCTCTCTCTCTCTCTCTCTCTCTCTCTCTCTGTCTGTCTGTCTGTCTGTCTGTCTGTCTCTCTCTCTCTCTCTCTCTCTCTCTCTCTCTCTCTCTCTCTCTCTCTCTCTCTCTCTCTCTCTCTCTCTCTCTCTCTCTCTCTCTCTCTCTCTCTCTGTCTGTCTCTCTCTCTCTCTCTCTCTCTCTCTCTCTCTCTCTCTCTCTCTCTCTCTCTCTCTCTCTCTCTCTCTCTCTCTCTCTCTCTCTCTCTCTCTCTCTCTCTCTCTCTCCCTGTGTGTGTGTGTGTGTGTGTGTGTGTGTGTGTGTGTGTGTGTGAGTGTGTAATAATACTTTTCATTCCTGTTCGTGTCTCCCTTTTTCGCGTTGTTAGTTTCACCTTACATCAATCTGATGTGTAGGCTTAACGGCATTCATGGTCTCGATGATATTTCTTTCTTTATCTCTTTCCTTGTTCTTTTCTTTTCCTTACTTTTTTAACATAGATTGCGGTTTGATTTTAAAACATAAATTAAAACTAAGAATGCAGTGAACGGTAAGTTCCTGCTTCTTTGTCTCCTACAACTTTTACCACACCCCAAAGTTGCAAATTCATCTCAGGAGAATATATTTTGTTTTATGTTTGAAATAAATCAGTGAAATAATGTCTTCACTCGCTAAAAGAGTATTTGAGAAGCCAATCAGAACAAACTGGTTCGAAACAGACCGGAGACAACAACGAAAACAGAAAACAAATGAAAATAAAACATAACCCACCCCACCCCCTCCCCCAATGAAAAAACGTAACCCATATATAAGCAACAACCCCCCCCCCCCACCACTACCTCCTCGCTTCCCTCCCAAAATAAAACAACAGAAAAAGAAAAACAAAAACAAACAAGAATAAATAAAACATTAAACGAAATCCAAGATGTTTAACACATGACGAATGAGTAAATTTGAGAGGAAAAAACACTGCTGCTGTATGAATTTCCAATATAAAAAGTAATGATGACAGAGCGAAAACGATTTTTTGTTTAACACAAAGACAATAATTAAATCTGAAAACAATTAAAACCGGGCAGCGTCTTTCATTTATTATAGTACACACGTTTAGGAAAATAATCAAAGCAATGTACGTTTTGATAACTTAACTCCCTTTATTAAGTAGGCCTACAATTGTCTCAAATAGCAAAGTCAAAGTTCGTTATGGAACGCAGCTTCCAGAGGATCAAATCAGCTACTTATTTTACTTACACTCACTTATTGGCTTACTGACTTATTGACTTACTTACTTAATTACTTACTTACTCATTTACTCACTTACTTACTTACTTATTTACTTACTTACTTACTTACTTACTTGCCAACTAGCTTGCTTACTTACTTACTTATTCCCCCCTTGTACCGTCAGGTACATAAGGCAGAGAGAACAGCTCGCCATCCAGACCTCTCTTGCTTCTTCTTCTTCTTAGTTGACACAAAGTTGATTGACATCCTGCAACATTCCATCCAACAAGTCTTTTTGTATGGTTCTTCCGATAACCTGCTGTACTCCAAGCTATAACACAAAGGAACTGCAGTGGAGTGAAGTTAAACGTAACAAACGACAATAAATGACAACTCCACTAAGGAAAATTATCCTGTCTTCCTTTGTTGGGTTGCCATTTGTTTTCGTTTATCATTTTTGTACTCCATGTTGTGTAGGTATATAACCAGTAGGAAAGGTACTAATACTACTGACAAGATCTTTCTCTACCTATAGCTGGGTACTCATTCACACCTGAATCAAGTGAGGAAAGCAAGGAGAGTACTTTTCCCTAAGACACAACCCCACCTGGCCCAGCGGTTTTGAACCAGTGTCGTCGTGATTACTAACTCCTAACACTTTGGTTTTGCTACACTGCGTTCAGATTGCCGATATTTGTAACAGATTTGTCACATACATGTATTAAGGTTGCTGATATCAGTGGCAAAAGTTAAAATTATGAGTGCCGATATTTGTGGCAGATGTGACATATAATAATTATGATTGTTGATATCTGTGGCAGATGCGTATCTGGCCTTCACCCATCCAGGTGTAGCATGGCAGACCGACGTATCGGCTGCCAGATTGAATAAAAGCAATTTGGGTTTTATTTTTTAACAACTTTCATAAGAACCATTATGAATGGAGATAAAATATGAATACTATTCTGGTAAAAGAAAATAATAATCTCATTTTTCAAATTTATTATAAACGAGATACAATGTATAAATCGGCAAACTAGAGAGAGATTTCAACTCCATTTTTCTCGGAATAGGATTGTACACGATATGCCGATATATCATGTCATGGTCGATAATATGATATGGTGGATGCTGAGAATTCCAATGAAAGTTTGTCTATGTCTATATATCGCTTTCCTTCCCTCTCTCTCTTTATATCTCCTCCCCCACCCCTTTGTATGTATATGTATGTCTCCCCTCTCTCTCTCTTTCTTTGTGTCTCCCTGTCTGTCTATCTGTCTCTGTGTCTGTTTCTATCTATGCCTTTGTCTCTATCTCTGTCTCTGTCTCTGTCTGTCTCTCTCTCTGTCTCTGTCTCTGTCTCTGTCTCTGTCTCTCTCTCTCTCTCTCTCTCTCTCTCTCTCTCTCTCTCTCTCTCTCTCTCTCTCTCTCTCTCTCTCTCTCTCTCTCTCTCTCTCTCTCTCTCTCTCTCTCTGTCTCTCTCTCTGTCTCTATCTGTCTATCTGTCTGTCTGTCTGTCTGTCTGTCTGTCTGTCTGTCTCTCTCTCTCGTCTCTCTCTCTCTCTCTCTCTCTCTCTCTCTCTCTCTCTCTCTCTCTCTCTCTCTCTCTCTCTCTCTCTCTCTCTCTCTCTCTCTCTCTCTCTCTCTCTCTCTCTCTCTCTCTCTCTCTCTCTCTCTTCCTGTCTCTGTATGTCTGTCCAACTCGCTTTCTCCCTCCCTCTCTCTCTCTCTCTCTCTCTCTCTCTCTCTCTCTCTCTCTCTCTCTCTCTCTCTCTCTCTCTCTCTCTCTCTCTCTCTCTCTCTCTCTCTCTCTCTCTCTCCCCTCCCTCCCTCCCTCTGTCGTTTAGTTTGTTGACATTAAAAATTTACTATCTTTGTTGATAGTTAGTACCAGTAGTTGAAAGTTTATGAGCACCGGAATAAAACGAACGAACTCTTCTATGCTGGTGGCTATAATTCGGTCTTGATTTCGACTTTCAACTTCGGGTTGGTGACGAAGTTGGACAAAGCTATATCTATAGAAGTGTTCCTTTGTATATAAAATATATATATATACTTTTAACCAGAAAACCCAGATTCGTGCTCAGATTACACTTGAAAGAGAACTACTACTCTAGCAATGTCAAAAATTTTCTTCCCGCCTTTAATGCCGCGGGTTGATGAATCACTTTGGTTTAAAATTGACAAGCCCAGAGATGATGAAAGCGAATTAACACAGTTGGAAGAAAAACACCAAGAATGGGTAAATAAATAAAAGTGAAAGACAATAAGAATAAAATGAACGAAAAAAAAAAGATCTAGATTTACATCTTGCTATACAGAATACAGAGCAAAGAACATCTTAACTACATTTACCTATAAATTCAACCTACATCAACCTAATTTTTTTTTGCTTTAACTGATTCAGTCCCCACAGTGTTCAACCGCTGTGCCCAGAGCCCCTACTGAAGCCACCCACTCAAGCAAAGGGGGTCTTAGTTTTAAAGGTCTAGTGGCCTACAGACTGATAGTAAACATATTTTGTTTAAATATATACCATTGGTTTCAGGCATAAATGAGGAACCTAAATCCGGCAATAATTATATGTATGAGAAATGATAATTGTGTTGTGTTGAGTTAAAAAAAAAAAAAAGTTAAGACAAAATTTGATTTTGGAAATTTCTACTTACAAAAGGCTTCCAACAGCTAGATATAATCCAAATTGCTTGACTTGCATGTATTCTATTACCAATGTGCACATACAATTTCACAACAGTCCATTGAAAAGTGAATTTTTTATGATTTTTTTTTGTAAGACCATAAAATGAAAAATGAAAAAAAAATGAAAATTGTAGTATATCAACACAATCACATCATATGCTGAAACAAGCCAGGAATAGATCTAGAGAATACAATGACAGAACTAGCATAACACTGTCATCTAGTTCTACAAGCCTTCTCTTCCTACTTGGTCTAGACGTCGAAGGCCTAGGGTCTTCTAAGTCAGTTTCATCATTTTTTAGAGCAAGATCTACTTTCACTTTCAATTGTAAGGGCACCAGCGTGGTGAAAACCTTCATCAATTACGGCAAAGTTGGTTTCAAAATAAAGCCAAAAAACATGCAGAGCTATGTAGTAATTTACAATGTTACTTTCGAAATTCTAGTTTTTATATTCTCGTAATAAATGTACCGAGCCATTGTCACCGACTCATGGGACCCTACTGGTTTAGCGGGCGCCACTGTGAGCGGCTCGTGGGACTGAATCAGTTAAAAGAGAGACAGAGAGGTTGCCTCCAATTAGAAACTGATTAAACTGCGATAGATACGTTCGGGAAGTGGTTTCTTCCAGGCTGCAGTGACTTGCGCCCGGCAAAGCAATAATATTATAGATACACTCTAGATCTAAGTATTGCACATTATTATAGATCTGTTCTCACAGCTGTGATCTCTGACTGGTTACGGCATTCCGCCAATCTATCGTTAATGCACAAAGAAAGGCTTTGACTTTAACCATGATTTAAATCTAGTTCCTACCCAACATGTCAATCTCAATCCTGCATACATTAATATAACATCCAAATCAAATAGAACTCAGCGGTGGTTATCAGTCCCCACAAAAACTGAGAGAATTTAAAATCTTTTTGCCTTACATTAAACACGCAATACAAATGTCATGGGCATACTCATTGTTGAATCCTGTGGTTGTCATGGTGTGTCATGGGCGCATAGTAATTGTAAAATCATGTTGTGTATTAATGTCTTGAGTTTAATGATGACATTTGTGTCTATCTGTCTGTACATGCCTTTTTTGAAAGAAAGTTGCAATTTATACACCTTGATACATTTACCTGATATATTCACATGGAATTTCTTTATTCTATTTTTAAGAATACTATTTTGAAGAACACTTTTTATTTATTTCAATGTTTACCTGTTAAAAGTTTAAAATTATTTCGAACTGTTAGTGTGCATTGATCCATGACTTTTATATGTTATATATTGAATTAAGTATCTTGTTGTCTTTTATTATTTTAAGTATGTCTGTGAAAAGAGTTTCCCGGAAAGGATTAATAAAGTATCATTATTATTATTAAACGTCTATCAGTTTAATGAGGGACAGGGCAGCCTTGGGGGGGGGGGGGGGGGCTTTATGTAGCCAATGATCACTCCCTTATGATTAATAAGTCATAATTTATATGCAGGGCCAATATCCATATATATCCTTTCTACCTGACAAGCACACAACAAATCAATGAAAGTTTTTCTCACTCGCCAACACCCCATTGGTTAGACATAGATCTTTCATTTGGTTAACAATGATTAACCTCAATTGTTTTCATATCGTACGTTAGAGAGACACAGTTTAAGGATTGATAATTTGATCGTCCAGTGATCGTTTTGCATATAATATATAACATTAAAAAAACATCTGCAACGGGATGCTGTGCTGTGTAGCAGTTAGAGTAAAACTCTCTGTCAACAGCATTGTTATGACGATGACCGCTGTTTGCTTGGCCCAGGAGGATGAATTTGGCATCTTGTCTGGCAGGTAGAGAGACAGTTCGCTATCAGCACCTTTTTTATTACAGCTGAGAGGCATGGCTTTGTCATCTACAAATCTGGTTTAAAATTGAAATTGTCTTTTCTTACGCTTGCAGATGAAAGCTATTGCAATGAAAGACAGTAATGTTGCTCCAATTGGCAAGTCATCAGAGGTAAAAGATATTTTTAAATGTTTTATTTTTGTAATAAATGTTTTCTTTAAATTAGTAAAAGAAGCATCCTTATTGTTGCTTTTAATTTATTTATTTTTTATGACCAGTCTGACAATATTGATACATGTGGAATGTTAAATTCTTAAGTTTAAGAATTAGAAGCTCAAGTGGCTGCATTATTTAATTATTTCCTGTCTGAAACTGAAAAAAACTTGTATTCTTTCTCTTAAAAAATGCCCTTTTCTGATTACTCATTTGCCCCGTATATGAAGCTAATGGCACACATAACCTGTAAACAGATTAAAACATGCTCCTAAATAATAATGATTTTGATTAGCTCATGTGTGTTTGTCTATGGAAAGAACCCATTTCTCAGCAAGTTGCAAAATTGAGATATAGGTGATGTCTAATAGTAATAGCTTTTCATATTCTGAACCAACTTTCCAATGAATTATTCAGATGTACCTTGATTACTTTTTAAGATATTACAGACTTTGTAAGATGATGAAAGAAATTGTGCCTTCAATCAAATGGCTTTAAAGATCTTGATCTATCTTGATTGTTGTTTACATGGGATCGCCGTTTGTTGCATCAACACTGCCAATTCTTGTCTTTCTCACTCAATTTACATACTCTTAATGTCAGAAAAATGTTACTGTGTATATTTGTATTATTTTATAAGAGTCTCTGGCTGGGAATCTATGGAAAAACGATAAACTAGATCTAAACTTGAACTTGAAGCAAAAGCAAAGTGACGTAGGTTGACATGATTTTCTGCTACACTCAGTATGTGCAAATAGTGCCTCTAGAATGCTAAATGCATTAATGCTTCACCATGTAGAAAATGAAATCCTGTAATGCCGTGTTCAATGTTGAGTCTAAAGGCTAGTCTTAAGTTCCCATTTTTCAGATTTTGCACCCAAAATCCTCAAATAAACAAACTTTTATACTATTTAGAAATGAAACAGAGCTATTTTCCTGAGAATAAAGTTTTGTTCTCAGAACAACACTTGCACAAAATTCTTTGTTTCTGATCACTTCATTTAGAAACCGATTCCAGATAAAATTTTGTTTAGGTTAAATGCTTTGGTAACATTTTGTATGAATATTTGATTTCATGCACTTCATGACAATAACTAAACTATTAGTGTATTTCATGATAACATGTAAATGTTTCACTTTCAAGCAGCATTTGGAAGAAGATGAAGAGGAAGATGAAGAAGAATGTGAGGAAGAAGAAGAAAGTGATACCAATGATGACCCTGATACTGATCTGATGGATGATAGAGACTCCAATGATGAGGCTAGCACTTGTGAGTACACATATATAAGTGTTTGGTAATCACTTTAAAGTAAACAAGAATACATATGGACTTTTTTTTATATTTTCACACCATAACGTTTTGATTCCTGTCATATGCTTTTAAATTTGTATGTGTTAAATGTTTGCCTGTGACTGATATAATTTCACTTGAAACAGGTACTCCAATATGACAGGGTTTTTTGTAGGTTCTATCGTTCAAAGTTGATGACCACTAAATGTTTTATTATAGATATGAAAGATAAAAGCTTATTTTCATGTTATCTAAGGAATGACGTAATAAAGATTTGATGAAGATCTGGTCTGATAGGGAAGCATTCCACTTTTTTTTTGTTCTTCTAAAACAGGATTTATGTTCAACTTTTTTAGACAATTTTTGTGCTTGAGAAATATACATGTATGACATTAAATGTAGTGAAGAACAAATATAGAGCTATTGCAATGCCAAGAAAACTTTGCAATATCTTTTGGATATCCGATAACTTGATGCCAAACATTATTTGAGGTAAACGTTTAATTAACTCTCAATTGATTTTTTCTTCTGTCTTTTTAGAGGACATTTGTTTTTTATTCTTTGATGAACAAGGAAATTATACCTTCATTTGAAGTTGAAGCAATTCATGTACCTATTCATATTTCAAGTTTTCAAACAGAGCATCTCTTCTTTATCTATATATTGTATGATTCTTAAAAACTTCTTGGTACAAATATTATAATTTTGTATTTCATCACAACTGTTCACAATAATTAATGATGCAATATTATAAAATGGCACTAAGTTAAGGAAATGGAGTGATTGCATATCCTATTTTCACAATTGTGTTATCTCTTTTTGGTATTGAGTGTTCACCTGTATGGACCACATCTAATCAATATTTGGTGCTTGCAATGCAATTAAACAATATTTTACCAAGTTAGTTAAACATTTGTATGGGCAAAAGCTCAATTTTGATTTTTGATTTATTTTCAGATGGTTGACTAGCAAGGAAAGAAATGGTCAAGTGAGGATGATATGTAGTAGTCGCACAAGCACATGTGATATTCAGTGGTTTGCCTGGCTGTTGGTTATGTTATTACCATGAAGAATCACTTTTTTGTGACACAATGCTTGTTTACTTATACTTTTGCTTTGGGTTGTTTGTTTTGTTTTTTTAAAGAATGTATTTGCTTTGAGATGTAAAATGAGAGGAACTGAACAGTATAAATGTTGTTCATTTGACATTAAGGGAAGTCTGCAATAAAATTCACAATAAAACATTTTTATAAGAATCCCATGTGTGAACGATCTACAGTACCGTTCCAAAACTAATAATACGGTTTTGTAAGACTGGCATTGAATAAAGATGAAGCTAATATTTAAAACAAATTAAGATATTTGAACCCGACATAAAGGAATTTTATTTGATACAAGTTATACCAGCGTAAACATCCCATTAACTTACTATAATTATGAAGAAAAAACGTCATTGAAGGACTACGCAACTTTCTGGTAATCAATATGTGAACCGCTTTGTCTGTAACATGCATTGGTACAGGCAATAAAACTTCTCTTCATACGAGATATTGTCTCTTTATCCACTTTCCACATATTCAATGATTGCCTCTTTCAGTAAGACAAAATTATCATATCGGTGTTGATAAACTGCTGATGCATGGATTGAGATCAGGACTGTGTGAGTTCCATAGATGCTGTATGTGCAGGCAATTAATCAGTCATTAAACAACTAGTAAAGAAGATTTATTGTTGCTCTAGCAATATGGGATGATGCTCAATCCTACATGAACCAAGCTGATTGATACTGCTCCTCTTCCATTAACTGGTTAGATAAATCTCTGAAAAACAGCAACATGACATCTCTACCTTTCAGCAGGTCTACTATCTTCCTCGGAGAAATAAGGTCCAAGCAACCCATGTTTCATATTGAATGCCATACAGACTGATTTTTTGACTATTCACTCTTCTTTTAAGAACTTTATCTGGCCTGTCAGGGCCCCAGAAGCTGAAGTGGTTTGAGACAAGTTTGTTCAGGTGAAGATTTTCTCATCACTAAACCAGATATGACCAAATTGGTCTGGGTTCTTTGTGATCTTTTCTTTGAACCAAACACACATCTGCGTCCTTCTTTCCTATCTTGTTGTGTAAGAGCATGCACAAGTATTATCTTTTAACAAAACAGATTGAGTTCACTTATTAGGATACACCAGATGTGTTTCAGAATTATGAAGCGTTGTATTGAAAGTTTAGGAATTCTATGACTGATGCTTCAGCGCTTTAAATATTTCCAATATTCTTTGTCACATCTGCAGTGCAGCCACTAGCATTTGTAACAGGGAATAAGGTTGGTTTCTGTTCAAATTTTTTAATAACATGCCAAATATGCATTCTTTCTGGTCCTTTCGTTCTTTCAAACTCCTTACAAAATCCAGTTCTTCATCACTTCATCAGAATTTCTTTTCTACACTTGAAAAAGATTACATGATTTTTAACAATAATTTATTTTTATATGAACAGCATAATTTGATTACTATGATGCACTGAGACTAAGAAAAATGGCGATCTTTGTTTTTATTTCACATCTTGGTTCTAATGCGTCTCAATGCCTTGCACTAATTCTCATGTCTAGCACACAAAAAACTAATGACGTCATTATCTTTAAACTTATGCCAACAAAAATTCCCAACACTCAGGAGTCATTACCAAAATTGTCAGAGCAATCGGTTCAATAACAATTGGTTTTTAAGCATTTAGAACTGTAACACTAGTTTTGGAACGACCATTATTTCTTTTGTGGATCATTTAGTTGTATTGAGTTGAATTGTACTGTGATGTGAGATAAACAGAAAACTGATAGACTTGATTTAAAATCATGTTCTTTTCAGGTAAAGAGAATCACACAGGTCTATTATTATGCTCTTAATCTTACATACATTGTTCATGACTTACTTAAGACTTCAGGACATTTAAAGAATGAGTCGAAAGTGAAATAATTACAAGAGTAAGTTTTGAGTGTGACACACAGGTGACAATAATATGTAATTGATGTTGTTATTTTTCTCAAGGCAAATAATACTTTAATAAAATATCATAGTGTACCATTGATTTCCCCTTACAGCGACACAGTACTCTTAAATCAAACATCAAACATGGACCATGTTCACTATGGCCATGCCATTTGTTTCTTGTTTGCCAATGATACAAAATATAAGGAGAGTATGATGATGTCAGTATGCCCTATATTGTTTGTGTACATGACCTGATCCACAAATTTTGTTATAAAGAATTGCTTAAAGTAAGAGTTAGATGAATCTCACTTTCATTTATTGTAGTCGTTGGCGGGTATTGCTGGTAGGTCCTACCTCTTTCCTTTCATTCTTTCACTTATTTTTCATCTTGCTGTTTCCATTTTCTTAATTCGCCCTGAGAGCACTGTTTATGGTGGACTGTAAATTTCAATGAATTAAACTTTCACTTATGATAGAACACCTTGGGCCAGTTTTGCAAATTATTCTTATAGAGACATTTGAATCAATCTCTCAGATTCATCTTTTCACTGCCGACTTATTTCTGACCTGTGTCAGTTGATATGAATCCCCTTATGTTAGGTTTTTTCTAACCCATAAATAAAATTGAGTTCCCAGCTTTTTTATCAAGAAAGATAAAAGCTCATCAGTAATTATTACACAAGGGAGACGATTCTTCATTTTGAACAATTTCATCCATTTCAAAAACTCATTTAAATTCTCTACTTTTCTATAATATACTGTCATTCTAAAATATTCTTATATTTTTAGTAGCACACTAAGTGTGTCAGAAAATTGTGTTCTACACAATAAACATTTAAAACGGAGAAATTTGTGTAAAAATTATGTGTTCTTTCCATTGTTTATTTGGTGGTATTTTGTCAATAGATAACCAAGTGAAATTTTGCGATTAAATTTACCTCCTGATCAATAAATTTAGTTTCAGTTTCATGTTAATTAATATATCATGGGCACACATTATATTTATCACGACCAGAAGAAAACCATGTGCATACATGATAAGAAAGTATATAACTTAATATAAGACACTACCATCAGTTAGTTAATGAACTCTGACGGTTTGGTGGGAAGTGACTTGAACAACATTGTGTATTTCATATAGTTATGTATTACAAAGGAGCGCCTGATGGCAAATGAGATGAAATTACTGTATACATAGGCTTTGTAATTTTGCTAATGTATAATGTACAGTTGTATTTTGTGTGTCATGAATTTTATTGCATGAATATTAAATAAACATGGCTACCAATTGCCATTGTTATCACTGAAAAAGTTGTTCTGCATGATCGGTATTTTTTATTGAAAATAAAAGCCAAATGAGGATGGAATTGTTGTTGTTGATTGATGTAAGTTTTGCTATCTTTGTGAGTGTTTTTGTCCTTGTGTCATTTTCCTTTTCATCAAAATTGTCTGAAATTTTCATTTTCAATGGAAATTTTTTTAAATAAGACCATAAGGTCTTTAAATTGAATTTAAAACACAATGTTGACAAAATCTTTGATCTAAGTTGAAGTTCTTTCATGAATGTAATTCTGTATTTATCTTTCCTCGAGTTCTCAGCAGGGTTAAAATGTATACTGTAATGATTGTAAGATTGACATTGACAAGTACAATAACTTGAAGAAACAGTCAAACCAAGAATGATGTACATACAATTTATATTACAGTTACAGTATTCATTAACTTTATTCTTCAACATATAAACACAAGCAGTGTTCTACTATTATTTACGTAGAATTTGTATGAAAAGCATCTTTGGGTATATCAATATTGCCTATTTTCCTCATTCGCTTTTTGCCTTCTGCTTGTTTCTTCAAAAGCTTTGTCTTTCTGCTTACATCTCCACCATACTGTAGAAAAAGATACACAATAGAAAAATAAAATCACAGAACATTTTGAAAAAGAGAAGTCTAAAGAGTTTTGTGATTCTAAATCTAATGTCCCTTTTTCAATAAATTGAAGTGCAATAGATAATTCATTGTTTCATAAAGACTTCATACTACTATTGCATAAAAATATCAAGTCAGAAAGAAATGCGGAGAAAGGGTTGGAAAGAGTCTAAACAACAGCAATTGTAATGAGTATAGAACATGAATGACTTACTAAATATTAGTTGGGGATTTTTTTAGAATGAAGGAATGCACTATAGTAGTATTAATTAAAATTAAAAAGGTTGTTTGAGTTTGCTACAATGAGGTTTCAACAGCAATACAATCAAAAAGTACCTCTGCAAAAAATGGTGCAGTTTTGACTACTTCCCTCTTCCTAATCCTATCCTACATGTATATTTTTAATTACATTATTATGTAAGTCTTGCTATTATCAGTTGTGATATAATCATAAGACCTATAATATAACTAAGATGTCTGTCACTTCTTCAACTTACACATTTGGCAGTAACATCTTTTCTGTATGCTTTAATATCTTCTCTGGCTAAGACTTTTCCACCAACTTTCCCCTGAATGGTGATAACAAACTGTTGACGTGGAATTGTTTCTTTCAACTTGAGGCAAACTCGTCTGGCTGTCTCCCTGGCTCTACTCACATGGCAGATCAGTGTCAATTCATCTACATCACGCCCATTCAAGAGAAAGTCAACCTATGGCCAAAAAGTTTTCTTTCGTATGTTGAATCAATGGGAAAAAGTAAATGAACATAAAATTACATCAATATCTTAATTTGTGATTTAAAACACCTCTACTTTTTTATTTATTTAGAAAACTTTCTTTCTCTTTCTTGAATGCAATACATGTATAAAGGAAGTTTACTTGAGTTGAAGTAAGTTGAAACAAACATTTTGAGAACAAATTTCTTTTAATGTGAAAATAAATTCAATTGTATTTGACTTCCAAGTCATCTAAGGAAATAAATAGCACCATTCAGTTTTTTTAATAAAAGGGAAGGCTTACATTGTGCATGTAGCATTGCACATAACAAGTGAAAGTACATGAACATTGGACCAATTTTTGACATTCTAATATAAATGGTAACTATTTGTCCTGTTAATGTGAAATGGAGAAAACTTGCTGGTACTACTTACTCTCAGAAGATCTGATGTTTGGTAACCAGCATCCTCATAGTCAAAACTGCCACACAAAGAAATAAGAATACAAATGAATGAAAGAAGCTGAAAACATACCAATTCATGAAACATGTCAGCTTAGCAGTAAAAGATTAGGAATAATAAAGACTGACTTTCATAAATATTAATAAGAATTAAAGGTTATTAACATGATTTGAAACATAATGAGCAACAAACTTGTTTAAAGCAATTTATTAGTCCTCTATTTTAAGGACATACTTTATTTAAATCAGGTGATACTAAATGATAGGATGTTCTGAAAGCAATAATCAACTTAATGTACGTGTTCATGAAATGTAACACACCTAGCATAGCCTGATGAAATGGATTTGAGCTCATCAAAGAAGTCCACAAGAATTTCTGAGAGGGGAAATCGAGCCTGAAGCATCACACGATTGTTGTCTATGTAACTCTGATCCTTCACTATTCCTCTTCTTTCCTAATAAGATAAAATAAAGCAACAAAAAAGCAGTCAAAAGAAAGACAACATACAATGCAATCTGGATATATCAACATCAATGATGTCGATATAAGAGAAAATAAATGAAGATTTGTGAAGAAAAGGTGAAATCATTGTGAGGTATAACCTTTCAATCAAAACTACTGAAAGGAAATACCTACTTTTAGTTTGAGAATGACTTCTCACTGCTTTGATTATTTCTTTTTATGCTGCCAATCTGACATGTTGTATGTACAACAGAAATGTCGACTTACTAGACACAATACATTGACGTCATTGATATAATCTGCAGGGGTGATAATGGTACCCATGACCACTGGCTCCAGATACTCTGTGACATTGTTAGGGTCTGGCATCTGATTAAAGAAAGACAATTAAATTTCTTGTGTTTAACCAAAGATTATGCTATAAATTATAATATAGACAAAAATGTATGAAATACTGAAGCTAAAGGGCTCAGTGGTTGCATGAATAAATTTTGATCCATCCACTGTTGTCTTAATTTTTTAAATTCTGGTTCTAGCTATGGCCTACCAGTTACCATCATATATAATTATATCTTTATACATAAATCTATAACTATATCAGTGATCGGTCTGGCAGTCTGTGTTCTAACTGAATTCATCCTAATGAAACACTGGCTCCTGATACAACTATGGTTTCCTAGCTATATTTTTAGTTTACTACAACTAGGTCTGAATATTAGCATATTGATGATGAGCTCTTTATAAAAATGAAGTTTTTAGAAATGATAATTAAAGAAATTTTAGGACTGATAATTAAAGAAATCTTTAGGACTGACAATTAAAGGAATGAAGTGTCTCTTACTCTTAAAATCTATGTGTGGCTTCAAAGCCACGCAGAGCTGAAATATTTTGGTGTCTTGAAACATGTTCTTTTAATTTATACCAGAGGTTGGTGAGAGAAGCAGCTGTAAAATTATACTTAATAACCACATAAATACTTACAATGACTGACAGTGCAAGATATCATGAAAACATGAAATTAGACTATCAATGAATACTATGGAAATAGATTTATTCTTGAATAATTTCATCAACTTAATTAAGAAATGACTCACCAAACATGGGTTGAGAACTGTAACCTCATCAGAACCATAATGTTTTATGACCTTTTCCCTGTGATTTTCACTGACAGAAAAAAGATTAATTTAAAGATGAGATAAAAGATTGAATACAGTTAAAAGGAAATACAAGCACAAGATTTATTGTTTTACTTCAAAGAAATTCAAATCTTTTCTTGATATTATGTTAAACTCTACAGGAAAAAGAAACAACTGTGTCAGTTTAAAAAGAACTGATTTTCATAAAACAGACATCAAATTCTGTGGGAAAGAATTTTATACCCTGTACAAAATAATTTCGTTTGCATCTTAAAAAGAGAGAAACTAATGGGTGTGGCAAGTGTCTTTTGATTTTTTTCGCTTACTTATGTTTTCTTACCCATATTTTACCACTTTACAGTGATAGTCTCTTTGAAAGTATACAATTTTACAGCTGATCTTTTCATTCAATTTACAACTGATTCATTGATGCTGTTATGTCATACTGAATAACGTAAGTTGACCTTGGCACTTAAACTATTTTTAAAAAGCTTGAGTAATAAAAATTGTTTAAAGATTTTCGAATGGTTAAGAAGATATACATACTTTTATAGGCCACATTTGGAGCAGTGACAATGACTGAAGTGTCAAATTCTTGCTCCAGTCGTTGATTGAAAACTTCCATGTGAAGCAAACCCAGAAAACCAAGTCTGTATCCTTGACCTAACGCAGGGCTAAGTTAAAAAAGTAATGAACAAAAAACCCCATAAAAAGTCAAACACCTAGGGTCTTCCATGAAACTGTCTTCAAAGAATAGTAAACAGAAAACATTTACCCTGAACAAGCATGTCCATCTATGCATTTGTTTTTGTCTCTTTTACACATCCATACATCTTTATGAAATAAACATGTCCCTTTTTCCATCTGTTTCCACCTATCCATCCATTCAGCTATTTAACTGCCAATCTATTCACTGACCTATTTCTCCATTAGTCTTTTTTCCTCTTGACACTTGAAATAGTTCATTCATTTAACAGTATGCAATGGGGATGGTAAATGTTTACAGATTGACATATGTATAACAATTTTTAAAGCAGCGGAAAAAATGAAAAAAGAAAGAAAAACCAACCAACAACAAAGGTCAAGTAATTTATTGCCATGCTGGTATATATCTCCGGATGAAATGCAACATCACAGCAACTGACTCAATTGCTACTGATCCCAAACACAGCCCAAAGCAGGGTGATTTGTTTTTTACAAAGTTTTGGCAAATTGTGAATTTTTTTCTTTCTTTTAAAACTGCAAAAAACAACTTCTATAAATAGATCAATTCTATTTCTTTTATTCAAGTTTTCTCTCATGTATACAGTTTTATAACAACAAAAGCCGAGCAGATGCAAATATGTTTAAATAATTTTGCGAATCAACAATCACCTGCTGTCAACCTTTATGTTCACACTCCTATCATTGAGAGTAAGCTTTTCAATAGCACTTCTTAGATGGGGAAATTCTGACTGATCACTGGGAAACATCCTGCAAAGACCTGCAAATAAAATCACAAACATCATCAGATGATTCCATAGAGCTTTTGAAAAGTATCTGACATAACTTTTCTAATCCTTAATGAAATGTTAATAAAATAATTCTTCCTTTACTTGCTTTTTTTTTAATTCAGTTTCACAAGAATACAATTTAAATTTAAAGACATCAGTTAATTAAGTGACATAAGAGCGAAATTCAACTATGACAAAGCAAGAAAACAGAAAATTGATGGTAACAGAAAACAGAACATAAACTAAAAATAAGACAAAAAGTAAATGAAGGGATAGGTAACTCATACTGGCAAACCACGAGAAACAAATTAATAAAGAAATGAAATCATTTATTGAAAATAAAGCTAGATGGGTGGTCTGTAGAGAGCTTATTAAAGTGAAGTCATTATTTAATCAAAGACTGACAAGCTCTCCTATCTATAATACAAATTGAGTCAAAGTTCGGTCTCAATCAGGCACAATTTATAACTTGTGCATAACCAACAACAAAAAAACCAACAACAAATAAACAAGTTAAACTGCATTTAAGTACTGCATGATGTATTTAAGACCCTGAAGAAGAATTATTCTCTTAAGAACAAAAAAAAATCACCTACCGCAGTAAAACAATGACAAAATTATTTTTTTTTTAAACAACTTGCCATAGGGGTTGCACTCTTGAATCCTGGAAGTGGCTCAACAGGCTGTTTCTCATGGTACAAAGTGTCTCCAATTTTAGCTTCGCTTACATTACGCATGTTCATCATTGCATAGCCTACTTGACCTGCATACCTGTCAGAGAGAATATCAGCTGTGTACTGTAAGGTTTTAACAAAGTTTATAGAAATCCAAATAATTGAACAATTCTGTTATAAAATTTCCCAAATTGAATTACCAGTTCGAAAACAGATTGTTTTTCAAGTTCAATTATATACATTCTCAATTAATGATGTGAGTGGTTCAAGAATTAAATCACATAGTCGTGATAAAAATGTAGAAAAAGAGATGAATAACCTCTTTACATTAAAATAATGTCGTGGTAAAAGTCCTTTCAAGACCCTCATCAGCCATAGAGTCAGAGCCTTTCCTGATTCCTAGAGCATGAAATGAAACTGGTGATAATAATCACTTCCCCGGACAGGACACTAGTTTGTCGCAGATTTTTACTCCCTAGCTGTTTTTGGTACCCATTTGCACCTGGGTGATAAAAGTCTTTCACAAAAAATACAATGTCTGGCATGACAATGCTAGGATCCAAACCTAGAACCCCATGATCCTGAGCACGACAACCTAATGAGTATACCACTAACCCCACTGAGACACATAAAACAAAATGCAGAAATGGGAATTTCTCTAAAAAAATTATGACATGAGCAAGGATATCTTTTATGTACACATAAAAGGCATGCATAAAAACTTCACATAGCTGTTTTTATGAATGTGGTCTCAACATAGTTTTATAATACAGAAGAACAATTTACAAAAGGATTAGCAGAATTGGTAAATTGTTTATGTTCACATTAATAATGATTAATGAATAGGCCCAGAAAATGGCATCTGGAACCTTGAAATTTTAAGAATGCTGATTAGAAATGTCATATTCAGCCATGACATTCAAATAAATTCTACTTACAAGGATTTGCATGCTACCTGTGTGGGATGCATGATACCAACTTCAGTGACTTCATATGTTTTCTGATTACTGGCACAACTTATCCTGTCCCCTGTAAGTAACATGGAATTGCAAAACACATAAAAATGAATTAAAGAGTAATCATCAATTAGATTTTGTTTACACCATTCGTTGTTGTGTCCAGTTAAAATTTAGAATACTACCTTATTTTTAAAAAGAAAAATAAAGACTGTCATTGAATTACAAGACACTTCCACTTCCTACAATTGAGTAGCACAACAAGTCAACAACATACAAATTTTACATAAATATGTTAGCTCTACTATCATTATCAGGTGAATAATAATTCCAATCCAATGTAGACATTTTTAACATCGATATAACATCCTTCATGTCTTTAAGAAAATATTTCCATCATCCCTTAAAGAAAAAAGAAAAGAAAAAGAATAGAGAAAGATGTTTGATTCAATACTGATTTTGAGACAGAATAAATTTAACTTGTGCAAATGACACAATAAATATCATTACTTTATAGCGTGGTATTCTTATAATGAGTAAGGGATACATCATTTACAAATATAAAACAACAAAAACAACAAAAACACAAAGAAATAACAACAAAGGATGTGTATTGAAATGTGACTATCTTTTAAAGCAATTTCAAACAGAAAAATAATTAATCAATATGTCTTCTTAAATTTTGCACTCCAACTGACATCATCTACTCATTTGCTTTTAGTGTTAAGATGTCTAAAAACAATTTAGAAAGTAAGCCATTTAACAATACATCTTTTGAAAGGCTTGATAGTTAACAAATTTTGAGACAAGAAAATAAGGTAACACTTAAAATAAAAGGAAATGAGTCAGTCTTATCACAGTCACCTTTTGAAATGCTGCCATCAAACAAAGCGACATGAGCAACCACACCTTTGAATTTATCATACCAAGAGTCAAAGACAAAAGACTTTAACGGCTTTCCCCTCTCAGACTGCGGACTAGAAACAAAACGTTCTCTCTAAGAAACACTGTGCATAAAATGGTATGGATTCATTCTAATTTACAAGACAGAATGGCAGAGATGACAATATGTTTAGGACAGTCTATAATTTTACAATTGTCTGTCATTTAGAAATCCTGATTGTTTTTACTTTCTTTATTTCTTTATCAGTTCCCGTTCTACCTTCCGTGTATGGGTTTAGATGCCTGAAATGATCTTTCTCCAGGCTGCCCTGTCCGAAAATTTTCTGTTTTCTTCTGTGAAAGTTTTTTTTTTAATTTAATGCCTCTTTTATATCTTTTTGTTTTTGCAATGTGAAAATTTCAACTTTGATGACAAATAAACAAATCGATATTATTTGACATAAAAAAAGCTCCTAAATTCAAATATACCTTCATTTTCTTTTCGATAGGGAGTAGCCAGTAGCTGTCAAAATAAACTAGATAATTTGGATACACTTATGGAAGTTGACAAACAGATGTATGAAAATTAAATCATGAAAGTATGAAAAGAAACTGAAAATTCCCATGTTTAGTCAGGAGGAAAAAAAGAAGACATTTTATATGACATTCTATATTACCATGGGATCCACTAAGATCGCACTCAACAAAATGTCGGCTACAACAAGGCCAATAGAAATCCCCCTCATTCTCATTGTAAAAAGAACAACACACCTACGAGCACCCGGCATGAGTAAAATCACCTACAACGAGGTCACTAAAGTCAGGGAAACAACAATTTCTCACTCAATTCACTTCATTTTGTGGATTTTTACAAGCAACAAGCATCGTACACAGTCAAGTCATTGACGCTGCACTGCATGTGCACGTGTGTGTTTGGGAGGCGAGACAGATGAATTTTTGACAGCCAGGCTAGGTTGTGAGGATGGTAGATTGGCTACAGGGGGAAAGCTTTGGACCAATCAAATTCAAAATGGTTCTAGTGACCAGCATGACCTTGTCAAAGGCTTAGGGACTAGGCAAACTTTTCTCTCTCTCTCTGTCATTTATTTTCTTCTCTACCGTGCTAGAGTTCACATCTGCAACTCCCAGTACCATAGGGCCTACCATTTCTTTTAGTTTCATCACTTCATTCTGATTTATCAAAATGGCATCTACATCAAAACCAACAAAGCACAAATGCCTTTCCTTTGAAATTAAACAAAAATTAATTGATACTGTTGAAATGGGAAAGAATTTAAAGGCAGAGATATATCATGAATATTACGAAAGGTCTCATACAACGGAACCTAGTATTGGTCCCGATCACCTCGTTAAATCTCACTTCCATTGTACATGAATTATGATATTCTTTTTATAATGTATATTTATAATGTAATTAGCGTGGTTAAGTAGCTAAGCAAAACTACATAATTTCTTCAACAAAAGCTTCTTGGTGAAAAAGTTTCCCTACAACATGGGGTAAAAATTCATGAATCTTAAGATCAGATTATCTAAAGCAAGAGAAAAAGTAAATGTGAAATATTGTTTTTAAAAGTAACAAACATTAGTTAGTAAATCTATTTGACAATGTTAATTATCATTGTATTTTGTTTCTATTAACAATTCACACTACTAATTCACAGCAACATACTGAGGTATTCTTTCTATAACAGCTTCCAGTATTTCATGCACTCCTGTCCCTTGCTTAGCTGATACCTGTGAAAGATACATAGCTTGTAAAATTTGATGCATGTAAGAACATTTATTATCAAAACTACAATGAATAGAAAAGGAAAATTGACAAAATTATCAAACAAGTATTAATTCATTAAATTTCAATCATCCACATGAAGTAAAGTCATAATTTATTTACATCCATGCAAACATTAAACTCCACTACATTTCATGCAATATTACATTTAATCCAATGTTATATTTCTACACATGTACCCTAAAATTTCTTCTTTGCCAATATCAAAGACGTTGTGAATCTGCTCTTCGACCACGTCAGGATTTGCATTTTTTAAATCTATTTTGTTAAGTACAGGGATGAGAGCAAGGTCAGCTTCAAATGCCAAGTAGAAATTTGCTACTGTTTGAGCTTGGACTCCCTGCATTGGAAACAAAGAAAGACAAAAGAAATGTACAACTCATGAAACCATGTTAATTTGTATGTTTGAATTTATGCAGTGGGAAATTTATGCACTGTTTCTCATAGATAAAATGCAACATTAGAAGTTTTCAGGAATTTTCATCCAAATTATCTCCCCAGTTCATGGCTATTACTATGATTATGACATGACATTCCTGATATACACAGAAAAAGTTTGCTGAAAAATAACTCTAAATTCAAACAAGACAATGCTTCCACATATTTTCCCACAAGTCTAGTTCAGATAATATTTCTGAATATTCACTTGTTTGTAACAAGTGCTATAAATACACTATAATGCCTAAGGATGTATCTTGTAACTGCTATAATGCCTATCTGAAATGCGGATGTATCTTGTAACTGCTATTCATGGTATCTCTTCCATTTCTAGAATTTTATATGTGTAGTCATTTTCAATACGGTTCAACCCTGAGTCATCTAAAAAGTTTTTCCTCTCAGAGACGTCCCATATGTTTCCATTATCTTTTAATTTTAATAATATTTTCAATAGGATTTATTTATCTGGAATTTATCTTAAATTCACATAGCATATACCTTAAGCATTTTTTATTTCCTGATAAAACTGCTTGATGACAAAACAAATATTGGAGAAGAAAAAAAAACTAGCTATTTTCTTTTGCAAAAATATTAAAAACAAAATAAAAAGCACCCCTCCCAAAGCAGACAGATAATATCTATGTATACATTTAGTTATCATTCAAAACTCCTTGCAGCATTTACTATGGGGACAAAATATGATGTTGACAGGAAATGTATTTGTTCGTGACACGCAAATAACATAAAACTAATCTGTAACGCATACCTGGTTTGCATCCACCAGTAAAATAACCCCTTGACATGCAGCTAAAGACCTTGACACTTCATAGTGGAAGTCAACATGACCCTATAATGAAGTGAAAATAGGATGAGATGTTGAATATAACAACCCAACAAATAAACAAGTGAAATAATTGTGTGTTCTTATCATATTTGTTTGGGGTTATTTTTCAGTATGAAAAGAAATTTTAAATATATGTGTGCAAAATGGTAAATATGGCTATGATGTTTCAAACTAAATTGATATTGCAGTGTTATATAAAACTGTTTTGTTTTGTTCTAAAGAAAAAAAGTGATTGCCAAAAAAGTCAAATATAAAGCATCATTTTAGAGAGAGCATATCATTTAAAATGCTACTTATTTAACACTACAAGCAAGCTAAAAATAAAACTTTAAATCAAACCTACATAAAGTCACTTAAATTAAAAGCAGAAGGAAGACAGCAACAAAAGACAACACAGTATATAATATAACAATTAACTCTACTGCATATCTTATAAGAATCTCACAGGAGTGTCAATAAGGTTTAGCAAGTAGTCTTGTCCATTATAATTGTATACAAGAGATGCTGTCTGAGCTTTTACTGTTATTCCACGTTCTCTCTCAACCTGAAGACGATCCAGTACCTGCTTGTTATCACCTTTGGGAATTGTTCCTAAGATGAAATAGAAAAGCAAGACATTTTAAACTTGATTAGTATAATTTTCATTCTAGCTAAAAACATATTAAAAACAATAAAACAATATAATTATGTGTACAAGTATCAATATTTTTGTTATATAAAATCAGCTCATTATCTTAAAATAAAAACCTCCTTTCTTTCTATATCAGCTCCCATTCTACCTTCGGGTATATGGGTTTTAGATGCTCGAAATGATCTTTCTCCAGGCTGCCCTGTCCTGACATTTTCTGTTTCCTTCCAAAAAAGTTAAATTTCTTTGTGTTAATGGCTCTTCTATATCTTCTTTCCACTTTCTCCGAGGTCTGCCTTTTGGTCTTTTACCTTGAATTTTAGCACTGTATACTGATTTAGATATTCTATTGTCATTCATTCTGTTAACATGCCCAAACCATCTCAGTTGATTCATTTCTATCTTAGATTTTATGCCATCTGCTTTGGTTTGATCTCTTATTGTTGTGTTTCTGATTTTGTCTCTTTTAGTTTTCCATACTACTCTTCTTAGATATTTCATTTCAGCTGCCTGTACTCTACTGTATTCTCTATTGTCTAAGGTCCAGATTTCGCTGCCATAGAGGAGAGTAGGACAATAAACTGTGTTGTATACTACCATTTTGGATTTTGTTGACAATTCTTGTTTACCTACAAATGCCTTTCCTAGATGGTTGTATATTGCACTTGCGTTTTGGATTCTCTGGCTGATTTCTTCTCTTAGTTTTCCCTCTGAGTTAGTCTGAGTTAATCATTACTCCTAGGTAATTGTAACTTTGAACTTGTTCTAAATTCTCCCTGCCCAATTTAAGATTTTGTGTTTTAGCTTCCTTGGTTACTAGTATTGTTTTGGTTTTCTTTGCATTTACTCTCATTCCTCTTTTATTTAATTCATTATTCATTATGTTGATATTTGACTGGAGGTCCCTTTCTGATTTTCCAAACAGAACTAAATCAAAATTAAAGCATTGATACATTTACTGGTTTGAGCTTCCACATACCTACATTCATTTTCATCATTTTTGAGGATGCCTTTGCGACTGAATCCATAAATGTGATAAACAAAAGAGGACTTAGGTTACAACCCTGTCTTACTCCTATATCTACATCAAATTCTGCAGATACATTTCCAGCTACTCTCACTGCACATGTTGGTTTATTGTAAAAACTTTTAATGGCTTCTATTAAATTTTGCTCTACGTTGTGTTCTTTTAAGGAATGCCATAGTTTGTCCCTCCTCACAATATCAAATGCCTTTTCTAAATCAATAAAACACAGGTGCAAGTTAATGTTCCTCTCAAGGAATTTTTCTATTATTTGTCTAATTGTAAATATGTGATCTTGTACACTTCTTCCCGGTCTAAATCCACTCTGGTGTTTTTCAATCTGATCCTCTACTCTTTTCCTTAGTCTCATTTCCAGAATCCTGGCATACACTTTTCCTGATACGCTAAGTAGTGATATCCTTCTATAGTTTGAGCATTTCATAGTTCATACTTTCTTGTGTATTGGTACTACCGTTCCCTTTTTCCAGTCGTCTGGCACCTATTTGGACTTCCATGCTTGTTGACATATTGCTTGTAGTAGTTTGTCTGCCTCTCTCCCTTGGTTTTTAATCATTTCTGGATAAACTTGATCTGCTCCTGGGGCTTTTCCTAATTTCCCTTTTCTTATAGCTGTTTTAAGTTCTTCCTTTGAGATATCTACATCTTCAGCTGTCTCATCTCGATTACTTGTTACTCTTAACAATTGATCTGTACTCCTTGTTTCATATGTTCTGGAGGGATTATGTAATTGTTGAAAATACTTTCTCCATGTTTCCATGATTTCGCTGTCTCCTTTCATCCTTTCTCCTTTGGCGTTCTTAATTTGTCGTCTTGGGCATGCTTTGGTCTTTCTCACGCTCTTCATTGCTCCCAAGATATCCTTGATAGCTTTCTTGAAGTCTTTGTCCAAACTCTTCCCACTGTTCCTGTTTTGCTTTCCTTACTTCCTCTTTGGCGATAGTTCTTTTACTCATGTAATCTATCCTATATTCTGGTCTCTTTGTTTGCAAGTATTTCTTCCAGGCATCTTTCTTTTCTTTGATCTTAGTCTTGACATTCTCATTCCACCATGCTGATCTTTTCCTATCTCCTTTAATTTGTTTCCTACCACAGACCTCTTCAGTACAACTGAGGAGTGTTTCTTTATATATTTGCCATTTTTCTTCTATTTGTGCTTTCCTTCAGATCCATCTGTCTTTCACTGATAGATCTTTTTATCCTGGATTGGTACATCTGTTTTACTATTGGTTTATTTAGTTCTTCGATTTTGAGTTTAGTAGCTTCCTTCTCTTTCCTTTTCTGTTTGTTTTCTTCAGTTAATAATCTTATTTTGGCTATCACTAGATGATGATCACTAAATATTTCTGCTCCTCTGCTTACTCTAACATCCATTGTACTTTAAAAAAGGGAGCTGCTAACTATTATGTAGTCTATGATTGACTTTTCACATGTCTTCATTTACTCTTGTATATTTGTGAATATCTTTATGAGGACAAAATGTGGTAGCTTTTTTCATGTTAAAATTCTTTAGGCAAAAATCTATTAGTCTCTCTCTATTTGGAGAAGTTGTTGTCTCTCCTTCTATACCTATTACTCCTCCTGATGTTTCTACATTGTTGCCTACTCTAGCATTTAAATCTCCTAAAACCATTAATTCCTGTTTGGGTTTGAGATTCTCTGCGGCTATTCGTAAATTATTTTCGAAGATATCTTTTTCTTCTTTGGTGGCATATTCGTTTGGTCTATAAGCTATTAATAATTCAATTTCTCTTCCTTTTGGTTTAATATTTACCTCTAATAGCCATGGGATGCATTAGGAGGCCTACTCCTGCTCTAGCTCTAGCTTTGACATTTACTCCTGAGAAGATTAAAGTATGATTTGGTTCTACATTTTCTATTGCTTGTCCTTTTTTCTTTGTTTCTGTAATAGCCAAAATGTCTACTTTAAATTTTTCCATTTCTTCAGCTAATTCTAACTCCTTTTGTATAAAATTCAGTCATGCAACAGGAATTCCTGTTATACAGAAATGAAGTTTAATCAAGCATAAAAATTGTATCTATAAAGGTAAATCTATTAAGATCAAGATGATGTTTTTATCCAATGGAAGGTCGTACTATATCTATCTATCATAAAGAAAAGTTAATATTTGAAGCAAAGAAATGGCACAGGGTTTCACAGCCTATTTTCAAGAGAACAAAATGTCTCATGGTAAAATGATAGGCTAACATATAAATATTTTTGTATAATATGCCATTATTATCATGACTGCCTGTCTACGAGGATCTTAAATAGATCAATCATATCTAAGGCATTTCTACTCTCAGATGCTAGACGTTCCGGCAGCAAGGAAACATTGTCGAATTACTTAAAATACCTACCTGTAATTTCTAACAGTCTATCAGCCAAGGTACTTTTGCCATGATCTACATGGGCAATAATACTAAAATTGCGTATCCTATCCACAGGAAAATCTTCAAGATTAAATGACAACTGTCGCTGCTGGAGATAAGAAAAAACAACAAACTATTAGAGCCTTCTAGTGCATTAAAAATTAATCAAGTATATATATGAGTATGACATAATCTCGCTGCCTACCCGCCTTCCTCTCTGTCTTCATGATTATTAAAAGCTGTTTCTAGAAGGCACAGCAGAGGTCAAAAGAGGTAAAGTAAAACTGAGAGGACTGCCGGCAGAAGTTTCACAAGAACATAGAGGACAGAAAATAACATCATTCAGAAGAAATGTGACAGACAGATCTGTATTTTCAAAAGCTAGATCTATGAATTGTTAACACGATGATATTAAATGACTTCTTCATTAGTGCCGAATCTGAGGCAGGCATTGGTGATCATGGATCTTCATTCCTCTCTGTCATTCGAAGATTTGATGAAGTTATTGTTATTAATGTTTCTTCTTGTGGCCTAGTGTTAAGACTTTTTAAATATATGTTGTTCTTTGTCTTCTTCTGCTTTTTGTTCCCCAAATCTTTCCTAATATAGCGGGTATTTAGTTGCTCTAAATAACACATATCGGCAAATAGGGTAGAAGACAGACAGATAGATGATACGATTGCTGGATAGATAGATAGATAGAACGATACAATACAAACACAATTTGCCATTTCAAGTGTGAAAATAAACAATTTTCAGGCTTCATGAGTGATCAGAACAAATGTTGGAAGACCAAGAATTAGATTAAAAAGATACAGTGTCATCAATGAAGTGTAATTTAAATTTCAACAAATAAAAGGCTTCTGTTTTTATTTGGATGGATAACTTGTGGCTGAAATTTAGATATAAATGATATTAAAATCACAAATGTCTTCGAAAACATAAATCTTATGTTGTACTTTAAAACAGTAAATCTGTTTGTCCATTGGTGGTCAGATAATCTGTCTGTCAGTCTGTTTGTCTCTCTCCCTATAGTATAGTCTATATACAATTCTAATCCAGATATAACCACTTACACAGACAAAACTTGTTGAAAGATGGCGAGAGCATTGTGATACAGTCAATAAATTATTTTCAAATTTAACACTGGATATTCTTAGTTTTCTCCACAGTCGTTGTAACATCACTCTTCTCCATACATTGGATCCAATCCCAATCATTATGTTTATTAGATCTAGATCTATAATATAGACCTACTATTGACCTGAAACTATGAAACCTAACGTAAGGAAATAGTGCAAACAAGTGCAAGTAAAAATAGACAAATTAAAAACAAAGTTAAACCATCCAACTATGTTGGCGCATTCACGCCTGATTTCCGTAAAATCTTAATCTCCTGTTACACACTGGCCTAGATCTACAGTGCCGATCCTTTTACGAACATGTTTTTTTTTCTTTCTATTCTGTCTTGTTTACAAATAGCAGCAGACGAAGGACAGGAGGCTGCCATATTGGGTTTCTAAAAACGTTACTCAGGCATGACATTGAGATAGGATCCGAAACAAAAAGAAAATGTGTTCCTTACCTGAGACTGTCATGGAGAAAGTAAAAATCAATTTATTGGACTCCATTGTGTGTGTATATACTATTTTTTTTTATAAAAAGACAGACATGTAGGTAGACAAATACATATATATATATATATATATATATATATATATATATATATATATATATATATATATATATATATATATATATATATATAGAGAGAGAGAGAGAGAGAGAGAGAGAGAGAGAGAGAGACAGACAGACAGACAGACAGAGAGGTACACACACACAGACACAGAGAGAGAGACAGACGGACAGGCAAACAGACAGACAGAGAAATAGACAGAGAGACAGACAGATAGACAGACAAACACAGAGAGACGGACAGACAAAGATAAACAGAGACCAACAGAGAGAGCGAGAGAGAGAGGGAGAGAGAGAGAGAGAGAGAGAGAGAGAGAGAGAGAGAGAGAGAGAGAGAGAGAGAGAGAGAGAGAGAGAGAGAGAGAGAGAGAGAGGCAGGAGGAGGGGGAGAGAGAGGAGGGAGAGAGAGAGATATAGATAGATAGATAGAGAGAAAGAGCAAGAAAGAGAGAGACAGAGGGGGAAAGAGAGGGAGGGAGAGAGAGAGGGAGAAAGAGAGAGGGAGACAGACAGACAGACAGACAAACAGACACAGAGAAAAAGAAAGATAGAGACAGAGAGCAAGAGACAGAGATACAAACAGACAGAGAGAGAAAGTGGAAGGGGTACGATAGAGGTGGATAGACAGACAGACAAATTAACTGACGGATCCAGATAGACAGAGAAGAGGGGGTGTAAAGCTGTTGTCATATATATATTATGTCCTCCTCATTATTTCTCCTTCCGTCATGCGTTACATCTTCATTTTCTTTTTTTATTCCCTTTTGGTACTCCTTTATTTAAAAGAAAGACTTAATTTTATTGAAATCATTATTGGCTGGCATTTTATATACATTTTTAATTTATATACATTTCGCACCTTCAGTGTAAATTTTGTCTTGATTGATACTTCCTTTCATTCACTCTCTATCATTTCTTCTTTCTAGACACAGTGAGATATAGATCTAGTCTTACATTTATCCTATCATTTCTTCTTTCTAGACCCAGTGGGATATAGATCTAGTCTTACATGTATCCTATTTTTTCCTTCTTGTTTCCCATACTCACACGTCTCTCTCTCTCCTTTCTTTCTTCCTGCCTGTTTTCTTTTTTCTCTTCTCTCTCTCTCTCTCTCTCTCTCTCTCTCTCTCTCTCTCTCTCTCTCTCTCTCTCTCTCTCTCTCTCTCTCTCTCTCTCTCTCTCTCTCTCTCTCTCTCTCTTTCTCTCTATTTCCTCTCTATTTCTCTCATTCTATCTCCTTCTCACCTTTTATTACTTATTTATTTTCATATTTTTATTTCATTCTAGATCTGAACCTTTCCACTCTCGCTCTTTCTTCACACCACCCTCTGCTACGTTTCTTAATATCACTGTCTTTTTCTTTCTTTCTTTCTCCTTTATGTTTTTCTTCTGACATCACATTGTGTGATGCCGGAGGTATTACTTAGATCTAGATTTTAGATATTTCTCGTTTGTTGTCTGACGAAGGGTTATACCCGAAACGTCACGTGTTTGTTCTATCTTTATTAGTGGAGTTGTCACTTATTGTCATATTTCGCCTATTGTCTGGCAGTACGTTTTCTGTAAGTCTGCTGTCTTCACAATGTGTATGATGAAACATGAGTTTGTTTGTTTGATTTGATTTGATTTACTCACATCCTGACTAAGGCGATCTCAGGATTTTTGGTAGGATTTTTAAATTTTGCCCGGGACCTCCTTTTTATCGTCCGTCTCCGGTGGGACTAGGTGTCGATCCACCTACCTGGACCAGGGGTAGACTTTGCTTGAAAAAATCGCAAAAATGTTTCAACAGTTGGCATGGCTTGTCCGCATTACCTTTTGGTTGACTACCGAGGCCCCCTGAAACATGAGATCAACAAACTCAGAAATACGACACGATTTGAGAAAGTTAATCGACTCGTTACTACGTAAATTTCTCCGGAACATCTCATTGATATCCACAACAAATCAGGGCTAAAATTGAATTCCAAATACTAGAGAGTTCATAGTGGTAAACAAGAATGTTCACGCCACAGTAACTACACTAGAACTAAGATAAAGACGAGATGAATTTGAAAGATATTTATGATGAAAATAACATTCATTTGTAACGATATCAAATCATAAAATAACGTTCAGCGTTTCTACGTTCCTATCGGAGCACGATGAGTAGTTGTGCAGACACAACATGAACCAACGATCCTGTGCAAAGTATAGAATCTAAACTTAAATCTAAGTATAAAAATATGCGCGCCTCTTAAATTGGGGTATAGATTGGATTGAAAGGCTTTGAAGGATTTGCTCATGACTACTTGATAGTTTATTTTCATAAAATGTCCCTCAGAAATAAACCATATCGAGATAAGGATAAAAGGTGAGAAGAATTCAGATTCAGAGAATCTGAATAGTGAATGGCACTGGTCATGACATACAATATATGTAACATGCTTTAACTTTCTGAACTATGACGAGATTGCGTGATTTTTAGATCCTTTTTTGGGGTTGTTTGGTGGGGGGGGGGCATACATTTTATTTGTTGTTTTATTTTCGTACTATTTTCTTTGTGTGTTTTTGCACACATGTGTTTAGATTTACTGTGTTGTTTTTTACCACTTTTTCCTTTTTATTTTACCTTCTTTCCTTTTGTCTTATGTTGAATTCTACAATGATTCAATACGTATAATCAAAATTTGTGCAAAATTACCTCCATCAATGATCACAGAACCCAATGTCCAGCTCAAAACAGTGCTTCAAGTGAAAATTTAACAGCCTTTGGCTGAATATAAACATTGGCTTACAGAAGAAAATTTGCCAGATGCGCAAAATAATCATGAGGAAGAGATCTTAACTCTAAATGAAACAAATGCATTATCATAAAAGAAAAAAAAGACAACGCTCTAAGAAAACATTGGTTAGATTTATTTTAGGAATGTAAAAAGGGAGCATGCAGTACATGGTTCAGACTAGGTGTAACAGGATTTTTAGTGGTACAATAACTTAGTATTTCAAAGTTCTGTTTCAGCTTCAAAAACATGCATTTTCATGAAAATACGTTTAGCAGAATAGATATTTAGTGGGAGTAGAAGTGCACGAGCAGTAGTGATGGTGGTTGTAATAATAGTAGTAGTAGTACTAGTATCAGTAACTGTAGTAGTAGCAGAGTAAGTAGAGCAGATTAAGTTGTGTTACTAGTAGTTATTTAAGTATTCTGAAATGTTCTTAGAATATCATCTTGGCAAAACCATCATTACAATGTAATTTACCATGACTGTTTCTTCTTGCATCTTTGTATTATTAAATTCTCTTTAATGTATCGATACATTGCACTGGTTTATTCTAATTCAAATATTATTTCTATTCAAGATCCTTGCTTTTAGAAAAGGAGAGTGAAAAGTTGCGAAGAGAAATTACAGAATTGGAAGATGCTCTTATTCTTCACTCAAGGTTTGAAGAAGAAAGGGACCAGTCAGTACGAGGAATATTAAGGTAATTGAAAACAATCAAGATGCAAGAGACAATCACTACTTACATATATAGTTTCAAAATATTCTTTTCAATGATAACATTCACCAATGTATCTCTTATGTATATATGTCATGCTTAATTAAATAAATCACATCAGAGAAATTCACTAATTTAATCATGTTTATTATTTGTCCATCATATTCTCTGACATATTGTATAACAGGCTTGCAACCACCATTTCTTTGCGATTATTTTCAAGTAGGGGGGGGGGGGTAATAAACCATGAGATGTGCTTAGCAAAGTATAAACATGTAAGGATTTCTTATATTTTTATGATGCCACATTTTTTTAGGCTTTGTTTTCCTTCAATGAATGTCTTTATTTGCATTACATGGCCTTTAGGAAAGAATTAGGAGGATCTCATTGGGAATATGGAGGAGAAGGAAAGGTGTGCACATTCAGATCTCAAAAGGATTTATCTGAAGAAGCAAAGAGAAATGGGAAAGAAACGCATCAAGTAAAAAAAGAAGCAGACAAAGTGAAGGAAAAAGACGAAAATAGTCATACTTTCAACAAAACCAAGGTCCCAAAATCTCTCCTGGTAATTCCCTCATTTCATTACAAAATAATTATGGCTACTTGAAACAGTTATTAAGATATGCTAATTATTTTGTAATGACCATGGTGTTACTATTCTTTACTAAAAATGTTATTTTGTTTTCGATCACCATTTTTTCTCCTTTTTTTTATAAGGTAAAATTTGATATGTAATCAGACTATCAAAAGATGTTTTTATTTTTTAGGATAAATAAAAGTTTCTAGATCTAGCTATACTGTAACTTTAACGTAATGAGATTTATATGGTTTCAAATTGTTTGATTTTATTATTCCCCTTAAAACTATTCTAGTTCTTATAAGTTATAATTCTTCTTTTTCTCTCACAAGAATACATTACCAGTAAGAAACACTGGTTTGTCATCACAAAAATCAGAAACTACAATTGAGGAAAGCAAGAATAAAATAGATTCGAAATTAGCTGCATTAAAGCTGAATGGAATTTGTCCCAAGTTCATAAAAGTTTGGCTAATGCAAAGGATTAAGCCCATCAGTGAAGATCCAAGTGTGATGAGGCATACACAAGAGGAAAATTCCATCAGAGATTTGAAGAGCAAGGTATTGGCCAAAGCCACTGCCAAGATCTTGAATAAACCAGGATTCTCTAAGAGCAGCTCACTTGAAAAGGATGTTTCTCAAAAGCATTAAAAATATCTCTCCGAAAAATAAACCTGCCATAGCGAGCCACAGTAGTAGTACTCCAAAAATGAAAGACAGAAATGAGGCTGGAATAGAGTGTTTCCAACTATTTTGTGGAAATCAAATACTCAAAGTAGGACAGATGAGAAGGACAACTTTGAGAAGACTCAATCTTATTACCATCATAAATCCAAGCTCAATGTGGCGAATGGAAGACCTCACCAAGATGAGCCTACATACCTGTCCAACAGAGATGAAGTTTTGGATAACAAGAATGATATGATTGACTTATGTGGAACTAAAAGTACTGTGCAGGAGTATTCAAACAACAAAATCACATCAAATTTAAACAGCACTTTACCACAGTCCCCCCACAAAGATTCATCTATACTAAGTTCCCATTCTAATAAATCAAACAGCTCTGATAATGTATTGGTTACTGAACCTGTAACTGGTATGCAAAGGGAACTAAGGGGAGATGTTGTACATAATGGAAAGATTGCAGGTGAATATCTTGATATGCATTTAATTGTTTGTAAATATGAATTTTGTTACACATACACACACACATCTTTCTATCTATCTATTTATATATTTTTTCTATCTGTCTGTTTATCTATCTACAATCCTATCTGTTTATATATCTTAAAGAAATGACGATATATAGCCATACATGCATGCAGTATACTTTTTTTCATGTTGTCCTGTCAATAATACGCTTGATGTCTTCTTTAAAAAATAAAGTAAAGTTTCATCGATGTACTAAGTAATTTAGAGTAAAAATTCAGTACATTATTTTGTAGCGGGTTTACTTTGGGGGTTTTTTTTCCCATATTTTTTCACACAGATGGATTTTATGTTTCAATCAAAGTTTTTTAGAATTAATGCTGAGCTTTTTCTTCTTTTTTGGTTTGCATCTTAATATGGTTAGATCGAAACAGCTCAATCATTCATTGAATATCTTTTTCTTAACTTACAAATTTTCTGATGAAATTTGAAACTTTATATTTTGCATTGTCAAGCCTTGTTCAACCTTGTTCTTTTCCAGTCACATCGGATGGTAAATTTCCACCCCTTAATGAAGAGGTTCTCATATGGCTTCAGAATCTAGGCTTACATGCTACTCAAGATTATGTTGATCTTTTTGCTCATCACCAAATGGACATGGCCAGTGTGAGACTTCTGACTTCCACCCAGCTTCGGGAAATGGGAATTCATGCTCTAGGCCCTATCATGAAAATCATCAAGGGGTTCAAATACTAGGTCGGAGAAATTCAATTGATGATGTTGACTAAAGCACAACCGTTGAAAACAACGGTAAAGAAAACAAAAACACTGAAGAATCAAATTCTAGTCATAAAAAACATGTTGAAGTATTGTCTTCAGGTACATTCACAGACCTTGAAGGTAAAGAGACTCTTGACAATTCCTATCAAAGAAGTGCAGAAAATGATCTTTTAGCTTCTCTTAATGTACATAGAAACTATAGAAAGTCACCAAGAGAAAATAATACTAAGCCTGAAAGACCTGTGTCGTTGAACAGTGGTCAGACAAAAAAGAAATCCTCCAGTCCACTGAAACTGGATGGAAGGAGACATTTGATGAGGCAGAATTTCTCGATTTAAATGATAGATCTCCTATCACAGATCTTGATGTGCCTTTAGCTGTGACAGTACAGGAGAAAGCAATTTCATCTAGGCATACCAAATCTCAGAAGAAATCAGAACAACCAAAAAGACAAAGTCAAGATCATCAAGAAAACCTCCTCCAATTATAACCAGTGGCAAGGCAACAGGTGATGGTACGTATTTAATCTTATGCATCTGTCAGAAAAATGAGAGAATATTTCTCTTTAAAATTTTCTCCAGTTGCAAAAACATTGCAACATTACTTTTTTTTAATAGCATTAATTTGGTTTAGATTGAGAGATAGAAGAAGAGTAAATTTTCTTTTTAATTTTATTTCTTGATTGTATAATGAGGGTATTGTGCTTCCTTTTACGACTTTTATAATCATATCCCTTTAGAATTGAATCCTTTATTGATTTTTATTCATTAGATACACAATATTTTTTTCAGGCGTTATGTCAGCTGCTCAGAAATATACAGAAAAGCAGAAGCAACAAAACTTGAAAGATCATGCTGAAGGAAGGACAACAGCACGTCGAAGAGAGGTGAGGATTTCATTTGTAGTTGTTGCATGCATTATAAATAAGAATTATGGTTGGTTTTTGTTTGGTTTGTTTGTTGAATTTTTTTACAAGATGCAGGGGATTTGCTTTTGGGGGCATTCTTATAGGTTTTGTTGGGAGCTGTTTTTTTTGGATAATAGTAATACTGTTGTGTCCATTTGAGTGATTTAAGATATTTTAATACTTTTGAAGAATTATTAACAGACCCAGTTGATTTCTTTTTACATACAATTGTTTTGTAATATCTCGAAAACATTCTCCTGAATTTCACATGAAGTTGATCCATTCAAATTTATTTTTACAGAAATATTTTTTTGACTTTCAATATAATTATAAATGACAATAAGTTGGGTTGTGTTTTTTTGTGATAAAGAATAATATTTATACTAGCATTATAATATTAGAAACACACTTAGATATTGAGTATATTTTATACATGTATATATATGTAGTGTATATATGTATGTGTGTATTCACCAACAACTGATATGATATTTCATTGTTCTGTCAATGTACTACATATATTCGTATGATTTTTTTTATGTCTGTAACCAAATTTTCCCTTTGTGGGATGAATAAAGTATTATTATTATTATTATTATTATTATTATTATTATTATTATTATTATTATTATTATTATTATTATTATTATTATTATTATTATTATTATTATTATTATTATTATTATTATTATTATTATTATTATATATATATGACAATAAGTTGGGTTGGGGTTGTTTGTTTGGTAAAGAATAATATTTATGATCAATTGTCATAACTATGAAATTACTCATTAAAATTAGTGTCTTTATAATTTTTAATTGTAAACATGACAAATATTTGTTTTTGGGTCTCTACCAACAGAAACGTGATGAAATGGCTGCTAGACACCATGTAAGGAGGAGGTCTTCAAGCTTTGACAGAGATTTGTCAACCTCAACCCCAAGCCTTCTCTACAGAGATCCTCCTCTTTCACCAACAAGGATAAAAAGGTGATTGAGCAAGTGAGTGTTTTTGCTCTTATTCTAAGTGTACTTATAAAATTGAATTTCATAAAATCAAATTTTAATATTTATTTAAAAGGGGGAAGGGGGGTGGTACCTGGAGTAGCGAGTTGAATTTGGGGACCAACATGCAGATTCTCATTTTTTGCATATTTGTGTAGACGTTTATAGCTCAAAATGTTCATACGAAGTATAACTATTTATTACAGAATATTTTATAGGTGAAGGTAGGAGAAAAAGTAAAAACTTTCTGATCAATTTCCTGAAATTGAGTGAAAAAGATCGCATGGAAAAGCTTTTTATTCTGTGACGGTAAATAGCCACTCTGCTGTTAGTTTTGCAAAAACACATTTGCCAAGTTAAAGGTCCAAGCATAGTAGGAGAGATTGCTGATTACACTATTTTTTATCATTATCAGTCCTCTTGTATTATTTGTGCTGCTGTTTGTCATGTTTCAAGGTTCTACAAATTTTGTCTTCTTCTCCCAGGTACCCATTGAGAAAGAGCTGTCTGAACATCTTGTGACAAGATCAGGTATATTTCAGTCTTAGCATGAATAAAATAAAGATTCAATTGAATTAAATTCTCAAACATATCATCTTAGGTCACTTTTATACACAAAATAAATAGGCATCTCGCAATCTTGGGATTGGTGTCAAAAGTGATTTACTGATAACAATTTAATTTGTTTTGAGTTATTTTTTCTTTAGTTGTCTTTTTCTTCAAAGGTTTACAAAATTATCCTGGAAGAAAACTTGTTTTGACAATTTCTCGGATATATTCACATGTAAAGAAATATAGAAAAAGGAATGCAAGGAGCAAACAAGGGCTGAGTCGACAATTCATAATATTTGGTATAGAAAAGCACTTGGTGTGAGGCATAAAACTTGAGACAAGATGACTTTATCATCTACACATATAGACGAATTACATTTTGGTGCATATACATAACACAGATACTCACATGCATGCATGTATACACAGTCTTTCACAATTTTTGTCGTGCATTGTATCATTGATCTTAAATTAATGGGCAAGAGAGATAGTTTACATATATGTCATTCTTAATGGGCTTGCGTAATCTGTAACTGTGTCAGCTGTGACTCATATTATAATTTTTACCTTTTATTGGATGGTAAATTATTTTTTATTGGAGGGTGTTTCCAATTTGCATTTGCAGTTCTTTTCTTGAACCTTTTCTCAAGAAAGCAGTTTACTTTTGATGATTTTTTACCCTGCTTTAAAGTTTTGAAGACAATTTCATAAACCTATTTGTTTCAAAATCTAGATAACATCGAGCAAGACTGGGAAACAGAAAATGGGAAAAGACAAGAAGGTCAACAGAAAGATGAAATGAAAATGGAGGAAATTGTCTCTGTGGTAAAGACTGATTATGAAATTAAAAACTAAATAATTCCAAAGGGTGCATAGACATGTATAAACTATGGCTTCGCTATTATAATCTATAATCATTGTACGATGTTGACACTTGAGCATACTTTGTGATTGGTCTCATATGCTCTTTTCAAGTAAGGTGTCTGTATTAATTAAGACAAAACTTTGTCACTGGTCTTATATGCTCTTTTCAAGTTAGTTGTCTGTGTTAATTAAGACAAAAATAGGAGAATTATTTCTATTTTTTTGTGAACTTAAACCACGTTGTTCTTTTGTTTAATTATGTAAAGTTGTCAATAAATACAAATCTACAGGCACCACTGATTTGTTAAGTTTAAGTGAATTAAGTTAATTTCTTCAAATATCAGTTATCAATCAGGTTACATGAAAAGAAGTCACGATGTAAGACAATAACAACTGGGTGATGGGGTTGTTTCTAATGATTTAATGGCTTGTGTTCAGATGTTCTGTCTTTAAACATTTTTATTTTACACGATCAAACACTTTTTAATGTTTTACAGATGAAAGCACTACCAGATGATGGCTTAAAAACACAAGACGATAGTCAACTTTTGACTCTTTGATGTTGTTCGAGAACTCCAAAAACAGTTGAATGATCTTGAACAACATTTAGTCCAAACTAAAGATGGGCAATGCATTGTCAATAAAACATGCCCTGAGGAGAATGCTGATCTCTCATTGAATGGAATTGCCTTAGCACAAGAAAGCCATGCTGGTCCTCAAAGTCTTCAAATGGATGGCAATGGAAATGACTCTAGTAAGGAGACTTTGTCTGACAGAAAGTCAGCAAGAGAACGCAGGACGGAGAAGCAAGTTATCAAAACACGGGAGAATTATGATGAAAGACATATGGAAACAAATTCTGAAGTTTTCAGAGCTTCCACTGATAATAATGGAACCTCTAAAATTGTTTTGAAGTCTGATGAACCTCCAACAACTTCATCAATTTTGATCGGACATAGGATACCATTTAGTTTAAATGATTCAGTGGCAGAGTCTCATACAGTTGAATCAACCAATCAAGGCCTCAAGGCGAACGATTTTGATCCCAGAGATCTTTTGAAGCACTCTCAATATATCTTTAAATCTCGAAGTAAGTGTCACTATCATTTTGGTACATTTATCTAACTTATTTCTGAAAATTTAGTAACATTTATTTTAATAGTTACAGCTAAGTCTACCGCTTTGTTTCTATTATTATTATTAAAAGTCATGACGATGTAAAAAAAGAATCAGAATAGATTATCAAGACCTTTGCATATTTCTCAATCAAGGTTGTGTTTTTCAGCTAACATGATAACGAAATATGATTTTCATTATTTGTGTATGTTGCAAATGTTTCAGAGCTCCAAGAACAATTAGACCTCAGAGTATTGGCCTCCGAAGATCGCCTCAATAGGATAGAAATTGATAAACGGGATATTTCCTTTGAGAGAAAAGGTATGTTTCTGCTTTCTTTTGTTAATGTTTGTGTCAATGTATCTTTCCTTAATCTTAGAAGAGCAAAACAAGCTTTATTTCATCAATAATTTAAAAGAATTGAAAACAAGGGATGATTTTAAAATAGCAAACGAAGGGAATTATTTTTACTTCAGAAATTATTTTTTTTTACATCAATTGACATTATTCAATTATGGAGGAAGACAAACTGTGTTATTTTACAAATGTTTTACATCCTTTTCAATTTTCAGACTTACTTGGAGAGGGTGTTTTTTCCCAAGTCTTTAAAGGAAATATCAAGGTTCACAAGTGGCAGTGAAGCTGTTAAGAGCCCCATTGTTATCAGTGGACAAAAACTATTTTTCTGCAGAGGTAAATATTTGATCATTTTATAGTTTTATCTTTTGCAATTTTGTGTTTTTGTGTAATCTTTAATCTTGTGTTAACAATAGCATACAAATGAAAATTGAAAAGTATTATTAGTTTAACAATTTAACATAATACACATTGATTATAGTGTGAATTCAAGATATTTAGGTGAAAAATATAAATGCAGACCATCTTGATTTTCCTTTTGTTTTGTATTTTAGGATTAGTCATCTTTCCTTATGTTTTTTTTTCCAAGGTAGAGGTCTGTTTTGAATGCATGTCAGTTCAGACTTTTATAAACCTAATGCATTCAGTAAACAATCATTGTGACTTTTTTTAAAATCCTGTAAAAATATCAGCAAGATCTTTCTGTTCTCCTTATTTCTTTTCAACTGCTGACCGGGCACACAGTTGCAAATAGTTGCATATCATAGTTTGTGTTTTTGTTCTCAATAAAGGTTTCTTTACTGCAAGAGCTCAGGCACCCCCACGTTGTCATGCTTCTTGGAGTCTGCACATCACATCCTCAACCATTAATGGTGCTAGAACTCATGGAAGGAGGAAACTTATTTGATCACCTTCACAATTATTCATTGTAAGTAGAAATAAAGTTTAAGATTGAGCAGTTGATTAATTTAAAGGAAGCTTTAAATTATTATTTGTACCAGCTTAAGATGATCTTGGGGGTATCAAAACATTTTCAACTCCTTCACAATTTTTTTTATGAAGTCTACAACTATTTGTTTCCTGGCATGGAAATGAATAATAAAGAGCAAACAAAATTGATTGATATCGTCTGCAATGTACGAGACTGAGCTAATAAACCAAGTGACCCAATGATGTCTAAAGTCAAAGTTATTTTATTAAAATAGTCTTCCAAAATACATGAAACAATGTAATCAATAAAAAAAATTCTCAGACATAAATAATGATTTTAAAAGCAAAATATAGCAATGAAATTGTTTTGACTATGCGATCGTGCTCCTTATAAGATAAACCCCTTGAGAGTAAAGCTTAGCTTGTAGCGTTGATTACAATGCATTTTTCTTCTTCAAATCATAATGAATTCTGCCTTCAAAATTATGCTGAAAGTTACCTGAAGCACCAGATCTTATACAATACATGCTTTTATTTTCTTTAAAGTTGCTTTATCAATGTATGATTTTTTAATGTTTTAAAGTTAAACTCAGGTAGGATGATCGAGGATATGAAAATAACTGAAACTATACTTTTCTCTCTTATAGCTCCTATTCAGCAAGCCAAATATTATCTCTAGGGACAAGGAAAACACAAATGCAACAAACTTTATACTAGAACATATATTGACATGTGATAATGACTTTATAGTCGTAACGGATGGGTAAGATAAAAGGGAGATAATGGAATTATTTTGTTTGTGGAATCTGATAAGAAATCATGTAACTATGAAACAAACCTAATGATATTTTTTATCAAAACTCAACATTTCATTTTTTGTTTAGTTTTGTGGATTACTTTTTTTCTTTTACTGCGGTGCAACTTTTTATATGTTTTATAATCATTATTTTGTCCTCTTAGGCCTCATCTCTCAAAGTCAGATGTTTATCAAATTTCACATGATGTGGCATCGGGAGTATCATATCTTCATCACCACAGACCTCCAGTTCTACATCTTGATTTGAAATCTAGAAATATCCTCCTTGGTTTCAGAAATCGAGCCAAAATTGCAGATTTTGGATTTTCGAAACTAAAGTAAGGTTCATACGTTTTATAATAAGCTGTTATTTATGTTGTAAAACATTTCTGACATTTATTGAAGCATTCAATTTGTTATAGCTTGTTTAAGGAGTATTTAGCTCAGGAGACAGCCAGTGGCTTACATTTCTTTAGATCTAATTATAATGTAATATTTTACTTGCATTCTGTCTCGTAAAAATGAGTCGATATGCTTCATTCTGTTTAACACTCTTTATACTTTTGCAGATTTTTTAAATCCATTCAGTACCTGTTGAATCTTGTCAGTGATCTAGATAAAGAGAGATGTGGAACTTGTTAACAAGATTACGGGAATGTTATGATGATTTGATTTTTTTCAGACATCTGGGATACGATTTCTATACAAATGTCAAGATTTGCCTTTGGTGTATCTTTTGGTAGATTTTTGATGAAGACAATGTCCAACTTGTATCATTTTGGTATAAAAAGAGAAGAAATTTTGTAGATTCAAAACCAGTTTTCAGTCTTGTCACAGGTTGAATCTAAAGGATTTGACCTCTTACATTTCTTGATATTGAGATGATTGTTTCATCATTATCGTAAGGAAATGAATTTTGTGTAGACTTTTAAATGAATTTAAGATCAATAACTAGCAAATGATTTTAATTATTAAATGTCATTTGTAGGCATGAAGGGACATCAAAATTTCTCGAGCAAGCAAACCAAGGGCATTACCAGGGTCTCCTGCATGGATGGCTCCTGAACTTTTTATCAGCTGGGAAATAACTGCCAAGGCAGATGTGTACAGTTTTGCTATTGTAATGTGGGAAATGATTACTAGACAGCATCCATATGAGGGATTTTCCATGTTTCAGGTATGAACTTTATGATAAAGGATAAATTCATCAGTGTATTAGAATGTCTATTTTAGTCTTAATCTATGATATATGTTCAGAATAAGATATATCTTTTTACTGATTTGATATGTCTATACACAAAAGACTAATGAATGTACTCAAAGGGATCGGCAGTTCTTTTCAAGTTTCAATTCTTGACATATCCTTTTTTTTTTTTAATATCATTGTTATTTGATAATGTTGTAACAAGAAATGTTAACATGTCTGACTGAAAAAATTTGAGACGCTTACAGCCAAAAAAAAAGATTTTTCATTTCATGCGTAGAAAGTAAGAAAAAATAACTTGACTTTCTTAAAGTAACGCTCCTCAAAGCTGTCATTGCCAATATGACCAGAGCCTTTCCTGCTTTCTATAGTATTTAAGGGGAATAGGTGATAATGCATCACCCCTGGACAGAATACTAGTAGGGAAATGTATATTAAGTGTCTTTCACTTGGAACACAATATCGGGCATTGCTAGTATTCAAAACCAGGACCTCAACCAAATAAGGCCACAATGTCATATGACTTTCTTTACTTTATATGACATAAAAATGAGACAGCTATTAAATTTTGTTGTCCTTCATTTTTAACTGCATAGATCCTTGAGCACGTGAGACTTAATAGGAGACCACAGCTGCCCTCTGGGTATCCACAAAAACTAATTCAACTAATCACAAAGTGTTGGGAGCAGAATCAGCTGCTAGACCAGGTTTTAAGGTAAGTGGTTCATGAGTTATGAATGTGTTTCCTATCTTGTGTATGAACCAAATCTGGAATGATTATAACAATATGAAAGGACAAGAATGTAGTCATTAAATGTATTGATTTTCCTATAAATCAGAATACACAACAAAAAAATGTTTAAATGCACCTCTTGTTCTATCCAAGAAGTGCTGCCAGATACAACCCACTGGTCCAGATTTAACATAAATAAAAGACTCTATCATTCTTATAGTCCTAACTCAAGTCGTTGTAGGTTTAGATGTAGTTGGTCAGCTGATTGTAACAGTGTTGATAGAACTAGGACTTGGATTATCTCCATGATCCAAATCGCTAGTTTCACTTTTTTGGGAGTATAAAAATGTCATTATTATCCTCGACTTTGACTTTGCTCTCAAACTCATAATAATTTTGTAAAACACCTCATCTGCAGTCATTCGACATTTTCTGTACATAATTTTCGTAGACAAACTGTGGTTTTAACTCATGGAAAATGAAAATTAACTCTTAGTGCAGAGCTATACAAAGCCACACTTTCATATCCCTAAAATATAAGGTGATGATAGGATTAAAATGCGTTTTGTATTTTCATTATGAGAATGCTCGTAGCCTTGACCGGTAGTTATCTGTCTGTCAATACAACCTTCTTTAAGATATGTCAGCCTTTCACTACTTTCAGCTTTTTCTCATGTGCCATGTTCCCCAATTTTTAAAATCTTTTTCAGGATATTCTCAAGTCCTTGGAAGCAGTGTTTTTGGATTTTGAATGGGTTGATTGGCCCTGAGGACCTGGTCTATGGAGAGCTTGATGAGAATACTACCATCAGTGAAAGAAAGGAAATGAAAAGAGTGACAACAATGCAAGGCAAAGAGTAACTGTTAATGTAGTAGATGAAAGAGAAGTGATGAGTCAAGGTGAGAAGGATGTGGATGTCAGTGTCAGCACTACTATCTGGGACAATTTGGATGTCAGGTCGATTTCTTCTGATGACGTAGAATGCTTAGAGCATGATAATGATAATTCGAATATAGATGTAGACAATCATGTTCAAGAAAAGCAAGGAAATGATGAGGAGGAACAGTTACACAATGAATGTCAGAGTAAAATAGAAAGTGATGATGACAATTTCTCTGAAACTTGTTCTCAGATAAAACCCAGAGAATCCTCTGAAGAGACACCGATATCACCACAGGAGTCACACATGAGGCTGTCTGTAAATAGAATATCAACTTTACCAGAGGCATCCCTAGGCTTTTTCCATCACCACGCATCAGAGAGATGGCAAAGAAGCAGGCTGTGGAAAGAAATTCTTCTGTCTTCCTTTCCCTTTCCCATGCTGTAGATCAAGGCAGTGAAGTTAAAGCTGATTCAACAGCACTTCGGAAAGCAGCTGTTTATCCTCATGAAGTTGAAAAACTGGAGACCCTTATGCAAAAGTATCTTCCGTCACCTAGGAATAAAGCTTTAATCAATCAAAGGCCACTTGTGCACAATGGAAACAGGACAGACAAGTTGCTTCCTGAGACAATCCCTGAATAAACCCAAAAGCCTCCAAAGCCAGACAAACCTCAGAATCTTTCGGCATTTTCCAAGTCTTTGAATTTTGATCTTTCCTCAACCGCTTTAGAAGGAGCAGTTCAGCTTGAAAATACTGAGAATCAGCTTTCAGAGAAGAGACCAAAGGCATCTCCATTGGCTCAACAGCAAAGCAAACTAAACAAAACCCCAAATAAACCCTCAGGAGATACAGGAAATGAATCTTTATTCAGGTCATTAGATGACAGAATGGAGGTCCAAGCTGTGAGTTTGCCTCCAACAGATCTACCTTCTCTTCAACAGCATACTCACCATGTAAACCCTGCATTTAAAAGCATTGAAAATGTAAAGCATCATTCAGAAGATTCATACAAGGTTATATCCAAATCATTTTCTGAAAATAAAAGTGATGAAAGCTTTACTTCTATTAATATTACAGTGAAAAATGAAGACAGAGAAGATATGAATGTTGTCTCTCCTCAAAAAATTGGGAAAACTTTATCCAGAAAATGTTCACCTTCCTCAAATAGTTACGAATCTACCTTTTACAAACCACTGTCAAAAGTAATGAATTTGATACTATCTCAGATAAAAGTCCTGAAGCCAAAAATGTTACCAAATCAGAGGATGAGGTCAAAAAAGAAAGCAAGATAACATTTCTTCAAGCACACAAGAAAACATTTCTTTGCAAGACAATGAAGGTATGAAAGATAATAAGATATCATTGCCATTCTTATCTGAACTTCAGAATAAATCAACTATTAAGAAGACAGAAGAGTCTTCTGGTAACAATGAAAAACACCTCAATTCAAATACGGCAACAACACTGGTGCACTGTCAGTCTCAATCCCTCATTTAAATTTAGATTGTTTTGATAAATCTGATGGAAACATTTTATCCATACCTCAATCAATGCAATTCTGCCCGTCTCTCACCAACCTTTCCAGCCATCAGATTCTCAACAGGATATTCATTCAGACTCAGAGTCTTCCATTTCTACAGATTTTTCTGCAGACAGTCTCAGTGTCACTTTGTCAGATGATGATGATGACTCCATAGACTCATTCAAAGTCACAGGTTCTGACCAAAATGCAAACAATTCTCATAGAAAGAAAAAAAAGAACACACAAAGGCAAACATGCAGGTGAAGTGTTCCATATTAATAGAACATCAGATGCAAAATCTTCTTCTGTCCAAATGCCAGAAATGTTTCAAAAACAAAAATACAGACAAGACTGTGTCAGAGAAAGTTTCTTTTTATTTGACGACTTTCAGTTGGTGAATGACACCAAAGAGAATTTTGGGAAAATTGAGGATATGAGCAAAGAACATAAGATGATGAATACTTCCCCTAAGCCCACAAACCTGGTCAAATTTAATGAACCTTCCTTCGGTCCAAGCGTGTTGAATATAAAAGGGGAAGAATTCAATTAAATCACTTTCAAAAGTTCAGGAAAAAAACAACCAATGAAAGTAGACCTTCGTGGTAAAACTAGTTATGAAAAGAAAAGGCCCAGTCAGTTGAAAACCAACTCAGAGCAACAGAAGATTCATAAGCCTCACCAATTCAAGAGATTCGATGATGCAAACTTTTCTGTGGAAGAAAGGCATCATAAGCCTCACTGGCCTGCCTCCTGTTTCACATGATGAGCCAAACATTAGGCCTTTAAGAACCGTGCAGTTTTCTTTAGAAGCTAGCATGTTGGTTAATCAGAAAAAACAGCTGAAATCAGTGGCTGTTCATGGAGGTCCACCTTTGTTGGGGAGGAAGGAGGTGAACAAGTCTATGCCATCAGTTGCAAGCATTTTGAAAAAGGTAAAAAGCATTTACATTTAGTATGGTTTGTTAACAAATGTATAAGAAATCTTGATAACTTAAAGGTGTATGTAAGCTCTTTAAAAGATATATAACATAATGGAAAGTATACATCATAAGTACACACTGGGAGCAAAGTACAGTCGACTCTGATTAATTGCAACATGGCGTAAGTCGCAAGATTGTTGCGATTATCCAAAGTTGCTATAAAACGAATTTCGTCATGTACCTAATGTTTAAGGTCATTTCACTACTTGGCAACTATATATTTTTTGCATAGATAACATTACCCTCAGAGTTTCATGAACTTGCGACCGTTATGAACATTCTCATCTTTGTCAAAACACAGCCAATAAAGCATACTGCTGTACTTAAGTTCATTGTTTATGTTGCTGTCTGTCTGTGTGTGTGTGTGTGTCTCTCTCTCTCTCTCTCTCTCTCTCTCTCTCTCTCTCTCTCTCTCTCTCTCTCTCTCTCTCTCTCTCTCTCTCTCTCTCTCTCTCTCTCTCTCTCCTCTCTCTCTTCTTTCTCTCTCTCTCTCTCCCTCTCTCCCTCATTCTCTTTTTCTTCGTTCTCTATATCTTTTCTTTTGCTTCCTTTTCTCTTTCTCTCTCCCCTTCCTCTCCCCCCATTCCTTTCTTTCTGCCTCTCTTGTAACTAAGTTTATTTTGTTTTCTTCTTTCTACTATCTTTTATTTTTTATTTCTTGTTGTATTAAGGCTTGTTCTGATGATGGAAATCCTCATCATTAATTGTCGGCTTTCTTTTTATTTTAAAACACATAAACTTGCATACTCAAGTGAACAGAGACGGACAGACAGACATTAATTTGCGAATATGCGTTTGTTATATTTGGCATTTTTGTTTACATTTGTTGTTAGTTAAGTATGTCATGAGTCATTTAGTCAGCTTTTTTTATATGTCTATACAATTATAATTCACTTTGCCTTAGTCAGTATACATTTGAAATCAAAGTGTGCAATGATTTATTCCTTGGGTTTTTTCAGGCCATAGAGGAGAAGAAGATTTGCATTGGGAGACAATTTGGAAAGCCAGGACATAACACCTGAAGCTTCATGGTCGATTCAGGATTAGGACTTGTCATTGTTTCCTTAAAACCCTGATTATATTTATATATATATTTTATAAAATTTATTCATATAAAAAGTATAACAACATCAACAACAATACTGGGAAAATAATAACAACAACAACAATAAAAGAGCAAGAACAAAATTGAAGATATGTGACAGTTTCATTCAGAATGAAAGTCGATGTCAAATAATTACAAATAATAAAGTATTGATATGAAAATTTACAATTTCAAAGATGGAACGATAAATGAGTTCAGATGGAGAAAAAAACGTACTGTAGTGAATAAACACATCTCCTTGTATCCTTGTATGCCTTTTTGTGTGTGATAGATAGAAAATGTTCCAAAGTGTGAGAATGAAATGAACATTTAAGATAAAATCACACACAAAAATGATTTTGTCAAAAAATGCATTTCCATAAAAATCATGTTGGTACAATTTCTACTCCACTTTGAGGATGTTAGTTAGATCTTTGGCTTGAATAGCTCATACGACTTTAGCCACGTTAATTTTAAGTTCAGAGAAATCCCCTTACTTCTTGCTTGCTCATACGTAGATTATGTGGAATACTTCACATTACATGTAATGTATTATTATATATTATATAAACACTGCCTACTCAATCACGTCCAGCAGAATGCCATATACCAATGCATGCTATCTATATTCCGTTGATTATTTCACTTCTGTCATGCAGATATTAATGCCTGGCTGACCTAAAAATAGTTCCGTCCTGTGCCTCATTTCTCTTGTTTTTATATTTGATTTTATTAACTCAGGTGCTTCAAAGAAAGTTGTTTTTAAACTTCGTTGTATATTTGTCTTTATTATTATTTTATTTAAATCGTTAATTGTAAATCTATGAATTCTTAACTTGGAGGTTTGCATGTGTGCAACTTATGTTGATTTGGTTGAATGAAATTAATCACAATCTGGCTAAATGCATTTTTGCAGCTGGACACAGTTTTCCACAAGAAAAAATCACTAGTATCTTGTTGTCACATGTTGATCACAACTCATCTAAACAAACATAATGTTAAAAGCAGCTCATACTCATAATGTAAAATGTATAAATGCTGGAATCTAAAATGTTGTAAATCAGTGTTGAAAATATTGCAGTAACGCTACTAAGCTTTTTAAAAGTTGTTTTTTTTATTCTTATTGTCTGAGATCAGAAACTGGCACAGTTACATGTATTTTATATATATGTAATATATATAATATTTTATATATTACCGGTAGCTTAAATTACCCAAAATGGTTATATGAGATTTCTGGTTGATCAGAATGTATCCCCGTCCCCACACGCTATACTCAAATTGACTTGAGAAGATAAGAGACTGTTGTAAAAGAATAAAAAAGAGGACGTACAACCTAACAAACATTACCAACTGTAATCGCCATCTACTATGTACCCATGTATAGAAGAGATGAGCAAAGATTTTTTTCCTGCTTCGTCACAAAGAAAAAGGCCTTGTCTTTCAATCCTTGTATTGGTTAGATAGGGTTTGTAGTATGGTTGACAAAGGGTTTGAAAGTCATTGGTGGTTTTATTTTCATTGACTCATTTGGCACACAATAATTCAGCAAAGCAATGGCCAACACATGCTGAAAGAGTCGTGGCCCAATCGACTATTGATGGGAGCTTATAATCTGAAGAATACGGGTTTGGAGTTGACGTAGATGCTTTTTCTTGTCATTTGTACACTTAGAAAAGTATTTAGCTCTCCATTTCTCACTTGGCTCAAGTGCGAATGAACATTTGGCTAGGGATGGATGAGGGAGGCCTCATACATGCATATACAGTCAAATCTACCTGTAGTAAACTGGGTTGTAATGATCTTCAGATGTATTGATCTTTTTCCCCGGGACTGGTACTAATGTCATTACTCCACTTGTTGTGAAGTCGGTTGTGATGATCTTCGGATGTATTGATCTTCTTTTCTGGAACTGGCACCGATGTCATTACTCCACTTGTAGTGAAGTCGGTTGTAATGATCTTCGGATGAATTGATCTCTTTCCCTGGAAACGGTACTGATGTCATTACTCAACCTGTTGTGAAGTCGGTTGTAATGATCTTCGGATGTATTTATCTTTTCCCTGGTACTAGCACTGATGTTATTAAACCTCTGTAAAAATAAGACAATTGTAATGACTTCAATATATTCATCGTGACAGTTGTAGTGAAGTGAATTTTCTCCAAGGTCCTCTACAGTTTATAATAAAAAGTCAACAGATGTATTGATTTTTTCCATGATAAAGTTTGACCTGATTGGTTTAAGATAACACGCCAATCAAGCCTAATGATCGATCTAAATAATGTACATGTACAAATACAGTATGCCTTCACTTCCAAGGTAGGCTTAGACTTGTGCTTGCTTATTATTATTATTATTATTACATTCTACATCATGTGAGGATCTACTTACCTGACTGATTGATGCACATAGTGTGTACATAGTGCTTGTGTCACTTGAATTTGTAGTCAAGCGATTGGGTTTAACTACGGATGTAGTGATCTTTCTTCTACTCCCCCAAGGACACCATTACAAGCATAGTCGACTGTTTAGACTTTCACTAGGGGAAGTTGTGATCAATGTCAGGTTTTAGTTGCCAGATTAATCACATTTGCTGGCTTTAGCTTGCTCTTACAATATTGATCTTTACTCAGTCTTTGTGCGCTTGTCAATATGTTGTTGTTCACTTTTATTCTAGATCAAGGAAAAAGTTTTTCTAGTTTTGAGGACCATTATACTTACATCATTCCTATAATACAAAGACATGTATGAGTTTAGCTTTTGTGATTTCAATGTATTTTTACTTTTTATAACAAATGTTTTTTTGTGATACAATTGATCTGTTTACAGGTTTTATCTTGAATAAGGTATTTTAGTCATTGACATTGACAATTTTAACTTTTAATAATTTAACTAACCTTGCCATTTATTACTGATTTGTAATTTAGAAGTCTCAATTAGTTATCTTATTACATTCCAAAGATGTAACTTGATCATACTTCATGCTGCGCCATCTCCACATTAAAACTTATTTTATTTAAAGTTTTCTTTAATTTTCATTTTTTTTTAATTGGGAGGTGAATCTTATCTCTGTTAATAATTTTATTGGTATTTAATTTCCTTTTTAAATGCCTTTGATTTCTTTCTTTTTTTCTTTTGAGGTGAATCTTATCTGTGCGAATGATTTTATTGGTATTTAACTTCTTTTTAGTTTTGTTTAATTTGATTGTTTTTCTTTTGAAGTGAATCTTATCTCTGCTAATGATTTTATTTGTATTTGTCTTTATATCCAATTTCAGTTCTATATTCTAACCTTTATATTATATTAATATTATATTCTGCAGGGCCTTTTAAAAATCTTGCCTGTTAGGAAAACAGTCATTGATTGATCACTTTTTGTAATAATTATAATATTTATAGTAGCCTACAAAGGTAAATAGAACTATCTAGTATAAAATATCATAAAATATTAAACATATATGCACAGTACAAGATGTAAACTGTCCTTAGTAGTAACAGTTATATTCGTATGTAGTTGCATATTTTGAAATGAAATCTTGTTATTGACCTAAAAATACAAATATATTGACACTTAATCTAAACTGGTTCTAATAAAATGGAAGGAAGAAAACATTGTAACAAAATGCTGTTTTGGCTTACACTTCCATTTAAGAGATATTATCGACATAGTCAAATACGTAGGGATATATTTAAGAATTTATTTAGAAGAATGAGACTTTTAAATCTATTTTTTATTTTCCACAAATATAAGGCTTTAAATATTGAATTGGACATGAAAATGTCTCAAGCTTATTATTAAATGATTTCTGTTTTTCTTGGGTTTCTTTGTCATCACATGAAATATCAAAATGACAGCTTCTTTTAGAGTATATGTATTTGGGAAATTTATTCCTGTACTTTTTGTCATTATTGTTTGATTGCTTTGACTTTAGACGTAGACTAATGAAAGAAATCTTCGGGCTTGCCCTAGTGCCACTTTCTGTGTAACTTAAAAAGAGACATTGTGTAATGTTTCACAGGGAAGGTAATGGTAACCATTTTTGTGTCTAGTCACTAAAAAATGTTTTATAAATGAAACTGTTTGTACACCAAGTTACCCCTAAAAATTTCCTTGCCGAAAACATTGATAGGACAGATGAGCAGTCAAGGGAATGACTTGTTTGAAACTGGGGAAACAATGAATCACTTCTTTTATGAGAGTATTCAGAGGTGTGTCCCTTCAGAAAACATGATATTTTTTATTGTATTATATATTTAACAAGTGTTATGTATCTTTTTTAATATGTTTACTGTTACTGTATCACTAATACCAATATTAATAACATCAAGATAGAAATCACAATAAAGTATAAATATATAATTAAAAATAAATCAACTCTTGACCATTGTGCTTTTATTTCTTGATCTTGTTTGCGTTTTTCAGATGTTGAAACATTAAAATATAATTGTCCAATTAGGATGGAGAGACAATGAACACTACCTGAATGGTGAAGTAAAATTTAGTTAACTGTTGACAATAAGCAATTCAAACACATTTTTGGATATAAATATCAAGTGCATTTTCTGTTCCAAATTTGTTAACCTCTTTTCATACTAGTCAAATAATCCCTCTAGAACAGTCTGACAGGAATGACCATTGCCATACTAAGACTATTATCTCTGATTTGTTGTTCATCATCAATGTTATCTCTCAAGCAGAATACTAATTTTCTGTTTTTCATTAAGTCATAACAAATCCCATGGGGAAAGCATTGCAGGTAATGTAGCTGTCAATTTTCTTATTTCTTCAGTGTGATTTAATTTGGTATAGTCATCTGTATGCCACAGCAATTAAACAATAAGAAACCTATAAGACAGCCTATCAATATCATGTTTAAAAGATTCAGTCAAAGCAAAAAGATCATGAATCAGTTTATTACTACTAATGAGACAAAGGAGATAAAGAAGATTTAGCATGCATCAGTACAAGGAGGCTCAAAATAATTGCTTCTCCCTTGTGCCATTATAATCAATAATAAGATAAACTGCACCTCTCCTTTTCCACGCACAATCAGCACAAAAATTACACACACGCAAAACGTGTATACATGAGTGTTAGTAAAGGGAGACACAAGGTTGTCTCTTTTAAATAGAGGGATCATTATTTTCTTTGTAATGTGTATTTATGATGGCTCCAGCATCAAGTGAATGCAGACATTTGAGTTTGGTGGTTGGCATAAATGTCAAGTTATGGCATATTTCTTTGCTGACCTTCATACGTCACTCACTAACAGCTAACTACGGAAAACTTGGTTTATGCAGGATGGAGCTCCTCCCCATAAGGCCCAAGACACAATCATCTATTCACAGCAGCTTTTCAGTACCCACGTTATTGCACTTGACACCAACCAAGCTTGGGCTCCTCACAGCCCAAACCTCAGTCCGTTGGCTTTTTTGCTATGGGGATCTGCCAAAGAAACAATCTTTGTTAATCGATCCGACTACATCCTACAAGTGTCAGCTAACACCTTGAGGAACGCAGGTCGGAACTTCATCGTCAGAATCAAGGCCTGCCTTCGCCAATGCGGTGTTTATAATTTAAAGTGAATTTCAAAGAGCTTGTCTAGTGCCGATTTGAAACAAAGAAGTGTCGTTTTGTTATCCGTTGATATAATAAATTAACATTTAATGTTAAAATCAGAAAGTGTAGCCTTTCAATTCATGCTTTGTTGCATTAATTTTAAATTTATGAATATTTGACATCTTAACACTTTTTTTAACCACCCTTTACATTGATAAGAAAAATAATAAACATTATCAACCTAGAACACTGAATACAACACTATTTAAAACCATTTTTATTTAGTAATGACAGTAGCATGGAATGGGACAAGGTTGAAGCAATCATAAAGGTCATCTTCACTTCGAACAAGGTCATTGATGATCTGTAGCCATTAGGAGTGATTCTATCGATGCACATCCATTCAAAGAAACTAACCTGATCTTATTAGACTGAAGACATTTTTGGATCCATGCTTGATTACATTTCAGGCGTATTACTTATTCATTGGTTTCTTGTGCTTCCACCAGAGTAGTCACAGTTCTGAATTACCTTTTAAATTTTAAACAATGTTCTCCTATGTGACTTAAGAAATTACCACTGCTGACAACGGATTGCTTGAAAAGGAGAGACTAAAGTCCCAGGTTACTGTGATCCAAATTACAAGTGAAGCCTTTGACTACTTTCAGACAGATTGGTGGGATAAATTGTATTGTTTAAAAATATCTTAATCTTCATTTTATGTATTATCTTAATTCTTCATAAATGACTTTCATGAAAACTTATGTGAGATGTAGCACCACCTTTAAAGATAAAGATGGATAAAGATGGCTCACCGACTGTACATCATTTATCCCCCAACAGGCCATTTCATTCAAAGTCCTTATAATCTAAACTCCCGGGGGAGCATACAGCACACAAGCCTGTTTGGCTTTTCGTATTAACACTCAGACAAGATCTTTCTCTACCTATAGCTGGGTACTCATTCACACCTGAGTCAAGTGGGGAAATTAGAGTGAAGTTCCTTTCCTAAGAGTACAATCAAGAGAATGATTATCTTCCAAACTGGATAAACATAACTAATATGAATGATAACCTGTTTTAGTGTAAAAGTGAGTCTACCAAGAGGAGCTAAATATGGTTTGAAATCCAATAGCTTTATATTGCTTTTCAATAATGATTAGGATTGGTTCTGTTTTATACTTTATGTTATTATGGTCCTGGGGTGCATTACGATCAAGCTTTTGCCAATTCCACCTTAAGGTGTCCGTTGTTAGTTAGTGTTTTTGACAATTTCCAGATTTTACTAACCAAAACAATAGTCTAATTGTGTATTGGAAAATATTGATACTCCTTAAGTCTTAAGTCTAATAAAAAATTGGTATCTTGGAGAAAGTAAAAACACCAGGCAGGTCAAAAGTTGAGAGCTCTATCTTGTCCTATCTCTAATTTTGCTCTTTTACTTTGAACATATTTTGTTACTAGCTATAATTTGCTCAGGTTAACCAATTATTTTTCAAATTTATTTTAATTTCTGTTTAAACTTTTTCTGCGCATTAAGGTAAGCTAAAAAATGCCACCATTTGATTCCTCATGTATTTTATGCTAGAAAACTTTTGTGTTTTAACTTAAGCATATGGATTTAAAAACCCTTAACAAATGTCTAAAACTAAATCAAAGCCCTTTGCAGTCATGACAAACGAAAAGAATAAACAATTTTTAAATTATTATATTATTCCAGCTAAGAACTGAACTGGCGACTAGAAAATCCTACCCCATTGCCTTAACCACTCCACTATAATGACTGCTCGCTGTTTCGCACTCACGAAGGATTACATTTATAGTGACTCTAGAGATAAATATTTTCTAGATTAAGATCTTAAGCTACATGTAGATCTTTTGATCGGTAATGTAAGATGGGATTCAATTGCATAAGGCTAAGGTTATCATTGACAATGTCATTCTTTTTGTTAACGGAGAGCTCCAGACATGTTGTTAACTAAATCCTTGACGATTGAGGCTATTGAAAAAAGAGTAATTTGTAAGTGAAATGATGCAAAAATTAATTAATTATAAGTCATCACCAAAATATATTTCATCGTTCTAAAGGTCAAAAGACACATCTACCGACCATTGATAACCTTGACAGAAATTTTTTAGCCTATTTGGATGAGAAATAAAGATGCTAGGTCAGATCGCATTTTTGGCTTGTTTGATATTTATGTAGATAGATGTGTAAGAGTAAGGGGTTATAAATCTCCATTTTAATGATTAGCTTGTAACCTCTAAAAGTGAATTTGTTTTGAGGTGACACATTCTATGTGAAAAATGGATGTTCAATTCAGAATGATTTTACAACACTGGTACCAAATACATTTTCCAATGTGTCATGATATACTTCTGTCTAGTGTCTATGGTTTCGCTTAATATCTTATCCCATTTGATATTTTCAATTTGTTTCTTATAATTATATAAACTTTTACATTATTCTTAACACTAGAAATATCTTGCACAAAAAATAACACGCAACTTAAATAATAAAAAACACAGCAATTTCATATTACCCTTATAAATTTAATAGTTCTCCTTTAACATTTCCAAAGCATTGGTAAAAACATTGTAGCCCTTGACACAGTCACATATTATGATGTAATTATTGCAAAGACAAAAAAAACAACAATAAAGGTTCAAATACAAGCACATTTCTTTCATGACGAGGAAAGTAACACAACAGACAATAAATGACATTGCAAAAATCATGAAAATGTGGCTTAAGAAAAACACAGTATGAATTGAAAGTCCAAGATCTTTTCTCTTCGTAGACCTAAGCTCCACTTCTCTTGATTCTTTCCTGTAACAATATATTCCTTAAAGTCTAAGGTGATTAAAGAGTTCATGTAGAAATAGTTAATTATTGGAACTCACAATAATCATATGCATGTATGACTATCTATTGAAATGTGATTATACCTGAACTATCATTTTGGTTTTAGCTTACATTTAGAAAAATAAGGCAAATAAAATAAAATCCAGACACCTATCACTTAGATTTAAACTTGATCTGGACAATGATAATTAAAAGCAAATTATGGGATCTTTTATGTTTGGGTTTGATTTTTGTCTTCTCTTTAAAGGCTGTATACTTTTCTTTTATTTAACTAATTAATCCATGACAATGTAAAGTGCTGTTTATAACAAATGACAATGTAATACGTAGTTTTCTATGTTACCTTTACTCACTGTACAGTGTATTTTACTGGTACTTAATTATGATTCAACTCTTAATATTTGTCCTATTTGTACACAAACTCTGACATCCCTTGAAAGTGATAAAAATGTACACACAGATATCAAAAAAGAAACTCAAACTTTCATTATTTAAAAAATATATATCATATTTATTAAGGCACCAGTAGATCCTAATTTGAGAAATATTTTGAAAACACATATATTATAAACATGAAATATAACTATAATTATGTTGGATGAAAGACAATTCACAATTACAGATCGAAATCCTAGGCTATTCAATATTCCAATTGTTGCTTAAAACAAACAAAATCTAAGACGTCCCTCCCCATCCCATCATCAAAAAAGAAGAAGAAAAGGGAAACAAACTGATAAACCTATAAAAACAAATGAACATCAACATGGGGCAGAAAATTTTGATAGAAAGTCAAGAATACTATTCTCAAACATAAGAGATCTATATCAATCCACAAAGATGTTACTCATTTCTTTCACCCTTTTCACAAAAATGTATTTGTGTTGGCAGTACAATATTCTCAAACACACAGAGGCCTGGAAGACCATACAGCATATTACATAATAATATTTTGGGGCTTAAAAAGAGCAGAAATTGACACACTCATTACTCATACAGAAGACAAACATTAAAACTGACAATAGATAACTAGTTTGTCCTCCAGTCATGGGTAATTAAATAAACATTTTATGGACATTACCAACACATTTTTAAAAATCCCAACCATAGCAAACTTACTTTAAGTAAATACATAAAGTAAAGGACCAATCTTCACAACAAAGCTATGTGACCACAACTGTTGACAATTTTAGGGGCCTTTATTACAACAAAAAGTAAGGTGAAGGTCAAATGAGTTATAAGAAAGCAAAGTTGTCAACACTACTCTTGAGTATATAGAGGCAAGTTTATCAGCACAGTGAAATATCCTGCCACTAGCTCTACTAGCAGCCCTCTCCAACAAACACATTATATAATCATTTAAAGCAATTTCATCAAAGCAAACGTTTTATATTAATATAAATACTATAAAATATGTGAAAAATTCATTATCACCATCACTTATCTGCAAAAAATGAAATAGTTCCTTTTTATGTAACAATCTATTCTTTTTTTTTTAAAGCACTCACTTGCTTCTTGTATAAGGACTTGTAAAAGAACACTTACAGCAAACACAGTAACTGAATTTACATTACACTTTATTTTAAAGAATGTTGAGTTTATACACCAAGAATTTGTAGGATGACTCCTGTTTGAAATGAGTGCTTATTCTGACGCATTTTAAAGCAATAAGGTCAGATACTATTCCTGCCGGTTACTAAAAAATAGACACTGTTGAATGGTCACTTCCTAAAAAAAGGTGTTGAGATGTTGTTCTGATGTTACTTTAAGTTGATTGTTGGCATAAATCTACTTAATATACTGCTTGGGGGCTTTTTTTCTTGATAATTTTGTGTTTAGTCTGAATAGTTATATTTCATTGTTATTATTTCATAAATGGAGTAGAAAATGGAAAGAACAAATGAGTTACTAAAAAATAGATTGAATTTCGACATGAGCTACAGAATGAGCCCATGGGCATGTATCAACATGGGTCATGACATTACTTTTACTAGAAATACAAAGGTTTACAAAATCAGAGGCCACAACCATGTCACAATGTTACAATTGCTAACGCTGTGTACACTGGTCAGACTGAGTCTGACCATAAGTCGTGCTAGATCTATTTCTCAGACTTGCACCAGTTTCACAATCAATATCAGAGATAACTTTGTACTAATGAGATACTTTAATTAAGACTGTACTGGCCAGTAGATATAATTTCAACTACCCCCTTTGCACTTCAACCACACGCTGTGCTGATCAGAAGTAGTATGTGACACTTATTTGCAGGCTCTGCCACTTGCCATGCTCGATCCTGCCTGGCAATGTTACTGAGGCCTATGAAATCTTTTTGACTTCAGTTTCATCAATTCAAAGCAACATTTCACAACATCTATTTTTAATAACCAACAGGAATAGTGTCCAATCTTATTGTTGCTGTATGGCAGGAATAAGCAGTCCGACATGAAATATAAATCAGCTTAAAGTAATCTTTAATCTTGTAAAACTGTATCACTTTGAATTTTGAACACACTTCTGTCATTATAAACACCAACATCCAAAAATAAGACAGATATGAAAATCTTAAATATACCATGAATGTCACGAAGTTTACAGGATATATCAGCATTCAATATCATACAAGAAGACATGTATTGTTCAGAATACAAGGAAAAAAACTGTAGTCAAACAAAATTGTGTTCAAATTTACATATCTCACTGTCTATATAAAGAATTACAAGACCTAAAGCCCCAGCATGACATTTTGATTCATTCATCACAACCATTCTACAAACCAACTATATCTCTTTTTTCACTTTTGTTTCCATTTTCTCCTCCCATCACTTTTCTTCTGTTTTGATGAATGTCTCTTCTCTCCCTCTCTCTCTTACATTATAAAACAGGTTGGCAAAAAATTGTGAACATACATTTGGTAAAGAAGAATGAAACGTACTTCAAATGTGTCTAAATTAAGTAAAATTTCAAAAGCACATAATCACTATTTTTATTTTACCATGAAATGTATTACTTCTTAGAACAAGTGTAACAGCTGTCTCTGTACAACGTGTTGTTAATATAATAACTATATGTAAGTACTGTAAACTCACCCGAATCTGCTGCAAGCACACACACACACAAATTTCTCAGTACACGTTAAACAAAGCAAATGTGAACAATACACCTTAAGCAGGTAATGTAAGCTGTGCCATTCTAGAATTTACTTTTTATCTTCCATATCGATAGTGTATATCGCAATCTGATCAGAACAATGTCTCTTCCCATCTGTAACCAGCTCCACACTGGAACCATTTTCGTTCCTGAAAGACAGAACCAACAAATCTTAATATATCATATACATTTCTCACCTTTTGATCTCATATTGATTTGTTTCATTGAAATTTACCCTGTCTACCATTGCGGTGATCTCAGGGTGAATTAAGGGGGAACAGCAAGATGAAAGATAAGTGAAAGAAGGAAGGGAAGAAGTAGGACCTACCAGCACCACCAGCCAACCGCCCGCTTGATCTCATAAAAATAGGTATTCTCAGAGGTCGTAATAATGAGACCATGACAGAAAATATCAAGGCCTGGTAGGGGGCCTCAAGGTGGCAGCCCCACCATCTACCTAGGGTACAGTGGGCTAATCCCTGCTTATCCAAAACCAAACTGTTTCTGAGAAATAAATGCTTGACCTTTCAATGACGAACATGGAACCGAACACGGACTTTGCTTTTAGAACATGGAATGTTAGGGCAATAAATGGAAAAGAGTTAGAATTAGTTGAAGAAATGGAAAAATTCAAAGTAGATATTTTGGCCATTACAGAAACAAAGAAAAAGGACAAGGAATAGAAAATGTAGGATCAAATCATATTTTTATCTTCTCAGGAGTAGATGTCAAAGATAGAGCAAGAGTAGGCCTCCTAGTGCATAAAAGGCATGAAAAACTACTAGAAAGTTGGAAATTTATAAGCCCACGGGTATTAGAGGTAAATATTAAACCAAAAGGAAGAGAAATTAAATTATTAATAGCTTATGGACCAATCGAAGACGCCACTAAAGAAGAAAAAGATATCTTCGAAAAACAATTTACAAATAGCTGCAGAGAATCTTTAACATAAACAGGAAGATTTAAACGCTAGAGTAAGCAACAATATGGAAACGTCAGAAGAAGTAATAGGTAAAGAAAGAGAGACAACAACTTCTTCAAACGGAGAGAGACTAATAGATTTTTGCCTAAAAAATAACATGAAAATAGCCAACACCTTTTTTTTCTCATAAAGATATCCACAAATCAACAAGAGTAAATGAAGACAAGTGTGAAAAGCCAATCATAGACTACATAATGGTTAGCAACTCCCATTTTTACAGTACATTGGATGCAAGAGTAAACAGAGGAGCAGAAATATTTAGTGATCATCACTTAGTGATTGCCAAAATGAGATTACCGACTGAAGAAAACAGAAAAGGAAAGACAAAAAGCTACTAAACTCAAAATAGAGGAACTAAATAAACCAATAATAAAACAGATATACCAATTTAGGATAAAAAGATTTATCAGTGAAAGGCAGATGGATCTGAATGATAGCACAATAGAAGAAAAGTGGCAAATGTATAAAGAAACACTCCTCAGTTGTACTGAAGAGGTCTGTGGTTGGAAACAAATTAAAGGAGATTGGAAAAGAACAGCATGGTGGAATGAGAATGTCAAGACTAAGATCAAAGAAAAGAAGGGTGCCTGGAGGAAATACTTGCAACCAAAGAGGCCAGAGGATAGGATAGATTACGTGAATAAAAGAACTATCACAAAGAGGAAGTGAGGAAAGCAAAACAGGAACAATGGGAAGAGTTTGGACAAAGACTTCAATAAAGCTATCAAGGAAATCAAAAGATGTTCTGGGGAGCAATGAAGAGCATGAGAAAGACCAAAGCATGCCCAATACGACAAATTAAGAAAGCCAAAGGAGAAATAATGAAAGAAGACAGAAAAATCATGAAAACATGGAGAAAGTATTTTCAGCAATTACATACTCCCTCCAGAAAATACGAAACAAGGAGTAAAGATCAATTAGTAAGTAACAAGTAATCCAGAGGAGACAGCTGAAGATATAGGTATATCAATGGAAGAAATCCAAACAGCTATAAGAAAAGTGAAATTAGGAAAAGCCCCAGGAGCAGATCAAGTTTATCAAGAAATGATTAAAATTAAGGAGAGAGGCAGACAAACTACTACATGCAATATGCCAACAAGCATGGAAGTCCAAACAGGTGCCAGACGACTGGAAAAAAGGAACGGTAGTACCATTACATAAGAAAGGATCAACTATGGTATGCTTAAACTATAGAGTGATATCACTACTTAGCGTACCAGGAGAAGTGTATGCCAGGATTCTGGAAATGAGACTAAGGAAAAGAGTAGAAGATCAGATTGAAGAACATCAGAGTGGATTTAGACCAGAAAAAGTGTACAAAACCAGGACAAGGCAGCCTGGAGAAAGATCATTTCGGCATCTAAACCCATACACCGAAAGGTAGAATGGGAACTGATAAAGAAAGACAACATAATAAAATACTCAAAGAATGTGTTAAAAAAGAAATTGGTTTCATTGGAATTTACCCAGTGCACCATATGCTTGGATTTCAGGATTCATTACGAGGAAACAGCAAAATGAAAGATTTGTGAAACGGCAATGGAAAAAGAAGGATCTATTGGCTCCTCCGGCCAACTCAGAAAGAGATTAAAACAATAGTTAAAATATCAACAAAAATGGTCACATCATAAAATATGACAAATATTTATACATCTACAAATTTAACTTAAAACTAACCTTCAATTTCTTGCCAAGTAATTGCCACTTCACCAATGGGTATACCAAAGTATTGAGCAAGGTAAAGCAAATCTACATCAAATGCCCTGCAAAAACAAAAAAAAACAAAAATAGAAGAAAATGAAAACTAAACATTTAGTCACTACAAAATTTTTGCACTGGCTACTCTGGGATCTTTAACATGTATAGAAGGTTGCAATATGCACATGGGACCTTCTTTTTTATCATCCGTTTCCGATGCAACTAGGTGTTGATCCACCTGCCTGGATCACGAACCCATGACCTCTTGGTAGAGAGGCTGACACCTTACCCCTGGACCACTGTGTCTCCATCCGTTATGATGAAAGTGGTAGCGATATCTTAAACAATAATAGTTAAAAATCTAGATTTTGCATACATCAAATCTTAGAGCACCATATAATAATAAATTATAAAAAATAAGGAGATATACAATACATACCATCGCTCCACATGAAGATTCAAAAATAAAAGTATGGCAGCAGGACGTGATAGTAATTTAAAGCCACATTGAGTATCACGCACACCACGCACACAAAAGAAACCAGACGATAAAATGAAATCCATGCATAAGAAATGTACGGAATAAGGATCTCTGAAACAATAAAAGAAAAAAAGACATCTTTGTTTAAGTCTAGTCATTATGAAATTGAAATATAAGATGGTGTTCAAAGTGGGATGAATATTTCCTACAAATGTAATAAATCATGACAACAATGATGTAAACCACAATATATATATGAACAACACAAACATGTTTTTATAATAGGACTAAATTATGTCATTTTTACAAAGCTTAGTTTACTTTAATCTCTTCAGACCACTCAGGAATTTATAGGCTCTGGAGTATTGTTCATGTGATTTCTACAATGTAAGATAAAATAAGATTTGGTTCATAGAAATAGAACAGCAGTATGGCAGTGTAAGTATATAAAACAGATATCAAACTTATGGTCAATTTAAAATGCTCTGGAGTAATGAAGCTGACATTTTAGCTACTTAGCGTTAAACATCAACATGGTTTTCATAAATATATATTTTCAATTAAAATCCTGAAGACAGCTATCCTTATTTTTATGCAAATGAAAACAATGTAGAATAAAATGTCAAATGTTTTACGTTTGAACGTTTATGCACGAAATAAAAAATAAAAATTCACCGATGCAATTGCCTCTTTTTCCAAGTGAGCTCTGGAACCACATATAACAGACATGGATTCCTGAAAGAAAAAGAAAAAAATAATTTTTAATTAGAATTTTTTGCCTCTTTTTCGAAGTGAGCTCTGGAACCACATATAACAGACATAGATTCCTGAAAGAAAAAAAAGAAAAATTTTAAAAGTAAGATTTTTTTTTTGATGTAAGAAAAAAAGAGAATCATTTAAAAGTAACATTTTGGGGGACAATGAATCAAAAAACGGTAAAAAAAATGTACATCTTACCTGGAATTTTGATTTCTTAGATGATTTTGATTCATTAGAAGATTTGAGTGACTTCATGCAGCCTTCCAGTTTATCCAAATCACTGAACTTGCTGGCACCATCAGCGTCAACGAGAAGTAAATATTTCCCCCGTCCTGACAACATTCCCTAACATGATGCAATAAAAGTACAAGGACATTAACATGTGAACAGGCTTTGACAATATAAACAAATCTTCCTTAAAACTTAAAGTTGCTTTTCTTTGATATACAAAGAAAATATTTTTTATCTGATTTAAGGTAATTTTTGCCTACAAGGAATATCTTAACACATAGCAGCACTTTCTTCATTCATAGATTTCATAAGCTAGATTTGATTTATGATTAATCATTTGCAATAGGTATATGACAATGCATTTGTACGCAAAACTTTAAGTGTTTGTGCTCCTCTATATAAATGTATATGTCTGATAAACTACACATGTGTGTGAGTGTGTGCGTTATTTGTATAAATATAAATGCACTACTATATAACTTCTCTATGGCAGTCATAAAGTCATCTTATACTTTATACATCTTCATGCTTAATGTTTTCGAAAATATTAAATATGCATTAACCAACATACTCACTAGACGAACTGCTCCACCTTTGCCTCTATTTTGTTGTAATGTAAGGACGCGAATTTTTCTGTGCCATATTTCTCAGAATATTTCAATCCAATCTGAAATGAAAAGGTTTGAATAACATATATGAAGAGCTCAATAATGAGATTGTTGAGAGAGGCTGATTTACTTCTTGAACCACACATAAGCCTGCAAGGTCCATAAGACAGGCTTTCTGTCACTACTAATCATTTTCATTCTTTACCATATAAGATAGCTGGTGAAGCATACTTTTGATGATGAGGGCATTTGAATGACAATATATGACTGAAAAACATGTTGTAAGAAAAATTTATGTCAAATATTCACCATCCACTTGTATTTAAATGGCTGATTAAAAGTTGCATACATTTTTGTAAATATTTCTTTTATAACAAATCAATTTTTTCCCCATCATTTAAAAATAAAAAATCAGTGAGGATTTTTTTCAGTCTTTTCATTACAAAACTGACTTTTCATAAAAAATAATGTGTGCTGATGGTTTGAGTCTTCCTTCAAATTACATCCAAATTTCAATTTGAGAGGGTTGTGAAGAGTAATGAAAAGTCTTTCAATTTGTCAAAGGAAGGATTCATATATGGTAAGCCGATTCATGAGATTTTAACAAATTAACCAGCACAACTTTTAATTCTACTACATAATACATTCCATTGTAGAATTTACATTTATTGATAAATCTACATAGTTAATTGTTGTAAAATTTTATAAATCTACAAAACTCTTGCCATTTTCTTTGTCGTTATACTTGTATTTCTGAAGAATCCTGCATTGTCCAATATCTCTATAATTGGTAGGAAGAGTGTATGTATACAAAACCGATAGAGCACATAATTGTTTTGAATGAATATAAGACGTAGTGTTGATAAGGACATGATGGTTCCATACCTCACTAGTTTTATCTTTGCTGCCATCATCCACAATAATGACTTCGTAAGAAAAGGAAGAATCTTGAGACTGGCGTTTCTCCAAGTATTCCATGGCTTCGTCCATCATAACAGACACTGAGGCAAATTGAATCAGAGGAGCAATAAAGTTACTGTATACACTTGGAAATTTTTCACAAATTTAACAAGAAAAAGATTGAGTGAACGACACAAACACAGTGCACACTCAAAATATACAAAGGAATAAGACAGACAGACAGTGCCCATAAAAAAGACAGAGAGATAGAGACTCAGAGAGAGGTAGGAGACAAAAGGAGACAGCTAGTTGATAGAAGCAGTTGGTTGTAAACAAGGAAAGTGTCATATTCCATTCTAAGATTCCTGTTAGGGAATGTACTATTGTAGTGATTATAATTAACTCTTGAGTTAAGCCCAGGCAGTGGACAGGTAGACACCTGTACAGGAAGTACATTATCCCGCCTCGAGTCTTCTGCTGCCTAGCACAGGTCTTGGCTGACCAAAGGCTAAGGGAGTTAACCCTGAAAGAAAACAACCTGCTGCCTTCCAGGCCGTTCTTGACTGACCAAAGGCTAAGGGACTAACCCTGACAGAAAATAACAATCTGCTGCCTTGCAGGCTTGTTTTGAATGACTAAAGGCTAAGGGAGTTAACCCTGACAGAAAATAACAAGGCCTGGAAGGGGGCCTCAAGGTGGCAGCCTCACCATCTACCTAGGGTACAGTAGGACAATCCCCTGCTTATAAAAAAAAACAGATTCAGAGAAAAAAATAAATTAATATAATTGGCTTGATCTTTTGATCACGAACTTCGAAACAAATACAGACTGTGATTTTTGGAACATGGAACGTTAGGGCAATAAATGGAAAAGAGTTAGAATTAGTTGAAGAAATGGAAAAATTCAAAGTAGATATTTTGGCCATTACAGAAACAAAGGACCAAGAATCATATTTTAATCTTCTCATGAGTAGATGTCAAAGATAGAGCTAGAGCAGGAGTAGGCCTCCTAGTGCATAAAAGACATGAAAAGCTACTAGAAAGTTGGAAATTTATAAGTCCACGGCTATTAGAGGTAAATATTAAACCCAAAAGGACGAGAAATTAAATTATTAATGGCTTATGGACCAAACGAAGACACCACTAAAGAAGAAAAAGATATCTTCGAAAAACGATTTACAAATAGCTGCAGAAAATCTTTAACCCAAACAGGAACTAATGCTTTTAGGAGATTTAAATGCTAGAGTAGGCAACAATGTAGAAACGTCAGGAGGAGTAATAAGTAAAAAAGGAGAGACAACAACTTCTCCAAATGGAGAGAGACAAATAGATTTTTGCCTAAAGAATAACATGAAAATAGCCAACACCTTTTTTTCTCATAAAGATATCCACAAATATACAAGAGTAAATGAAGACAAGTGTGAAAAGTCAATCATAGACTACATAATAGTTAGAAACTCCCATTTTTACAGTACATTGGATGCAAGAGTAAATAGAGGAGCAGAAATATTTAGTTATCATCACTTAGTGATTGCCAAAATGAGATTACTGACTTAAGAAAACAAACAAAAAAGGAAAGAGAAGGAAGCTACTAATCTCAAAATAGAGGAACTAAATAAACCAATAGTAAAACAGATGTACCAATCTAAGATAAAAAGATTTATCAGTGAAAGACAGATGGATCTGAATGATAGCCCAATAGAAGAAATATGGCAGATGTATAAAAAACACTCCTCAGTTGTATTGAAGAGGTCTGTGGTAGGAAACAAATTAAAGGAGACTGGAAAAGAACAGCATGGTGGAATGAGAATGTCAAGACGAAGATCAAAGGAAAAAAGGATGCCTGGAATTAATACTTGCAAACAAAGAGGCCAGAGGATAGGATAGATTACGTGAATAAAAAGAACTATCGCCAAAGAGGAAGTTAGGAAAGCAAAACAGGAACAATGGGAAGAGTTTGGACAGACTTCAAGAAAGCTATCAAAAGCTGTTCTGGTGGGCAATGAAGAGCACGAGAAAGACCAAAGCATGCCCAATACGACAAATTAAGAATGCCAAAGGAGAAATAATGAAAGAAGACAGCGAAATCATGGAAACAATGGAGAAAGTATTTTCAACAATTACATAATGCCTCAAGAACGTATGAAACAATAGTAAAGATCAATTATTAGTAAGAGTAACAAGTAATCCAGAGGAGACAGCTGAAGGTGTAGAAATATCAATGGAAGAAATCCAAACAGCTATAAGAAAAGTGAAATTAGGAAAAGCCCCAGGAGCAGATCAAGTTTATCAAGAAACGATTAAAATTAAGGGAGAGAGGCAGACAAACTACTACATGCAATATGCCAACAAGCATGGAAGTCCAAACAGGTGCCAGACGACTGGAAAAGGAACGGTAGTACCATTACATAAGAAAGGATCAACTATGGTATGCTTAAACTATAGAGGGATATCACTACTTAACGTACCAGGAGAAGTGTACGCCAGGGTTCTGGAAATGAGACTAAGGAAAAGAGTAAAGGATCAGATTGAAGAACATCACAGTGGATTTAGACCAGAAAAAGTGTATAAGACCACATATTTACAATTAGACAAATAATAGAAAAATTCCTTGAGAGAAACATTGACCTGCACCTGCATTTTATTGACTTAAAAAAGGCATTTGATGCTGTGAGGAGGGATGAACTATGGCATTCCTTAAAAGAACACAATGTAGAGAAAATTTTAAAGAAGCCATTAAAAGTTTTTACAATAAACCAACATGTGCAGTGAGAGTAACTGGAAATGTATCTGCAGAATTTGATGTAGATATAGGAGTAAGACAGGGTTTATCTTATCCTGTTTTATCACATTTATGGATTCAGTCACAAAGACATCCTCAAAAATGAAGAAAATGAATTTAGGTATGTGGAAGCTCAAACCAGTAAATGTATCAATACTTTCATTTGCCGATGATTTATTTCTGTTTGGAAAATCAGAAAATGACCTTCAGTCGAATATCAACATTATGAACAATAAACTAAATAAAAGAAGAATGAGAGTAAATGCAAAGAAGACCAAAACAATGCTAGTAACTAAGGAAGCTAAAACACAAAATCTTAAATCTGGCAGGGAGAATTTAGAACAAATTCAAAGCTACAATTACCTAGGAGTAATGATTAACTCAGAGGAAAACTAAGAGAAGAAATCAGCCAGAAAATCAAAAAAGCAAGTGCAATATATAACCATCTAGGAAAGACATTTGTAGGTAAGCAAGAATTGTCAACAAAAAAACCATAATGGCAGTATACAATACAGTTTATTGTCGTACTCTCCTCTATGGCAGCGAAAATTGGACTTAAGACAGTAGAGAATACAATAGAGTACAGGCAGCTGAAATAAAATATCTAAGAAGAGTAGTATGAAAAATTAAAAGAGACAAAATCAGAAACACAACAATAAGAGATCAAACCAAAAGCAGATGGCATAAAAACTAAGATAGAAACAAATCAATTGAGATGGTTTGGGCATGTAAACAGAATAAATGACAATAGAATAGCTAAATCAGTATACAATGCTAAAGCCCAAGGTAAAAGACCAAAAGGCAGACCTCGGAGAAAGTGGGAAGAAGATATAAAAGAGGCATTGAAGCATAGAAATTTAACTTTTTGAAAGGAAACAGAAAATGCCAGGACAGGGCAGACTGGAGAAAGATCATCTCGGGCATCTGAACCCATACACCGAAAGGTAGAATGGAAACTGATAAAGAAAAAGTTGGGCAGTAGGAGACATACAAGTATCTCCATTTTATTTTTTTAATTCATACCAAAAAAACACACAACAGTATCATAATTAATGAACTACAGGGAGTGTAATATCATTATTCAATTCATTAATTCACAATCTCCTCTATTTATTGTTTACATGAATTGAATGTGAAATGCGTGTTAAGCAAAATGAGAATCAAATTATAATAATAAGCTCAAATCTAAATTTTGCAGACAAATACATATCTATAAAACTTTCTATAAGCAATTAGGATGTCATCAGAAGGAAAGCTAAAGATGAAAGTCGGGTGCAATACCTGAATCTTTTAAATCTTATCAATTTTATATTTTCACAGCTGTTTTCTCTACAAGAAATTGTAAATTTAACTTAGCGTTCTTCTTCATTATATGCTGGTACAACAACAGTCAAATTCATTTTAGCTGGATCACTATATGCTGGGAAGAGTCGTTTAGACTTAGACTTCGGGTCAAAATTTGGATAGGCAATTTCTAAAAACTGTGGACTGTCATGAATATATAAGTCACATGACTAAGATTTGATTCCAATAAGACAAAATTTAATGGAAGAAATCCTAAAACTGAGGTTTTAGTACCTGAAATGTTGTTTTAAAGTAACCCAGTCAAACAATAAATGTTATAAAGGAATTAATATAGTTCATTATCTAAAAAACTATGTGGAGATTTAAATTTTATCTTTTTGGACAAAACTTTTATGTGAACTTTCAAAATGAATTGATATAAAATGTTATTATTGGCAATATGAGGCATATGGGAAGCATTTCCCTGAAAGAAAAGCATAAACAAATATTTTTTTGAAGCATTGAAGGATAAGATAGGTTATTTAATAGACACTGAAAGAAATCCTAAAAAAGAGGTTTTATAGAAATAGCAGGCTTCATCAGCAATTTTATCATTGTAGGTAAGTAGTCAAACAATAAACTCTATGGTTGAATAAACCTATTATTGAATGATAGAATTAATATAGATTATCCTAAATAAACAATATGCTTTGTGTTCAAAAAAATTTTGTTTTCAATATTTCTAAGATTTAGATTTTATCTTTCAGCCATGTAAACGAGATTGTCGATCGATATTGAGGTCAGCCGTACAAGGGTTAAAAAGTTCATGGGCACACTGAGTACCCAAACAGCTGCAACTGAAACAAACCTCTTAAAACCAGGTGCACCTCTTATTTTTCCCCACCCAAAGAGCCCCAACTTTTTTATCTCAGTTATGTCTCTTGGGTATGCCCCACTATGGAACTCCTTCCATTCCAGATCTAAATCCATAGTATATAATATCAATCTGGATCTAGATCTTATATCTAGGTTTATAAATCCAGATCCTTCCTCACACTCTATTTCTAAATGTCTGATGAATAGTCCAAAGAATATGGTTACAAATTGATCACACAATCACAAAGATGCTCCCTGCTGTAATTATGGTAATATGTTGCATCAGAATTAAAAAATTGTAAGCACAGGGGAAGGGGACTGAGAATATACGGTAGTGATTGACATAGTTTTGAGGACTGACTGGGTAGCCAAATATTGTAAGACACACAAGATGTACCATGATCTTACCAGAAGTATCAGTATAAAAATAACAACAATGAGGGCGTAAACTACGCCCATAAACGTCGGGAACATTATCTTTGCAGGTCCTTTTAGAGGGCCTTTGAAATCATAAACGTCAACAGTCAGTCATGCTACACGGCTCTTCGGCTAATAAAAGGGCGGCGACCGAGGAAGAAAAATAATGATCCCACCGGAAGTTGTTGGAGCCGGTGCGATGGATTCTTTTTGAAAAAAGTTATGTTCGTGCATGTTTGTTTACGGTTGCTGTCAACATGGCGGATATCTTTACAATTGAATGATGTATAATTCAACGAGATATGATATGGCTATGATATTTCAGATTGAGTAAAATAATCTGATCTTTTCTAATCTCATTCCTGAAAAGGAGCCCTTAAATCTAGGCTGAGTTCATTTCGGCAACATGTCAGTCGAACAAGTTCCAGGAAATTTTTACTCAAATTTGATTCAATCGTTACGTTCATCAGCTCTTTTTAACGATCTCTTAGCTGCAGCTCAGGTAACATATTATATGATTTTATACAATATTTCATATATTTTTACTTTCTCTGAAAGATTAGTCCTTCTGTATAAGTTTATCTCAAATACACAATCCCAATCAATTCAATGGTTTCACAAAAAATAACTTAAACTAAACATAATATTTCAAGGTTGGGAGAAAAGATGTGGGAACAGAATTTTGTTCTGATCAGTGCCTATTACCGAAAAGGTTGTTTGACTCTCTTCAGACAATTACTATACTGTATAACCAAAAGCTTAAAGTGATAAATATTTCGAAGTAATTATAGTTAACAAACTACAACACAGGGCACGGAGAGTAGTGAGGAGGTTTCCTTGTAGTTCCTCTGTACTTTTACTAACATGACTACATCGTCTGTAAAAAGTGTCTTCTATGGTTGTCTTCCTCTAAACTCATCCTCAATTCAGGTCATGTTATTTTTCGCGAGACACATTTTGTTCTCACTATCCATGACATGATAAAATCGTTTGATCAGGACAAACACGTAGAGCTATACTTGACTTCTCCAAAATCTTTGACATGGTCCCCCACAACAGGCTCCTCCATAAAGTATACCAATATGGAATTAGATGACCACTACACTTGTGGTTAACATCATTTCTAACAAAAAGGAAAGTACACGTACTAGCACTCGAGGGGAATACTCTGAGGAGGCAATGGTTAATTCAAGATTCCCAAGGAACAGTTCTGGCACCGATAATTTTCTTACATCATGTTAATGGCCTTCCAAACACTGCCATGCTTTGAGTCAGGCTATTTACAAATAACTGCCTGTAATATGGGGAAATCAATATCAACAACATTGATGATCACACCTCTCACCAAAATGACGTAAAAAACCTAGAAAACGTGGACAGTAGACTAGGAAATGCGTTTTAATGCAAGGAAATGTTGCATCCTTAGCACAAAGAAGAAAAGCCAACACTTCTATGCACTTAGCATTTATATGTTTGAGCAAGACCTGCCAAATCCTTACCTAGGGGTACAAATCCAATAGGATCTAAGATGATGTACAGATATATTATGGTTTAACCCAAGAAAAGCACAGCCTGTGTCTGCGATTGTTTCCAACCAGGCAAGCCCTGCCATTGAACCTAGGGCTAAATGCTGACCAGGCCATTGACACCTCCAGTTCCTAGCCAAAATACAATGGAGCAATGCATGTACCTTTGATGTTAGCGGGAAAGGATATGCATGTATGTATCGTTAAATTCAAAAAGTAAATTTTCCGAAAGTGGCTAATTAGTCAGACGTAGATTTTGATATTGTCGAGGGTGAAATTCGTTGCATGCATATTATTGGAAAACCTTTAAACAAACTCTTGCTGGAAGCCGCATGTAGTTCTGGCTCTCTTATTCTACACACAAGCATTTGAAATAGGAAATACACGAAATATTTCAGTCTAAGATCAATGTGCCATCCTTTGTCATAAATCTTCCAGCCCCCATTCCTTCATCAGCTGCCAACTCATTTATACAACACTGACCCTTCAATCATTACAAGAGCTTGCAATTTTCTTTTGTTATGACACTGACACAAAGTCAACAGATGTCCATGTTTCAAAAGTTTATATGGAATCATAATGACATAATCCATGCAAATTACAAGCAAAGGCCAGTGAAAAAGGGATGGTTGAGGTAAAATTTCTTTTTGAAATCCCTGTTTTACATATTGCTGTAAATCAAATATTCAAAGGACACACTTTTGGGAAATATCTTTTTTTCTATCTCTTTCTTGTTGGTTGGTACAAACATGTAACAGCATCAACTTTATTCACCACCAATCTGCAAATCATGAATTCAATGTCTGTGGATTGCAAGCAACGTTATGTCTCCAAAATACTGAGGAAATTAATTATTTGCCATGTTAACCTGTCAGGTAAGATTCTGAACTGTCATTCAAAACACGCAATGGCAGCAAAGTGTTAATTGGGGCATCTTGTGTTCAAACTTCTGCTACACTTTCTTTTTAGCTGGTTTGAGCCTTGAAAAATCGTAAGTTTTAAGTACTGCAATGACATAAGTAAGTATGGCTGAATTCTTATTCACCAATGCATTACTTTTACAAGGCAGATGTAAGGAAATAATATAAATCACGAAATTTGAGAATAATAACACATGAAAATGGTTATTACTTCAAATATCAACAATAAACATATGTGAAAACTCCCCATAAATTTTTTGTACTTATTTTGTAGCACTCTTGGGATGTAAAACAACTAGAATTCAACTAAGCATGTATTTTTGATTCATGAAAGCCGCGATCTATAGGCTATTGTATTGTTTCAATAAGTCATTGTAGAGAGATTGTGACAAAAAGTATGCATTTGTTAACAATCAATTGGACAATGATGCAGATCATATCCAGGCAAGCATTATATTCATATTTACCTTTAGTAATATTCATGAGCCAACTTTCTTCTATCTCAAAGACAAGAGCTTTGTCATTGGTCAGTACTACACTTTGACCTAAACAGACACTTGTCAATCAAGTGGTATGAAAACTTCACATTCCAACCTCAATTCAGCTATGATTGCCCTTATACAACAATTTGAGAGTGTCAAATTTTACACGGATTGCCGGTCAGATGTGTGTGAAATGGCCTGCGAAGCCAACCACAAAAGATGCCACGGTCCCACCCAAAACATTTACCAGTAGGTGGTTTGGGAAAAAACAAAAATGATGTATATATATGTCCAGCACCCTTCTTGGGGTAAATATGGTAATTTGAAAGACAGAGTACTGTGTGAGATTTTGATGTCATAGTCATGTATATATGATTTGTATGTCGTGCTTGTCATAATTATATTGAAAAATCTACATAATGCTAACATACTGATATTTCTTCCCATACAAGTCTATATTTCAGTGTTGATACTGACACTATGCATCAAGCATTGAAAGATTATAAGAGAGAAAAAGAATAAGAAACTGATTGGGATTGTGAATTAGAGAGACAGTAATCTTTTTAAAATTTGTTTTTGTTTCATGCACAAAAGGTGGCCTACTTTGGAATGTTTTACTAATATTATTTATTTCCTCTTTTTCAGACCGAGGCTCAAAGAACAACACTGAGAATATCTGACATAAAAAAGGGTGTTCAAAATGGCCTTGTCTCAGCTGGTATGTATGATGTATAGATAGTAGCAATATGTCTGATCGCTGACATTCTGATTTGGTAAATAATATTGATTTAGAAGTGATTGTCAGACAGTGAAAAACGGTTAATTTTCACTACCTGGTATAATTTTATATGTACACAGTTAGTTTTTTATTTCATTTTCTTTTATATAATGAAACCAAAATATATCTATGGTTAGTATCTGTAGGTGTATTCCAGACTTTTAAAAAATATTTTTGTATGTACTATTAGTGGATTAGCAAAGATAAAATTTAATGCATCCCACATCTAGGGCCCAAAAAAATCAATGGTAGATCTATAAGAGTGACCACTATTCAGCTCCTCAGCCAGGAATTTAAAACAATATTTCAATTTTATTATAAGTGAAAAGTTCCTTTCAAACAATGCATGTACAGTCTGTGTTTACTTTCACTATCAAAACGTGGCTTTTAATTCCTATCCCTTACTAAAAGACACACAGTCAGTAATTTTTACATATCATTCTAAATCAAACTTGTGCTCACATTTTAAATTACATCCAACCTAACATTGTAAGTACGTGTACTTACTAGAAGGTAGGTACAACATATAAATAATGATCATAACAATAAAGTCATATTTACCTGTCTTTCTTCAGCTCATGTTTACTGAACATTCTTATTTTAAATCATATCTTTCAATACTCATTTTATATTTGCTGTTGCAGATAACAATAATTTTCAGACTAATTTAAAGTTTGCTTTGTGAATCAAACTTGCAGGCTGGGACAGAAAACTTCAGCAATGCTGTCTATCATTACATGCAATCACAACAACATAACAAGACAACGAATGGTGTTCTTTGCTCTCCAGAGCAATTGAAGGAACCTATGACCTATGTTCGAAAAGCTCAGCAAGCATGGGAAAAAAGATTTTGAAAAGTCTGAATAGCATGTGCACAGATTTGACAATACCTCTTGCCAGACGTGTAAGTTAAAGTTTTTAAACATATGTTGTGGTGATTATCAATTCATCGCAGGTTTTCATCTTATTTCAAATATCTTAAACTATTCAATGAATCAGTATATTACATTTCTATTTATTTGTTTTCCTTGTGCTTGTGAGATACAAAGTGAGGAAAGAAAGAGAAGTATTTGATATAAATGTTTCTTTTCATAGAATTTGCTTTTCATGGGTAAAACAGTGTGACTTATTCATAATTTGTATATTTGTTTGTTTGTTTACTTTTTCAATTCCTGACTTATTTTAGCGCCCAGAAAAAGAGCATAAAGACATGATGATGAGATGGACTGAGCTTGGCGTTGATGGTCCAGGTAAGGATAAAAACAGATAAAAAGATAGAGACATTAATTCATGTTCATCTTCTTCATTCTATCTTTGTTTCAAATTACTAAGAGCCATACTTCAAAGAAGCCATTAAGACACAACTCCAGATGTTTTATTTTTTCACTTATTAGTTATGTGTTTCATTCAATGCTTAACTTAACAAGCTCATCTAACGACTTTGAACAACAAAAAATATTACCCAGATACACTTGTGTCATTGTTTTTCATAGTGTTTGGTAGAGTCTTTTCTTCAACAAAGTCTTTTGAATTTCGATAATTAATACATCTCAAAAAATTATCAGGTAACCACAATGTTACTTTTTTTGGTTAAATTTGTTTTTGCACTTCATATCATATATCTCCTCTTCTGCTTTGCTCGAAAGGCTGATTGCCTCTTTATTTCCTCTATGAAGAATCTCTGTTTCTGCCTGTGTGTGCATCTCTCGGTCTCTTTACCTCTTTCTGTCTGTCTGTCAATTTGTTCCAGTTTGTCTCTGTCTATCTTTCACCCCCTTTGTCTCTCTCTGTGTCACTCTCTGTCGGTCTACCTCTGTCTTTCTGTCAGTCTATCTCCCTGTCTCTATCTCTATCTCTGTCTCTCTCTGTCTTCTTCTCTATCTCTCTCTGTCCCTGTCTCTGTGTCTGTCTGTCTGTCTGTCTGTCTGTCTGTCTGTCTCTCTCTCTCTCTCTCTCTCTCTCTCTCTCTCTCTCTCTCTCTCTCTCTCTCTCTCTCTCTCTCTCTCTCTCTCTCTCTCTCTCTCTCTCTCTCTCTCTCTCTCTCTCTCTCTCTCTCTCTCTCTCTCTCTCTCTCTATATATATATATATATATATATATATATATATATATATATATATATATATATATATATATATATATATATATATATATCTATATATATATATATATATATATATATCATTCTATCTCCCTCCCTCTTTCCCTCCATCCCTGCCATTTTTTTGCTCTCTTGGGTTTTTTTTTTACCGTTTTCTGTGTTGCTGTGTTAATATCCATGTCCTATCCTCTATCAGTCTTGCCTTTTGACTGTCTCCTGTCCAAAATTTCATTAAAATTTATAGATAAATCTGCATTTTATTCACACTAAGACATAATTTGTCTCTTTCGACTACACTATACTTTGCTTTAGATAACATTTACTAATCAGTATTAATTCTCTTACAAATACCTTTTATATTTTTATATTATACATTTGCAAACTAACATATTTTTAAGCCTTCATGCGTGGCAGTTCTAGTATTTGTAGAGGAATTGGTGAGCATATTTACCTTGCGTTATTTGTTTTTGACCGTGATATTATTTGTTTGCTGCAAACTTACCACAATATCGTATCTATGCCAGAACACAGTTGTTTTTTCCGACTAATTATAATATATATTTGTTTCTGTTATATATGCCTTGTGTTAAATTTATAAAATAACATTATATTATAACAATGAATATATATATATATGTTCCACACGTACTCTGCCACCTCAATTGCGTATACATGTACATGTACTGTGCTTTTGAAATATACAACATATCAAATGGAAATGCTACAGATTTTATGGAATATTTTCATTGGTTTCTCTATACCATGTGGTCTCAGACAGAGCCACTTCTAGCTCATTTGAAGTGAAACTGAACTAGAAGATATAGCCTAATACCAAATTAAAATGTCTGTTTGAAAAACTCCTGCACAAATCAAATTTTGCTGTTCGATGTTAATGGATTTTAATAGGCATGTGAAGCTTATTTCATTGTTGTACCTGCCTTTTCTTCTCTTATTTTGTAATTGGGTTTACGTTTTGTTATGGGGGTTTTCTCTCTTTTATCCTAATCAATTTATTCATTAGTTTGTTTATTTAATGTACTTTTGTTTCTATTGTCATTTCCACTTTCCTCGTTTTTTTCTTATCATAAGGACTTACACTTCTATTCATATTTTCACTTTCCTCATCGTTTGGTTATTATAAGGACTTATGTTTCTATTGATATTTTTACATTCCTCGTTCTTTGCTTATTATAAGGACTTTTTGTTTCTATTGGTATTTCTTGAGATAGTCGAAAGAAGTATAAATGAGAAGAAAGAAGGATGGGGGGTTGCGGGGTAGGGCAGGGAACTAGATAATGAAGGTCTGTGGACCTGTGACTTCTCTCTATAAAATCAAGAAGTATCTGAAATTCACAATGGTGTACATGGGTGTAGCTTAATATTTGGTTTTGCTTTTTACATCCTCTCAAACTTCAAGCATCTACTTTATTTTCTATTTCTTAAACAACATTACATGTACTAGTGTGTACCTCCTAACTCAAACTTTATCATGAGTATTGTAGCAATAACTTCATATAGAAGCAATAGACAGTCTGTCCCTGTCTCTGTCTGTCTATCTATCTGTCTGTCTACTTACCTGCGTAGCTGCCTGCCTGTTTGACTGACTATCAGTCGCCTCTCCATCCTTCCCTATCTCTGTTTCTCTCTATTTCTTCTCTCTCTCTCTCTCTCTCTCTCTCTCTCTCTCTCTCTCTCTCTCTCTCTCTCTCTCTCTCTCTCTCTCTCTCTCTCTCTCTCTCTCTCTCTCTCTCTCTCTCTCTCTCTCTCTCTCTCTCTCTCTTGCTCTCTCTCTCTCTCTCTGTTTAAAAAAAAAATTGATTTTTATCTCCGTGTTCGATCATCAGCTGTTTATCAGTCTACCTTTGCTTTATCTTTATGTCTATTTTTCTATCAGGGGACTCGAGTTTAGAGGCAAATGTCGACCCCAACCAAAAGTTATAGGTTTAAGCCCTGCCAATGGTTGAGAAATGTTCTCGATTGTTTTTGAGCAAAATCTACCCCCTGGTCCAGGTAGGTGGGTCGACACCTAGTCCATCGGAGACGGACGATAAAAAGGAGGTCCCATGTGCAGATCACAACACTGTGCACATTAAAAATCCCTTGGCTGTTTACAAGGCAGCCTGGTCAAAATTAAAACCCTTCCAAAACCCCCTGAGATCACCTTAGTTGTGGATAAGGGTAAATCAAATAAAATAAAAAAAGCTATCTTTCTATCTATATATGTGCCTGTGTCTTTTCCTCTTTCTAGTTCTCTGGATATATATGTACTCACAGTAATGGCAATAATCGCACAGTGGTTGAGATTACAGAGTTTTAATATTCAATATTACGAGAAATGATTTATCTCATCAAATTCTTAAGTTGTCAATACATGTCACATACCACATTTTCACTTCTCAATGATTTACTTTGCATCAGAAGATACATATTGTTATTGTGAAACATGCCCCTTATATCCATATTTAACATTGTTTGCAGAACATATTGACAAATCCTTCACGATTGCTTATGCAAGCCTTGAAGTTTTGGGTGTAAAATATCAGTCGTGCAAATGGATCATATGATATTGCTTGCCAATGCATAAAGTTGCTTGTTTTTATTTTCTTGCTTTCCATGTATACAATTCTATTTGTATTCAACACTGTATTGCTGCTACATGATAATATCAGCATTAACACATGGTTTTGACTTTCTAATGGGCATGTGGAACACATTGTAAGCAATCAAAATACATAAAGTTGCTTATTGTTAATTTCACGCTTTCCATAAATAAATTTTATCTATAACAAAAAACACCATACAGAGTTAAAGACTTTTCCAAAGTAACTGTCTTTATTTTTACATATAGAAATTTATTTCAATTACGATGAAGGAAAAAAATCAGTTGTTATTTTTTTCATGCATGTAGTTGTTCATACGTATTTTCATTATGAGCAATTTGATTGCTATGCTCAAGAAATGTTCTTCCTTTCGGAGGTAAAGACAGTTACTGTTAACTGTAAATTTGACTTGCACTTCCTACAATCTTGTGTTTGTTCTTGACTGCAATAAAACTTATGAAAGTGAAGCAATTCCATTTTGTAATTGGAGTTTTAATAAGACAAAATGTGTAATTTTTGTTCTTCTGTGTACGATTGGTCACTAAACGATTTATTGAGTGCTTTTAAATTCTGCAGATGACATGTTTTTATGAATGCTTTAAAAGATTTTGAGTACAATGATAATTCATTGTTCAAGGTTTTATTATTTTTCAAAGCGTATGAAAAATTACTCACCGTTTACTTTTTTAAGTAAAGTAATTTGGTCTTGATTTAATCTAATTTGACATAAATCTGCTTTAATTTAGCCAGAACCAAGTTGTTACAAATCTTTGACCGCATATTCTCTCTATAATTTGTCTTTAATTAGATATTATGACTGTGAAATACTTTGTGCCTGTTTTCAGTCATGAAAGATTCATTTAAGAACATAGGTTGCCTGTTTGAAATAATTACCCTTTTTCATACAGACAAAGAATAAATTGAATTCCTTTTTATTATGAAATAAAATAGTATATGTTATTTTATTTAAGTTTCTAGATGATCTTATATTTGACAAGACAATATCCAGTTAGTTTATTCCTAATCATATGCAAGCAATCTACTTTAGATTAATGCTTGGAATACTATTGAATACAATTCTTTTTATATGAGAATCATATGTGTATTTTTGAAAAGAAGATTGTTGATCTTTAACACATTAGATAATTGGTAAGTAAGTTTATTTTTAAACATGTGTTTAATTGTGGATAACTTAATTGCAAAAAGATTAGAAAATCATTGTGCTTTTATTTTTTAATCTAGAACAAGGATCATTACGAGTTAATCAATCCTTATGCTTATTATACACTTTAAAAAAGAGCATTCATTCAGAAATAGTCCTAAGCACAAATGATTTAAATCAACAGAGGCTGATTGAATAAAGATACTTTTGAAGTACTTTGTTAAGTTGTTATTTTCATGTTCGGTTTTATTTCTTTTGCTCTCATTTATTTTATGTTCTCTTCCCCATCCTGAGACATTTTTGACAAAGTTAGGCAGAGTTATTACCTTAAAATCTTGGCTTCGCAAAAATTGATATGTTTGTTCTAAAGAAGATTGAACAGTCTTTAACAAGAACTTGACTTATACTTATAGAGTTAATTCAAACCAAAAACATTAGCGTATTACTTGTATGAGGTACAAGTGTTATTTCAGTATGTTATGTGTAAAATTTGTACGTATCTTGTGCATCTATTTGTTTATCTGTTTCACATATTATATTCAAACATTTATTTTGGTCCAGATTTGAGCCAAATACGACCTGTTTACGCTCCGAAAGATTTCCTTGAGGTTGTAATCAGTCTGCAAAATCCAAATTGCATCAGCTCTGGGAATGTGGGGTAAGACACAAACTGACAATTTTCTAACTTTGTTATAGAAAAAACTAGAGGTACAAATTAATTTATGTGTATATCCGGTAAATAACAACCAGCCATCTTGTAAATCATCTTTGCAATTTCCTAAATGATATAATTTTCATAATTTTTGAAAACCAAGATTTTACATATATATATATATATATAAATATATATATATATAAATATATATATATATATATAATATAAATATATATATATATATAAATATATATAGTAAGTTCTTTTCACTCGTCTTTCCCTTTTTCAAATCTGGCAGAGGTTTTGATTTGTCTTGGGGCCTGATCCAAATTCCAATGAAAGTCAAGTCATTAAATGAACTGGTAAGGTGATGCTGTGTACAACATTTTCCTATTATTCCTTCATCCCAAACTATATATTTTTATTTATGTAGGTTATGTACATCTGTAGAGTAACATATTATTAAGTTTCATCCAATAAAAAAGATGTGGCAAAGAGTAAATAAAGAAGTGTACAATCAATTATTATATATTATTGTCCATCTTTATTTTTTCTGCAGTGATTGAAAGGTGAAGTCTTCATTAAACTACTCTTTCATGATATTGGTAGGGTCTTTTTTATTATCTACAAATTATATGATAGAAAACTGTCCGACAGAGATAAAGAAAAGCTTTTGTCATTTACCTCTTCTTCTTTTTCTCTCTTTTTTGTGTGTTTTTGTATATTTTTGGTTTTTGGCAGGGAGAAAGGAAGAAGGAGATATTGTTTTGAAGTCAAATTTACCTTTTGGTTTACTTTCGTTTTCTATGCTCTATTTTATTTTAGGTTTTTTATGCTTTTTAAGTTTTTACATGTACTTGTTTTCAACAGAGACTTCAGTATAGTGACATGGCTATCACCCAGTGTCAAAGTGGATTTGATGACCTGAATGACACCCCGCTGAGGTGTTTGAATTGGAGAGATCAAAAATTAGGGAAAAAAGGTAATTATGATTGCTAATGTTATAGTCGTAAAATAAGTTATATATTATGAAGTCAGTTGTAGTTATAGTGATACATGTAGTTGTTTCATGATAATATTTTATGTGAAATGTCATTGTTTTACTTTCTATTTTTTCTTTTCAGTTTTAGCTGCCAAACACGCTCCAATATCAAGGAGTTTTCCAAGAAGGGCTGCCCTGTGTCCATGAGAGCTGAACTGTGGTGCCAGATACTTGGAGTAGAAGTCAATCATGTGGTAACTTAAGAAGATTACAGTGGAAACCTCAAAATTCAAAGTCTGATCATTCGAGTTTCTCATAAATCAACAAAATACAAAAGTGAGGGGTTTTTCCCTCTTTGTCTTTGTCAGATTCGAACTCATAAATCGAGTTGACTATGAGTCTATTCTCACAATTTGAAGTGGATGCGGCCATTTTATGGGAATAAAAATCTCCAATTCAAGTCTTTCTCAACATTTATTCTTACTTAGCACTTAAAGCTGACTGCTTTACCATCTAGATTTATTGTGCAGTAATAACAAGAGTATAGGGCTTGGGAGGGGTCAAAGATGAATGTGTCACTGCCAGTGACATAGTACCCGCTCTTATTTTCTCACACAATGACTTCTACCAATCCCAAGCAGAGGTGGGGCATCTGATTCTAGATCTAATTACTGATCAAAGACATGAGTGAGACCAGTGAGAGTGAAAGAGATGGAGCCACCGCAGACTACTTCTGGAGAACATCTAGACCTAGGTCTACAACAATTAACAGACCTCTTTAGGACTAGATCTAGATAAACTTTCAAAGATTTCACTTTCACTAGTCCTTTTTTGGACTCAGTCATTGCTTCCCCCCCCCAACCAAAAAACTGACTCTTTTAAGGTTCAACCCAAATTAAATGAACGGTGGGGAATTGGGAGGAAGGAGTCTGACACCTGTTCAGTGGTACTGAACATTTTGAGCGTCTTTGACTTGATTAACTTAATCCAAAGTTTCATAATTCAAAGTTGTCATGCATTCCCAAAGAATTCGAATGAAGGGGTTTCCGCTGTATATGCTTACATAGAATTAGATAGAATGTGACACGCCAGCATGATGATAACAAAACATGCAAAAGCGCTAAGAACAAGTGTCTGGTTGTCTAGCAAAATGTTCAGTTGATCATTCATATTAATCATATCATTTCTTACATTTTTCATTTTCATATTTTTGTTCAGCTTTTGAATAATTGTTTGTTGTTGTTGCTGCTGCTGTTGGTCTTAATACTTTTTTTTTAATGGCAGGTTTTACAAGTATAAGATTTCTATATTATGAACATGATACAGTAAGATGCATCAACTGCAAAAAATGGGATACTGAGACATTGGGACAATTGGCTTGAAGAGTCATGATTTGCAATTCTTGCATAATGTAAATATATTATATGTGCTCTTTGACTGACCTACCTTATGGATAAGTGAAATTTATCAGTATGAGGTATTTTGATAAGAACAGTTGTACTGTACCATACTCAATAATCACATCTTCACATGTTCTCCTTGCATGATTTTTTAGCCTTTTACCATGGGATTCATCCTATATATTCCTGCATTTACCTTTAAATAGATATATTTAAGTATCAAATTCCAAACTTTTTTATTTTCAAGAGTACTAGTAAGCTTAATTGACAGATTAATAATTGTTCTCTTGTATGTACAGGATATATTGTATTATGAACAGTTAAAAAGCCTATGTTCTACAACATGACCTGCTGGTTGACAATCTTTTGTACAAGGTAAGTGAATTATGAAATTGGGGATAATTTGAGCCTCTGTTTGATTATTAAAATCTTTATTTTTTGTGTTTCAACTCCCACTCATTAAGTAACATTAAATGTGTATCAATTTGAGTAAGAATGCAATGATTTTTCATCATATTATTAATATATTTTAATACTCTTAAAATCTAAACTATAAATATGAACTTTCCTTCCAAAACTTAATTTGAAACTTTCTTTATCAGACATAACTGTGACACACATATTTGAATCAACACTACTTAATCTCACATGTTATCATTTAAAGCCATTTTCATTAACTTTATGAAATTCTAGGATGTGAAGCTGACTGCTACAAATGATGATCAGTATTTTGTCTTTGAAGATTTTTTTGTACCAGGTATGTTGGAATACGTCTTTGTCATGTTGCTAACATAGTACTATAGTAAAAGTCAATGTACATAGCAGTTGGAAATATCAAAAGATTTCTGAGTATTTATTTTTAAACATTTTGAACACATTTAATTGTCATTGTATTTAGTGCATAAGACAGTGACTTTTTCAAAGGTTAGGTACCCTTCATAAAGTAAGATTAAAACATGTTGTAAAAGATAACATTATACCTTCAAATAAATGATTCAATATAAGAAATGAGTTTTTCACCTTTAAATTTGTTGATAATCACTTCTAATGTGTCTACTTTTGTTTCTTCAATAGGTGTTACTTCCTTTTTCACGGGACACTGTGGTTTAAAGCATTTCCATTATAACAGTGCTACACCTCCAAAGTCTTACATTCGAGGAAAATTGGGAGTAGAGGAATTTGCTGTGACTTATCCGCCAAATGGAGTGATCCCCTTCCATGGATTTGCAATGTATGGTGAGAAGATTTTAATCCTAAGGAAGCTCTTATGCGAATACCAAAGCAAAAAATATGAAATCAAATTGAATTCTGCAAATAGTTATTATTATTAGAATAGAATTTAGGTAAAACTAAACCACATATTTTAGCTTATTTACCATTGGCATGAAAGGCTATACAATGTCAAATTGAATGTAATGTTGTTGTTTTTTTTAATGCAGTTGCTCCTCTTTGCTACCTGCTTGATGATGTCTGCCAGTTATATTATGTGTTTAGAAATATGTACATGCATTACTTCTTCCGACTTCATAGTGTTTCCTCACATCCACAGGTATGTTCCTATGTGATAAAATAATTGTATTATAGATAATGAAATATCAGTAATAATAATAATATAATTCATTTCTATAGTGCCTACTCTCATCTTACGACAGCTCTTGGCGTATTTATACATACATAGTAAAAAACATGAGCAATGTACATATACAAAACAAATAATTAAATAAATCAATCAATCAATCATTCAATCAATAAATAAATACATGAAAGCATAATATCATTTATAAAGGTGTATGGTACATGAAATAAAATTGCATAATTAAAACAATTACTTTTCTTCTAAGAAGCATCGCATGAAGTATGTTTTCATATATTTTTTAAAGATGTCTTCCGACGTGTCAAACATAAACAGTAATATGTAAATTTTAAAGCAAAGGGACATATTATCAGTTATTTCCGACATTAGCAAAAATTTGCTCAGGTATTCCACTTTCTGAAAGTCCTATCAGTTAAACTTGGCAGATTTATAATATAGATGACAAATTATTTAGACTTTATTTCATCTTGTAAAATGTCATTGTTTCATAATTCAATAGGGAATTGTTGCTCTGAGTATACTGTTTGAGACTCTACTACAGACTCAAGAACCTGAACTTTTTTATTATCTCAAGCAAGTTGGATGTCAACCGTAAGTCAAAAATCGAGCGTTGTTACTTCATATAGGTCTTTTATGAAAGCAGAGGAGAACAAAAATTAGAACAATCTCTAGGATGGACTATTATGCAGATAGAGGTATTTTCTTATTGTTTTAAGCTTTTTTGAACAAAGTTACGTAAGCGTGCTAGTTTTCTCATGCAAATACTTCATTTAAATCATACTTGCTCTTTGAGCACACTTCCCGTTCTTCAAAATCGATCAACAATAAAGAGGACAGTGTGTAACACATTGTTAGTGGTTTGTTTAGTGAGGTATGAAGTAATTTTATACAATTTTGCAAGGAATATTTAATGTAAGCGCTATTGCAAACAAATTGTTGATTTTGTTAATGGGAGATCTACTTTGCACCGTCAGCATTAATGTTTTTCATAATTAAGAAGTATTGGATCAAAATACACTTTTTCACCTATGGTGAAACTTTTGAATCACAAAGAAATAAGAAGGGCGTACCCCCCACCCTGCTGTCTTTCCCCCCCACAATCTCTCCTCCTCCCTCTCTAATAAAGCCCAACTTACATGAAAACAAAACAAAGTAAACCAATACAACCACATAAAACACACATTAAAGAACAACTAAGTAACGTGACAGTTTTCTAGATCTATATGGAAGTCTTCTCCTGATCTTTTTATTACATGATGTATATAGAAAATATTATTTTCTGTTTTCCTTCTGTCCAAGTGGTGGGCCTTATGGTTTGGTTTGCCCCTTTTTTCTTTTTTCATTGTGTGTAGAAAATGGATGGGACTAATTTTAGTGTATTTCCTTCCTTTTGTTTTGCCGGTACAAAATAACCTTCCTGTTTGTGATTTCTTTCTTAACGTTACTGAAGCCTTGTACAACAAAAAGAGCCCAATACTAACAATTTTTTTTATGGAGAGGAAAACAGTTCAGTGAATCCTCTCTAATTAGAAACCCGGGGAATCAGGAAACCTGGCCAATAGGGAAAAAATGTCAGGTAACAGAATTCTTTCTATATAATTTACCTCTCTAAACAGGAAAGGCCCCTGGCTAATTGGACAATTTTTCACAGGCTTGCATTGATTATCATCACCATTTCACCCTTAATTGTTTATTCCAACACTTATCCAAATTTGGTGTCCATGTCAAATAATTAATTATTACACCTGCGTTAGTGCTAGACGTGCTACACATGACATACATGTAAACGATGTTGTAAGTGCCAGTTCTCGATGACAAAGTCAGACAAACCAGACATCCATTACGCAGGTGTGAAATCAGGCAACGTGCCAGTCCTTGCTCGTCCACCTAACAATACAGTACTATATTGGCATGGGGTGGCACTTAGAAAGCAGACTGGTGCACTGTCATAGCCCACAACTGTGAGTGACACGACAGATGAATGCCATGTTTGATTTGATCAACTGGTCCTGAGGCAACAATAGATTGTTTGTTTAAAGTTTAATTCTTTATTTTACCACTCATTTTTGTGATTGTCACTTTTGAATAAGATTCCACTAGACACCATTCTTTTCGATCTCTATTCAAGATGGCTAGCAAGAAGAGAACTGATTAAAGTTTGGATAACAAGTCCTAGGTTTGGATAATAAGTCCTAGATATGCTCAAAAACTTGATGTGACGGAAGGGCCTCAAGGGAAAACCAAAATCCCTAGGTCCCCAGGTAATTGGGAGATTAAATAAATCAGGACAATTTCATGTTCCACTGAGATTTCTCAATTTGAAGGGTTCCATTTGAAGTTATTCTCTGCAAGCCATAACAATAAAATCATATGGCATTTGTTTAAGGAATAATATATTGATGTATTTCAGAGAAAGTATTAAGCCATGGAATCTGCATTATACATTTGATATGTGTTGTATCTCTTCATCAGACTGAAAATTGCTTTCAAGTGGCTTATGAGGGCATTCTCAGGTTTCCTGGCAAGTGACCAAGTATTGTTGTTATGGGACAGAGTGCTGGCGTATGACTCTCTTGAAATTTTACCTGGTTGAGTGAAATGATCACTACTTTATTTTACTTATTCCAATATTAATAAAAAAAACTTAATAGTTTATTTATAATTATCACTACTTTGTTTTTCTAAATCTTATTTCAATAAGAATAAAAAAAAACTTAATAGTAAGTAGATCTTTGCATCATAAGTATTGTTTATTTCAGTTGAAAGTTTTTAAATCATTAACAAATGATTTAGCTGTCAATTTCCTAAATCAATTACTTTTTCTTAACCATGATGTCTACGTAGTGTTTTGGTTAAGATACAAACATAAAACTACTAGAGTGTCTCCAAGATTAGGAAGTTGTTTTGGATAAGTTTTTCGTATATGCCAAGATCATTGATTTTGCTATTTATGAGGTCTGGGTAGATGTAAGGCTAAAAAACAGTTTTTTTTTAAAAAGATGCTCTTTACGAGAATAAGTTGGGTTTTTTTAAAAATCTAGCTATCTTTATTTAGTTGTTTCATGCTCTGCATTGGCATTCACATATATATTGTATATACAGATGTTCTAGGTGTTATTCACCGTTTATAAACATGATAGCATGACAAATATCTTGAAGTGTTTCTTTACAGAGAATTTCAGGTACAATCAAACTGTTTTGTTTTAGTTAGATTTAAAACAGATTAGGATCATTCTCTAAATGTCAATCTATTCAACTGAGTATGATAAGCAAGTGTATGAGCTTAGGAGTTGTGATTTAGGGGAAAATTTTTCACATCAATATGTATGAGGAATGTAATGCTGAGGATATATATGGTAAACATTTGTTCCAAAAAAAAAAAAAAAATACAGTAGGCTCCTACTACTTTTTTCTCAATTCTTCCCACCTACTGATATGAACAAATGACCAACACATAAGAAGAACGAAATTTGAGACCGTGAATCAAAAAATATCACAAGGCTTTTAAAGATCTCTATGAAAACCAAGAGAAAAATTCACTGTCAATAAGAACTGTTGTATTTCTATGTTTTCCAAAACATTTTTTTCAAAGTATTGTAACAATTTGCAAAACTTATGCCCTATCTTAGCAAATTTTAGATTATGAAAGAAAGAGCAATTTTCTATAAGATTACAAATTTTATAGATACAAATGAAAAACAGTTTGTACCCAACACTGACTGACATTACTGACAAGTTGGATGTAAATTCAATGCTTTCCTCTTTTGTATATTTCTACAGTTCTGGCCGTTGCAATATTTTCGTTCAGAAAAACTAATCTGATGAAAGTACAAACATATAATGCTGCTGAGGTATAGTTGAAAATACATTGTTTTACTTGCAAGAATGAGAATGTTTATATATCAATCTGTCTTTCATGACATACTTTGTTAATTTAGGCATTTGAAAAGTTAGACGCATACTTGCATTACTTGTAGTTACGATTTTATTCCCACAAGTTCTCATACAGTTTCTCTCTTTTAAATATGTCTTTTGTTAGATGTCATGCCTCATCAACAACAGAATTATAACACCTCATCCCACCCAATCCCAGCCTCTGAAAAACAAAAACAAAAGGAAGAAAGAAAGATAAGGAATTGAAAAACAAAGATAAAAACAAGTGCAATAAAGCAAAGTAAAATGATTCCATCAATATCAAAAAGAGACAAATGAAAAAGAGGAAAAAGAATCAGCTGGAAATTTTAAATGAATAGTAACAATAGGAAAAAATTTTACTTAGATTCTTTTGCCAAACAACTTAAGATAAAACATAGATAAGAGGATATATCTGGTGTCGATGTGCAAAAATTTATGAGATTGAACTGACTTTAATGTTACTTTTTTATCTTTAGTTCCTTCTTCAGTTCCTTCTTCAGATCATTTACTATCACTAACTTTCCAATGTTTTTGTTTTTTCTTCTCTTTATTTAAGAAAAATTATGATTGAAATGTATGTCTTAACACAGTTGTACTTATTTATTTTCTTAGCTTAGCATTGATACTTAAATTTAAATGTTTGTTTCAATGAAAGCAAGGACGTTACTGAATTATGCCAAATAAGAACATTCCAAAGAGTTGCCATCCACGAGGTAATTGCTGGTATCTTTAAATTCAAAGTAACATCTTTAAAATTCCCATCAAAGATAAAATATTTGGAAACTTGGGAATTGACTTAAAAGGAAGGAGAATTTTAAAATCATGTTTTGTTTCTTTGTCTGTTTTTCTCACTAAACCAGGCTGTCATGGCAGATTTATTTACGCTTCAAGTTCTGCCCATGCTGCAACTGGCTCTCTTCTCAAAGTGATACTAAGGAAGACTTGATGGTAATTGTCTGATGATATTACAAGTCTATGTGACACAAAGTTACATGACCTCTGCTGTTACAAAACACTATTTCACTATAATTAGATAAAACCAGTTATTGATACTCAGGACATCTGAAACTTTTCCATTTCCTGGTCTGTCATGCAAAGATAAAATGCTGTTAATTACTTAAAGATTTAAAGTAAAATACATTAGGACAGCATCCTGATGCCTGAAGTATAGAAACTTGAATAATGAGTAATAATATAGATCCTTTTTTTCAATGCAGTCACATCTAGTGAAGAATTGTGACTGTTCATTTTACCATAAAGGAAAAGATTTATGTACATCATAAAGATCTCTTGAACAATGTTTTTCTTTTTCACATAATATCATTCATGAATGCAGTTTGATTGTTTATTTTTGTATTTGTTTTTAAGCCTGCTTTTCTATTTTTTGTTCTTTTGTTTATTTTGCTTGAGCATGCATGTGAATATAATTTAATTTATTCCTTACTATTATTGGCCTGAGTTTGGTTTGAAAATCATTTAGATCAAGAATGATGATGGATAATATACATTTTAAAGACTTACTATTTTTAGTAAAAGAATTGTCTTTATGCTCCAGTTGTGCCGTTGGAAATGTTGATGAGGATGAATTGTGCCTTCTTATAACTTAATAATTTTAATTTGTTTTAACAAGCGATTTTCAATTCACAAAAGATATTGAAAATGTAATTACTGGGTACAAAAGTTAGCCTATATCTGTCATAAGGTTTGGTTCCGTAACTCTAGTTTTAAAAAATGATTAAAACAAAAAGATGGGACTCAGTGTGTCAACATTTTGTATTCAATGATTGTTTTTCATTTTTGTCTCTGAAGGGTTACAGCAATTGGTTTTTCCATGAGTGTGATCTTATCTTGGCTTGATTATATAAAATCCAACTACAGGCAATGCTATCAGTACTATCACTATCACTGATAGTTGATAGTTAGGGAAAGAAGATGCATTGGCCATACTGTGCGAAAGTTTGCTTCAAATATAACAAGAAAAGCATTACAATGGAACTCTCAGGAAGACGACACCAGGGGTAGGCCATGGGACGCTTGGAAAAGAAGTATAGAAAAGGTCCGGAAGAGACTGAATGTCAGCTAGAATGACTATGAGCTAGGAAAGATCTCCTAGAAGAAAGAAAGATGAAAATATCTTATATGTGGCCTATACCCTGGTAGTGGTAGGGATGAGAAAGGCTATGATGTTGATGATGATGATACATATGGTTATATGTCAGAAATTATCACTGGTGGCATTCTGTGTAATTTTTTTTTTATACATGTATTTTCTGATTGTTTTCATATTTTTCGGAGAAAGTAGGACACTGTGATGTCAGAGGGAGAATGCGGTTGTGACTATCAGATGTTGTCAGTTTTTTCACAATAGACATCTTTCTGAACTAGTTTGATGATGCTGTACAATTTGATTTGTTCTCACATTATCACTGGAAAGTGGGGACTTGGTAGTCCAGAGGCAAGGTGTCAGCCTCTCAACCAAAAGGTAGTGGATTCGAGCCTCACCAACAGTTGAAAGATGTTCTCGAGTTTTTTTCGAGTAAAATCTAACCCCCTGGTCCAGGTAGGTGGATCAACACCTAGTTCCATCAGAGACGGACGATAAAAAGGAGGTCCTGTGTGCAGATCACAACACTCTGTGCACATTAAAGATCCCTTGGCTGTTTACAGCGCAGTCCAGGCAACCACAAAAATAAAATCCTACCAAAAACCCTGAGATCACCTTAGTTGTGGATGTGGGTAAATCAAATTAAATCAAATCACTGAAAATGAAGTGGATGTATAATTTTGCTTCACCTGTTTATGAGTATTTATTAAGAATAAATGCTAGTGCAAAGACATTGTCACATCCAAATATTTGAATCGTGAATAGAAGTCAACTGAAAAAAACAATGAAAGTTAAAGATACTTTTCCATTGTTTCTTTTTAAAGAATTAAGCATTGTACTATTTCTCGTTTCTAAAATGTTATCGCTGCAAAAGCGCTGAAGATAACACATTATCCAATCACGGATAAAAGAAAAGAAAGCTAAAGTTTGCTATTTGAAATAATTTTATTAATAAAATTTGAAAATAAAAATCAATTAAGATAATTGTGTTCTGATAAAAAGAAATTTATCAGAAAGCCTGTCCTAATACTAATATACACGTATTTTTAAAAACTTAAATCGGCATTTAACTTGATAAATATAATAATATATGACGCTATGCATGACATATGTGTTTGCTTGATTTCCCTAAGAAAGTTATTTTGAAGCGCGTTCATGATTCAACAATTTGCCCATTTCAAGAAAATGTGCCATTCTATGGTTCTCTCTTTTTTCTCTTCATTGTTGCAAACTTTCCTTATTTCACAGTTTCCGCCAATTGTTATTCTACATGGTTTATCACATTGATAAATCATGAACTACAGTTCAAATCAGACATAGAGCAAATTGTGTCCAAATGTTTTCATGACCATGCAAATTGTATTTCCAACAGACTTTGTTTACGGACTGTGAATTTGTTTCTTATTTCTTTCATACTTCATTCTGTTCTTTGAAATTTGGTTGCACTGGATAGTATTTTTTAAACTTCCATCTTGACATAATTCTTTCATTGGTATGCCTTAATTTCCAGTTTGCTTACTGTTCAAGATTGCCATATGTTACAAAGTATCTTTTGCTAATTTATTCCTCTTGTAATATTGTTTTTCACTCTATCACACAAATAATAAAAGTTTGATCACTGAATTACCCCCAGAAAGGACTACAAACAAAATTATTTATGTAGATGTTTTGATATTTTTATGTATGTGGGTAAAAGTTTTGTTTTAATAACTTTCTGATCATCGTGGATGGAATATGACATATAAATACCCCAATCATTTTAAACATCATGGCTAAACTGATAGATGTAAGCCAACAGCCTTTAGACACCCATGACAGACATGGTCTATATATAACAAAACTATTAGTGTTAGTGCTTCATGAAAAGAGATAAAGTGAAAGAGCAGTAACTAAGATCATGAAGGATCAAATTATAAATGAGATAGTCAAAACGATAAAACCTTAATGTCAAAATAACCTCTTACAATTAGATAGACACTGCATACAAATCTGAGATTGTTGTTGTTTTTTTTGTGAAAGGACAGAAGGCAATAATGAAATGATTGGAGCATCTTAAAAGCTGATATTTAGTAAGATCTTAATGAAATCTTTAATGGCGTCGGTAGCTGAGTGGTTAGGCTGTCAGATTTGGGATCATGAGATCTTGAGATTGAAAAATGGTAAAGCTAGCCCCAACACTGTGTTCTTTGGACAAGACACTTAACATACATTCTCTCCATTCGACCCAGGTGCAAATGGGTACAAGCACAAACCTGCATCAGACTAGTGTCCTGTCCAGGAGATGATTATTATCACCTATTCCATTTTATCATACTGCTATAGAAACCAGGAAAATTTTCGACTCTATGGGCTATAATGTCCATGAAGGAATTTAAATAAATATTTGACACTTTTTTCCTCTGTGATAGGTGAAAACGGGTGAGAGAGAGAGAGAGAGAGAGAGAGAGAGAGAGAGAGAGAGAGAGAGAGAGAGAGAGAGAGAGAGAGAGAGAGAGAGAGAGAGAGAGAGAGAGAGAGAGAGAGAGAGAGAGAGAATCAATTAAAGTAACACACACACGACATGGACAGGGAGGAAGGTAGGAACAGAGACACTGACTCTGAGAGATAGTCAGATGTACAGAGAAAGGAGAAATGAGATAGACAGACATGCAGAGATAGATAGAGATAGAGACAGACATGCAGAGAGAGAGAGAGAGAGAGAGAGAGAGGGAGAGGGAGGGACACAGACAGACAGATAGAGAGACACACATATAGACAGACAAACAGTCATAGTCAAATATATAAACAGAGACAAAGATAGAGGCGGGCAGAGAGACAGAGAAACAGAGAGTCAAAAACAGAGACAGACGGACAAAGACACACAGAGTGTGTGTATCGAGTTGGTCGTACGCTCTCTTAGTCTTTGCTGTCGATCAAAGAGAACTGCTCGGCTGTCACTATCGGTGTCACCCTAGGAAATCTCAGTATATGTAGTTCAGGTGTCACCCAATGAGTACATATCACTTGGCGTGGCGAAACCGACTCATCATACGCATTCATAGCACACTGACACAATTAATAAGTGCCGAATCAGGGGTTGAAAGTTCAGACGTATGTAGCGTGAACAAAATGTTTTCAATACTGTCTCCCCTCCCCGCCACTACAAATTTATTGCATTTGTCTTGTCTTTCTTCGCGTATTTATAATACATCATGTACATTAATTGTACATTGGCTTGGAAGAGTCCGATACATGTATAGGTCTAGTCCAGCTCAATTTATATAGTTAGGCTACTGCTATTATGTTTTGAAGTGCTTTAAAAAAACAATCATTGTTATTTTCGAATGCTCGTCAAGAACAGCTTGTCAAAGCCAGCAATAACATTAACAAAAAGAAAAGGAAAATATGAACGTTTGTAATTGGAATGTTTAATAGGAAGACTGAAGAGTCTGTTTTGCACCACAGAACACGGTTATGAAACCCACTTTCTTAGATCATAAGAAGAAAACTCAGGAATAACGATTATAGTATAGTGTAAATTTCATGTTTGGCTCTATCATCTGAAATTTAATCGACATGAACTACCACAGATCGCAGTTTCCTGCATTTATGCAGAATCCCCATAGATCTACATGTGGAAAACCTTCCTCTGGAACATGCCCCATCGTTCAGAGGGGAAACAAGAACTGTTCAAAAATAGACGGATTTCCTTGTATTTCCAGAAAGACTTCGCGATCAGATATACATCCAGATGAAAGCATCAGGCAAAGTCGAAATACTAGATCTAGTGCATGTACTAGATCTAGTACTGGTAGTTTATATAGTAGCAGTAGTAGTAGCAGTAGTGGTGCTAGCTACACAGCATTCCTGCCAACCATCGATGGCACGTCTCAGAAGAGTCCTTCAAGGTATTATACACACGTAAGTAATGGAAAAAAAATGTTTGCGAAAAACACAAACCAACACCTAGACAACAAATAAAACGTAAAAATCAAAACAATAACCAGACAAACAAAAGATATGGAGTCTAAAGTAGCAGTGGAACAAGAAATTCGATTGCATAATTTAGTGACCAACTTGCCGTAACCTTCTTAGGAAGGCGCTCCATTGGGTCATTCGCGTTTGGGTAAAATTAAAAATAAAATGCTATGTCGGTTCTGGTGCGAAAGCTGCTGTCAGGGATTTTGCTGTCTTTTCTAAATTTTAAAAAAAATGTATTAGTAATGGTACTTGGTAGCCCTGGCAGTGGACAGGTAAGCACCTGTACGGGAGTAGATGACCCCGCCCTCCACGAGTCTCCTGCTGCCTTGCAGGCAGGTCTTGGCTGATCAAAGGCTAAGGGAGTTAACCCTGAAAGAAAACAACATGCTGCCTTGCAGGCCGGTCTTGACTGGCCAAAAGCAAAGGGATTTAACCCTGACAGAAAATAACAACCTGCTGCCTTGCATGCTGGTCTTGAATGACTAAAGGCTAAGGGAGTTAACCCTGACAGAAAATAACAAGGCCTGGTTGGGGGCCTCACGGTAGCAGCCCCACCATCTACCTAGGGTACAGTGGGCTACTCCCTACTTATCCAAAACACCTGATTCAAAGTAATACATACAAATACAATGATATACCCGGCTTGAACTTTCGAAGACGACTCTGGAAAAGAACACCGACTGTGATTTTTGGAACATGGAATGTTAGGGAAATTAATGGAAAGGAGTTAGAATTAGCTGAAGAAATGGAAACATTTTAAGTAGACATTTTGGCTATTATTACAGAAACAAAGGAAAAAGGACAAGGAATAGAAAATGTAGGACCAAATCATACTTTAATCTTCTCAGGAGTAGATGTCAAAGATAGAGCTAGAGCAGGAGTAAGCCTCATAATGCATAAAAGGCAAGAAATGCTACTACTACTAGAAAGTTGGAAATTTGTAAGCCCACAGCTATTAGAGGTAAATATTACGCCTAAAGGAAGAGAAATTAAATTATTAATAGCTTATGGACCAAACGAAGATGCCCCCAAAGAAAAAGATATCTTCGAAAATGATTTACAAATAGCTGCAGAGAATTTCAAACCCAAACAGGAATTAATGGTTTTGGGAGATTTAAACGCTAGAGTAGGCAACAATGTAGAAACACCAGGAGGAGTAATAGGTAAAGAAGGAGAGACAACAACTTCTCCAAATGGAGAGAGACTAATACTACTAATAGATTTTTGCCTAAAGAATAACATGAAAATAGCTAACACATTTTTTCCTCATAAAGATATCCACAAATATACAAGAGTAAACGAAGACAGATGTGAAAAGTCAATCATAGACTACATAATAGTTAGCAGCTCCCTTTTTTACAGTACATGGATGCTAGAGTAAGCAGAGGAGCTGAAATATTTAGTGATCATCACCTAGTGATAGCCAAAATGAGATTATTAACTGAAGAAAACAAGCAGAAAGGGAAAGAGAAGAAAGCTACTAAACTCAAAATAGAAGAACTAAATAAACCAATAGTAAAAAAAAATAGATGTATCAATCCAGGATAAAAAGATATATCACTTATCAGTGAAAGGCAGATGGATCTGAAGGAAAGCACAATAGAAGAAAAGTGGCAAATACATGTATATATAAAGAAACACTCCTCAGTTGTACTGAAGAGGTCTGTGGTAGTGAAAGGAAACAAATTAAAGAAGATGGAAAAAGGACATCATGGTGGAGTGAGAATGTCAAGACTAAGATTAAAGAAAAGAAAGATGCCTGGAAGAAATATTTGCAAACAAAGAGACCAGAGGATAGGATAGATTACGTGAGTAAAAGAACTATCGCCAAAGAGGAAGTTAGGAAAGCAAAACAGGAACAGTGGGAAAAGTTTGGACAAAGACTTCAAGAAAGCTATCAAGGAAATCAAAAGCTGTTCTGGGGAGCAATGAAGAGAATGAGAAAGACAAAAACATGCTCAATACGACAAATTAAGAATGCCAAAGGAGAAATACTGAAAGGAGACAGCGAAATCATGGAAACGTGGAGGAAATATTTACAACAATTACATAATCCCTCCAGAACATATGAAACAAGGAGTGCAGATTAATTTAAATTAGTAAGAGTAACAAGTAATCCAGAGGAGACAGCTGAACATGTAGATATCTCAATGAAGAACTTCAAACAGCTATAACTATAAGAAAAGTGAAATAAGGAAAAACCCCAGGAGCAGGTCAAGTTTATCCAGAAATGATTAAAAACCAAGGGAGGGGAGGCAGACAAACTACTACATGCAATATGTCAACAAGCATGGAAGTCCAAACAGGTGCCAGACGACTGGAAAAAAGGAACGAGTAATACCAACATAAGAAAGGATCAACCATAGAATGCTCAAACTATCGAAGGATATCACTACTTAGCGTACCAGGAAAAGTGTATGCCAGGATTCTGGAAATGAGACTAAGGAAAAGAGTAGAGGATCAGATAGAAGAACACCAGAGCGGATTTAGACCAGGAAGAAGTGTACAAGATCACATATTTACAATTAGACAAACAATAGAAAGATTCCTTGAAAGAATCATTGACTTGCACCTGTCTTTTATAAACTTAGAAAAGGCATTTGACACTGAGGAGGGACGAACTATGGCATTCCTTAAAAAACCCAACGTAGAGCAAAATTTAATAGAAGCCATTAAAAGTTTTTACAATAAACCAACATGTGCAGTGAGAGTAGCTGGAAATGTATCAGAAGAATTTGATGTAGATATAGGAGTAAGACAAGGTTGTATCCTAAGTCCTCTTTTGTTTATCACATTTTTGGGATTCGGTAGCAAAGGCATCCTCAAACATGAAGAAAATGAATGTAGGTATGTGGAAGCTCATACCAGTAAATGTATCAATGCTTTCATTTGCTGATGATTTAGTTCTGTTTGGAAAATCAGAAAGGGACCTCCAGTCAAATATCAGCATAATGAATAATGAATTAAATAAAAGAGGAATGAGAGTAAATGCAAAGAAAACCAAAACAATGCTAGTAACTAAGGAAGCTAAAACACAAATTTTAAATTAGGCAGGGAAAATTTAGAACAAGTTCAAAGCTACAATTACTTAGGAGTAATGATTAACTCAGAGGAAAACTAAGAGAAGAAATCAGCCAGAGAATCCAAAAATGCAAGTGCAATATATAATCATCTAGGAAAGGCATTTGTAGGCAAACAAGAATTGTCAACAAAAACCAAAATGGCAGTATACAACACAGTTTATTGTCCTACTCTCCTCTATGGCAGTGAAACCTGGACCTTAGACAGTAGGGAATACAGTAGAGTGCAGGTAGCCGAAATGAAATATCTAAGAAGAGAAGTAGGGAAAACTAAAAGTAAAAGAGACAAAATCAGAAACACAACAATAAGAGATCAAACCAAAGCAGATAGCATAAAAACTAAGACAGAAATGAATCAACTGAGATGGTTTGGGCATGTTAACAGAATGTATGACATTAATGACAATAGAATAGCAAAATCAGTATACAGTGCTAAAACTCAAGGTAAAAGACCAAAAGGCAGACCTCGGAGAAAGTGGGAAGAAGATATAAAAGAGGCATTAACGCAAAGAAATTGAACGTTCACGGAAGGACACAGAAAATGTCAGGACAGGGCACCTGGAGAAAGATCATTTCAAGCATCTAAAACCCATAGAATGTGAGCTGATGATAAAGAAAAGAAAGAAACTTGGTAACCCTCTCTCAGTTATCTCATTCTAAATGAGTGCCTGGCTGAAGGCAGAGAAAGATAGAACATGTTACATGTGTTAGATTCATTTGATATTATTATTTACTAGTAGGCAACATGAGTCTAGGAACCTTTGAATGGAATGAAGTTTCAGGATGTGATATAGCCACAAGGGCTTTGAGGCTGCACACAGTAGGTTACCTCCATTTTGGAATGGGGTCTCTGGTCACAATTAGAGGAAGAGCACTCCGATTGCAGAATCAATTTAATCCAATGTTGAATATCCCAAAGTTGAAAGTGGAAATCGGGGAGGCTGCGAAGTCATTGCGTTTACAACCTTATTCAAATGCTACATGCCTTTTTATGAGTTATATATGTGGTTTGAAATCACCTGAAAGCTACTGTCCTTTGAAATTGTATAATTTAAGTATGTAATTTATTGTAATAGGGGCCTACATTATTCATGCATCATGATCATTGTTATTACTTGTACTTGTAGGGCATACTATGTAGCATTAATAACATATGTACTACTATTACTAGTATTACGGTTTGACGCGTCTGCTACATTCTACAAGACTACAGGTTGGGTGGGAGTTATCCTAGATTCGTGTTTGTCCTTAGTAATATTAGTAAACATACATATATGTACATGTACTCAGAAATGTCTCAAAAGATCTTCGTTGTGTAATGTCTTCGCTTAGTTCAAAGCAATTGTGAAGTTCTCATTCTCTCTTGTTGCCGTCACTGTATTGTATTTTACCCTGAATGGATTTTCCCCCATTAGTTGGAACTTCGTTTTTTTTTTTTCATTACGTACAATCATATTATTGTGTGCTAAATAAGTGGGTTGTGTTCATCGTCCTGGTCAAACCAAACAGCTATAATTTTGGCACTTTATCAGGAAGATTTTGCCTGACTTGTCATATTTTCAACTGATCTTGTTTTGTTGCGTTGTTTTTTTCCAGTGTCTAGATTATTATCGTTTCACCTTGAAGCTCTCCATATTAAAAATTTGTACTTGTCGGTTCCTATAATTTATCATTATTTTGTCCCATCCATTGTTATTTAGATTGCACGATCTTTATGTGGTAAAATAACACATATGCATGAAACTGAAATTGCAGATATGTAGGCATGTTTACGGTACCATTCCTCTTTAGGTTCATAGTTTCTGTCACATGCTCACGTTGGGAATGTCAAGGGTAATTAGTAATAACAACGTAACAAAGAAATAGGACAGCGGCTGAAAATGAAACCTCCGAGTAAAATAAAAATAAAATGCGTTTCTGTCGCCGTGATTATAATCTATTACCGGGTAAAACACTAGGACATTGCATTCACGACGTCAGCACTGTGCCATCATCATGTTCAAGCAGTACATGTACTATGTACTTTCCACATCAATCAAAATTCACCTGTTGGTGGTCTAATTCTATATTTACATAGTCGAACTCCAGATCATGAGTCAGTCTGAATTCTGATTTCGACAGATTTGAGGTCGTGTCCTTGGGAAAGACACGTCGTTACAGTTTAGAGGTGGTTGTTTTTTCTCACTTCCGACGTGAAGGTATGGACAAATATAACATTATTGACACAGAACTAACAAGTGATAGGCCTGAACTAGATCTAGATTTAGACGATCGCGATGTTAGTCCTAGGCCTACAGACCATGGTGACGAAGAGGGACAGAGAGGGGGAAGTAGGCGTGACAGAAAGAGGTCTGACCAAGAGTGGGTTTGGAGCATGCTAAACGATCAATATATCAATCGAATATATTTAGCTTGTCCATATTCTTAACTAGCCTGAAAATTTCATTACCTTGTAATATGTCGTTTGAGAGCTAGATTTTCCCCCTAAAAAGCACAATTTTTCATAGGAGTTTTCAAAAAGCCATAGCAATTTATTAACATTTGAGATGTAAATAGGGATAAATAGGATAGCAACCAAAGGGTTAATGCATCGAGATCGTGGGCTTCGAATTTAATTTGGCCTGGCAAGACTTACTTAAGTTGGTATGCATGTAAGTCGCTGAAAGATAAGCCTGTGAATGTGACATACCTGCGCGTTGTCTACATACGCTAGGTGATGATCTTCTATCACCTATTCTACTTAATCATATGGAAATCAGGATAAGCTCCGAATGTGTGAATCACAGGACCCATAGGAAAGGTTACACGTAAACAAATCCTCCCTAGTTTATCATCCATTTTCAATAGGAATAGAGATACTAGACCTTGACTAATCGTCAATGAGCTCGTAAGTAGTAAGTAGGTAGAAAAAGAGGGAGATACAATTAATATTGATTCCTGAAATAGTCTCTCCAGGCAGGCTACAACAATTAAAATACGTGTGCACAGTTGTAGATCTATTAGGTTTAAAACTATGCCAAACGCTTGAAGGGTGGGCACTCTTAGTCTTTCGTCATCAAATTATGCCACATCTCCCTTTTACTTTAAACTTAAACAATGACTATGGCAATGACAAGACTTTGGAGACTCAGTACATCATATGTAGTGCAGACACAAGGTGTCGCTATCGGCCTCTCAATCAAAATATTTGATTATGATGTACCTGTCAGCATACATTTAAAATTACCCTACAGCAGAACAGGAGCAAAATGAGATCGCTTGAAGTAAGGAAGTCAATTTCGATTAATGTCACTAATGTCAGCTGCTTCTCAAGGTCATGCGTGCAGTTTGTACTTCTTTATTCATATAATGTATAATTATAGAAAGATTTTATTAATAATACTGTAGTACATGTAGAAGTAGTAGTACTAGTAGTAGTAGCAATAGCACACCCAAATGAGATATTGAACAGTGGTTAATGTAAAATGTATTTATTATTATTATTATAACATTAACATGCAACAGAGTGGTGTCACTAATAATCCATCTTTGAATATGAGAACTACTGTAAACAGTAGTTAATGTAGTAGTAGTGGTAGTACACGTTAACTAATACATGTGTTATTAATCAATATTATGTGCAGCTACAACCATAGTACTACATGTACTAGTGGAAGAGGTATAGCAGCAGCAGTGGCCCGAATGAGGTGGAAAAGGAGTGAGGAGAGGAGAGAAGAGGGAAAAGTTTGTTTACTTCATTGAGATTTATCCCATCCATCTATGCAGTGATCTCATTCTCAGGTTAAATTAAAGAGGAAACAGCAAGATGAAAAACATGAAAAAAGAGTGAAAGGTGAGAAGTGGAAGTAGAATACAACAGTAACACTCACCTGCGAGAAAAATAAAAGAGCAAGAAGAAGAACAACAAAAATCATCCATAGATAGTGTGAGATAGCTAGAACAATATATCTCATTGTTGACTTCAAGCTTAAAGTACATTAATTCAGGCCATATAAAAGGTGGAAATTGAAGAATGAGCTGTTTGGAGTGAATCATAAATCTTCAAAAAGCTTTATTACAAGACATAGTTTTATTTCTCATAGCACATGTAAACTTACAGGCCTACTGGTAGTGCAAATACATGTATGTTTTCTGCCTTTTTATTAATGTGCCAACTTCATTGCCAGTTTATGACTATGAGTCATAGCCAAGGGAGCAAAAATCACAATCCCAACGATACAGATAGTAGACAGATATTTTGAGGTATGCCATCCAGTGTTTTCTTCAACACAGCTAAGATAAAGCAAGTGCTTTTTCTCCAAAAAGGAGGAATCTGATACTGTATAAGAAATGACGTATAGCTAAATTTCTTCAAAGCTAATATCGTAGTACAACATGTACTTCAAAGGAAGATAAATATTCAATCTCTCAGAAATTCCTTTCAATAATATAATAATAGTAATTAGTAACAATAGTATAAAATGAAAGAAAAAACCTACATCTGAAATAAAGAAAGCTCATTCATATAATTCATAATTTCTTTTAAACAAGTTTAATAAACAAAAACACTTGTTACAAAACAAAAACACTTGTTACAAAACAAAAACTTAATCATACATATAAATCATGTGACATAAAGTCAACAATTGCTCTCTACAAAGCATATTGCTCACTGTCATTTCAACACATTCTTATCACGTTTACTGCAACATATCATCATAATGATTCATTTGCCATGACATTGGAGAAAAATGAGCGTTAACTGTGAAACACTTCAAACAGACAAAATGTATTCAATGCAAATGTCCTTGTGGACTGATAAAATGATTTAATGTACAGCTTCTCTTTCTTGTGTCATCTCCCATCATGGGTCAAAAATACCAATCTAAAAAGAGGTTCAGTCATGCTCATTCTTTCTTCTTGGCAAAAGGATCTGACCACACTTTCATTCCTGTGGAAATATAGAAAGCACGAAAACAATTTGAAAAAGATCCAAATATAATCCACACTTCTTTGATAAAAAAAATTCCTTTCCTTTGATTTCTTCACTTCTCATTTTCAAGGAGTGAAGTTTTAACAATATTCTCAGTTTTATTTGTGTTGCTCTGACAAAAACTTGTCACTATATAATGTCAGTTTTTAATAAAGGCTATCATCAGTCAGCATTTTGTAATAATAGGTGATCTTTTTATGTAAAGCTGAGACTGGCAAAGTGTTAAAACACATTTGTGAAACAGGTTTATACTTCTAAATGTCTCTTTAATGTAATAATTGATGATCAAGTACCGCTATATGATGTTTGTACTCCACTTCTGATCCCCATTTATGAATTTCATGGCAAGGCTATGCTGCAGGAGTCAGTGCTCTTCATGCAACCTATTTTATTCTGTTCTTTTGGCAACTGTATTCCTGAACAACTAACTTTTGTTCTTTTAGTACTTGCCTTTACATGCTTTTGAACCATATTTGTTAATTTAGACTCAATTGATACATTTGACAGACAATTTTTAAAAATCCCTAATGGTTGTTCTCAGGCATTTGTAAACGTAAGTCAAGGAGTGGATTCATAAATCATTCAAAGAGTTCAACTCCAACCGTGTAAATCCATTTTATGAAAATATGATTATCTCTTTCCATTTACTACAGTCTCAAGACTGTTATCACATTATTACCCAAAATGCATAACGTCTGCAACAATAAAAATTCCTTTTGTTATACATTGTATACTTTTGTCTCTCATCTTCGAAATCATTTTTTCCTTTTGTTTTCCTCAACTTCTTTATCCATATATGTTTATCATCTCCTTGGCCTCTTTTTTTTTCTTTTTGTCTTTTCTAACACCCCCCCCCCCCCAACTTCTCTCTCGCTGTCTTTCTCTCTAGGGTATTGAAATGAAACACATAAACAGATGCAGGAAATGCAACACACAAGACATGTGATCTTGAAACTTGATCTGTGTTCATTTGTTTTTACGCTATGAAGGGATATCAATAAGTTGTTTTTTCACTTAAGTATGAAGGAATGAAGCTACAAACTGGAAAGTTGGTGTGTAGAAATTTATTTCTCTACATAGTCACACCCACAAGAATATATTTTTGCCATTTATGAATGACCTTGAAAAGTTCTTCAGAAAAGAAAACTTGATTCTGTCCCCCAACAATACATTCTACCTTGAGGATGTCACCATCTGTTTCAAATCTTCTGCCTTTCAGGGGTTTCTTTAGATTTGGAAATAACAAAAGAGTCAAAAAGTGTTAAATCGAGAGGATAACCTGGATGTGGCAAAATTTTGAACTCACGTTCCTGGGCGGTGAATGTTGCCGTATGTGACACATGCGTTGGTGAATTGCCATGAAGCAATAAGACATCTTCTGTCAATTTGACTCGTTGTCTTTCCTTCAAAGCTATCTTAAATCTATTTAGTAGATCTGAATAGTATCACCTCAAGAACAACCTTTTTGAAGGTAATCCATAAGAATTATCACATCCTGATTCCAAAATACGGATGATAACATCAGTTTGCCAGACGAATTGTGCAATGTTTTCCATTGTATTTAAGTAGATTTTGATTCTGGGTCGAAGAGATAAATCCATATTTCATTTGTTGTCACAAAATGGTTAAAAAAATTATCACGATTTTAGATCAAACATGCCAATCATTCGCTGACTGCACTGCTCTCTGTGTGTTCTTTTTGGGGATGGATCATGAGTACCCACCTTGCTGACACTTTACGACGTAATAATATTTGAATGCTCAAAATGAATTGTCACAACAGACTCTTACTCTTAGCTCAAGCCAGCCACAGCAGTAAGTTGTCCGAGATTAACATGCTGGTCATTCAGTATAATCGTTTGATCATGAACAGACCGTGGAATTTTTCCTTGAGATGAAGGAACCTCATCACAGCTCTCATTTCAATTTTCTCATGCAAAATAATAACAGATAACATTGCTTACAAGGGCAGAGCTAAATAAAATTACAATCTAAATTATCCATCGGAAAGTCCCAACTTTTGGTGTGCCTTCTTTCTATACATGTATCTTCCACCTGTGCAGTTTTCAAAATTAGAACTCCGTCCCTTCAAACAGGTAAAAAAACTTATCAATACCCCCTCGTATAATTTATCAAACATATTCAAAGCTGTACACGGTGCGTTGACACTTTCAGATAAAAGTAAACCATTACAGGAGTATCAATAGTATCATTAAAACCGGAGGCTCAAGGAATTAATCACCACTAGTGATTGTTTCTCAGAAAGTGAATACCTCGTTATACCACCAACTGTTGTGCCAGTGGTAACTTTGCGTTAATACGAAAACATCCCTTTTCAGTATTACAATGAGGGAGACAGTAAATGTTTGACGTCTAATCAAGTATCGGTGAAGAATCTGACAAGACAAGGTGAAAAGGCTATTGTGGTATTGCATAGCAATACATCATTACATGTGATAAGATCGCCAAGTCTTAAGAAAACGACAAAAGAAACACCCATAACTCAAAATGGATTTGGCTAGGTAATGACACTGCTGTGAAGCCTAATTCTCGCCACTCAAAATGGACCCAATAATGGCCATGCCTACCAGTCAAGCTATTGTCAGAATGACATGATATGGGCCTATGCCGATGTTAATCCTATTCTTCATTCAGCTGACCTAGGCCTAGGCAGTGGACGACAAAAGTTGTCTCCAAACATTGAGTACATCTTGTGTCACTTCTGTAAGAGTAATAAGACACACATGGCAATGATCCTCATATGTACGTGTGAAGTATTGTCCAAGCCAAACTAGACTCTACTTATACTCACTTGCATCACTTCAGGGAAGGGGGCGGTGATGCACATTGGTGGTCTATTAAGTAATACTTTACAATAGTTATTAAGGAACATTTTGTGCCAAATCATCGGTAGATGGCGGTATAACGAAGTATTTCATTGTTTTTGTATAGTGTCAGATCCGCCAAAGGTGTCATGACAAGTTTTGAGCGTACTTCAGTTGCTTATTTCTATCAAAACATTGTGTGCTATGGTCGTCATACAAAACTACATCCACAGTTCCCCGTTTTCTCCATATATATTATCCAAATTTATTGGTTATATTACGACCATACATGTTTTACCTAAGCCTCAGATGTCAGTTAAAGTAACTTAAAGTGAAGTTTAAGGAAATCCAAAAATTGGACCACATGTGACATTCTCCAATACATGACAAAGGCTCATGATATTCATTTAGTTACAGCTAGTTGTTACATTTGGTTTGCTATGTTAGAGATTTAAGACGTTATTTTTCCTCACCAAAAACAATGATGTATGAAGGGGAAAAGGAATATGAGGCCCTTAAAAATAAGAGGAAGTCAGTGAGAAAAGGCAGCTGAGATGAGGGAGGCAGCAAGTCAATCATGTTCATGTTGCAATTTGAAAACAGTCAAAACATTGCCAGATATAGAGACAAAAATGTTAATTAGATTTACCTCCTGGTTGTATTTTTTCTACATCAAGTCCCTGTCTTCCAGCTTTCTGAACGTCATCTGAAAAAAATTTAGTTGGAAATGCAGTTTTCAAGAGTTTAAAATAAAACAATGCTGTATTTTGGTCACCGTCCTTAATAATATGACATAGTGTGTAACACCTGACACAACAGTCGGGAACAAAATAAAGCTATCTTTATTCTCTAATAATAAGAGATCCGACAGTGCGTAATAACAACTCAGACATTGTTTTTGCAACAATTTAGAACTTCATAAATAGTTACTCCTGTAAACTCAACTAATCTGTGTTCTGTTTTCACACCTTTCGGTTTTGGAGACCGCCCAAGACAGCCAGGACGGCTAGTCTCACGTAATGCAAGTCCCCCTGTCTGTTTCTTACTCTCTCTCTATGTCTCTCCTTCCCTCTTTCTCTTCCTCTGTCTGTCTCTCTCCCTTCATTTTTGTCTCCCTCTCAGTCTGTATGTGTTTCAAAATTCAATAAGTTAACATAAGATTCAATATGTCAAACCCTCTTTAGAGCGGCATATTTTCGACTTTTCCGCAATTTTCACAAATAGATAGTAATCCTGTTTTTAAAAAAATTGAATTTGAAATAACGTTTTGTTTTATTTTATAATAAGGCCTCTTTTTGATGAAAGAAGACGACATGGTGAATGAGGCCATATTTTTGGTAGTTATCCCAGTCCACTTATTGGTACTTATCCTAATCTCTAAATCTAAATAAAGAAGAATCCCAGACCTAGTCCTAGCTAGTCACCGCGTTGTTGCAGCAAAGGAATTAAGCCTACAATCATAGTTTAATAGTACAGATTTAGTTCTGTGTTGGCTTCAGCCGTAGTCTTGACCATCAATTGTTTTTAATCTTGCACAGAGTGAAAAAAGTGGGGCTATATCTTGTCAACTAATACAAGACAGCATGCCATATCACTGCACAACAGACATTTTGAAATTTCCAAGTCTTAGAGGAATCATGTTAATGGCAGCAAGCTCTTCTGCACAGTTTGCAAGCTCGTGTTGAACTACACTAAGAAAATTGTCTATAATGGAGGTCCACTCTAAAAATGAAAAAAAACATTTTAAAGAATGAGGAGGGAAGAGAATCAGGTGACAGTAGACCAGCAAAATGACTAACAGATGTTACCGCCATAGAAATCAAAAGATACAAGAATCTCTTGGTCCACAGGCTACACAAGTGTCAGGGGCGTATCCTGGTCGACCTGACAGTCTTTAGGAACAGTGTCAGCTCAGATGTTCCAGAGCTTGCAAAATGTGCTAGAAAGCACTTCTACTTTTAGAAGTTCTACATATGTCTGAGGGGCAGTGAAACCTGCATGGCACTGGAACCTGGACTGTAGGAGATAGGGAAAACAGTAGAGTACAAGCAGCTAAAACAAAACATCTAGGGAAAACTAATAGAGACAAAATCAGAAACACAACAATAAGAGATCAAACCAAAACAGATGGCATAAAAACGAAGATAGAAATAAATCAACTGAGACGGTTTGGGCATAAAAACAGAATGAATGATAGAGAATAGGAATCAGTATACAGATTGTTAAAACCCAAGGTAAACAACCAAAAGGCAGACATCCGTGTTAAACCCTCCCTGAAATCATCCCCACTCCTCATCCCCCCCCCCCACTCTTTTAGAGAACCTAATCCCGTGTTTCTCAACATTTCAAACAATAAGTAGTAAGGTTGATGTTGGCTTTAGATTTACAGAATTATTTGCTCTTTTGGCTTTTATAGATGTTGGGGCAGGGCATAAACCCTGAATCTCCCGTCTTTTGGCTAAAGCCCAAACCCCTCTTTCTCAAGGTTTTAATAACGTGAAATAAGATCTAGTCTAGATACACAACCTTTTTTAACAACACGCATTAAAATACCTTGTAAATAATGTGCCGCTATGCTGGTCTAGTAAAGATTAGTTGGGCCACACCGAGCCCCCTATTCTTATCTCAGTTTTGTCCCTTGAATTTGAATGTGCCTGACTACGGGAATTCCTTCCAATAACAATAATCTTGTTACTAACCTTACAAGCAAGAAGGGCTATCCACTTTATCCAACTCCATCAGATATAATCTAGATACAGATCTAACTATCTGCATGAGCAGATTAACGAGGACAAGAGCTAAAGGTTTGTTTAATAAATAAAAAAGAATTCATTTCTTCATTGTCAATTTCTCCACAACCTTGAGAGAGATCAAATTACATAAACAAAAACTCTTCTTTCTAAATCGGACTAAGATTACTAAAACTAAGTAAATCTAGCTCTACTTACGCCATGACGAGGGGTTTAAATAAGGAGCGATTATAATGGGATATGATGCCACCACTATGCCCCCAATAACGGTTGTAATAGCGACAACCGATTTCCACGAGGAACTCATTGCCAATGTCAGATGCAACGATTAATGCATGAAGTCGTGAGGCAGAGCGGTTCACGTTGGGTTCTTCACAGATTGTGATGCGAAAACGAAAGTGGATTTTCCAAACGAAACAATCTAAAAGTCAGACTGGAATATGATCGATATTGTGGTATGAACACGGTTTTATGTAGATCTAGATCTTTTTTCCCAAAACAAAATAATATCAATAACATTTGACTATGAAAAGATGAGAACATAAGAACATTCTTATTTGTTTAACTCTTCATTGGTTACCAGATTTTTGAATTTATGAATTTGAAATCCATCCACTTCAGAACATTTTTTTCTCGTTTCCTTGTCATTAATTCAACATGATGTCATTGGTTTCACATACACATACGCGTTGATGAAATATAAACGCGCATACTTGTTCTAATATGCAGCATTCAAGATTTATAGATCTGTAATTGTAAAACATCATATTTTTTTGGGATTCGCAGAAAGTGTTGAATCAAAATATTGGAAACTGGTTTAACAAAGGTTGATAAAACAGGACTACATGCTATAAACGCGCAAGAATTTGATTGTTTTGATGCGTTCACCGTTCCGGCCGACATCGATCGACGATCATTCATATCAATGACAACGATGGTTCTTATGTCAGAACTATTGATAGATATCTATACATCATAATCTAGTCACCAGGAATTTTGTAATCTTTGCTTATGTTAGCCTGAATCTATTGCATGTAGTTTGCTGTGTTAAATACCAACATTCCGTGAAGAAAAAGAAAGTAAACCTACAGATTCTCAATCTATTTATTTGAAGGTAAGTTAAGTTGCTTCTAAAGTTGGTCATTCATGTCAGTTCAAATCCAATTTCCAATCAGTGTAGATCTAGAGCTAGCTTTAGACTCTAGTGTCTGTGATTTGGTCGATTCAACTGACCCGTTTCGATCAGGTTTATTGTTTAAGTCTACATCTAGAAATGGTTAGAGTGAGATGAAAGCAAACTAAAAACTTGGAGAGAATCCAGATTTAGATCTACATCTTCTGTCTAGATCTGTCAAGATCTAGATCTAGATGGTCATCTAGAAATGTAGAAATGATAGATCAGAGATCTAGGAGATGCATCTTGATATTGACACCTAGATCTAGAATCTAGATATCTAGATCCAGGTCTAAACAGGTAAATTTAGAGTTAGAAATCTAGAACAGCGGCAGATGGGCAAACTGTTTGCTACAATTTATCAATTACAATGGCCACTTTGGTTTTTACCAGCAATCAGTGGAGGTTTAACTCTTCTCTTACAAACATTGCTTCAATTCGTGTAACAATTACGAGGCTGACATATATACATGGGACATTACTGGGGATAGAAGAGAGGTTGGTTTCAACGGCAGGAATATTTCTTGACTGTATGAAACGTGTTCGGTTATGGTTATTTTAGATCTAGGCCAGTCTAACACGGTCTGAGACTCAAAACAATGGATATTTTATGTGAATTCGAGCAGTTCGTGTGTCCATGACAAAGGACAGTATGACATTCAGATTGAAACCAACCATTGATTCAAAAGTGTCTGACTTTCACTCACTTACCTGTACTACACATGATATGGACCATATTTCTATACACAGTAATGTCAGTAGTGACCGCCTAAATGCCTGGTGCTTGGGAAGCAGAAAAAACGGGTATTTAGGGCGAAAGTTGGTCAGGGGCATTCGTGGCAGCAATGTGGGGGGGGAGTGATCACAATAATAATTTGTAATCTTCATGTTAAAATTAAGACAACAGACATCCAAAGGTAAAGATTCATAACCGGATCGTTTCTTTTAGTAATGTCATCGGTTTTCTTTTACGAAGAAAATACATGCGAAAAATAAGGACACCTGGAAACCATTTAGCACTGGGGTTTGAGTGCGCAGATGTTCACCATCGTCGCCACAAAGACCCGAGGGCACAATAGATACAGCTTAATGCGATTCACACCTTGTCCCTCGATCGAGGTAAATGCCTGGTTTGTTAAAAACGCCAGGTGATTTTATGCCACTTACAACATCAAGAAAGAGCCATGAGCGGGGTCCGGAAGACTGTTTAATTCTAATATATCCTAGTGGCAAACCAGTGATCTAATGAAACAAAGGATGTGCTGTACAGTGGGTGGAGTCAAGAAGAGAAGACTGGTCATCTTTTATTACACAGTACATTTGATAGGTAATGAGGGTGGTTACGATGCAAGGTCCATTGTTGATGGGCATAAGTCCTATTAACGATGGGATTACATCATGTACGATAAAAAGAATACAAAATGTCATTCAATTACGGATGTAATTTATGTTAATTTGGAGAAAATAACACTTGCAGTTGCCGTTGAGACCGGACATTTAGGCGAAAATCTAGGTTTTGACGTCGGTATTTAGGGGGCAATAAAATAATAATCAGGGTAATATAATCAGTGGCGAAGCTTGATCTGTCAGAGGCATGTGGCTGACTTTAATGCGCTTGTTGTCACATAATAATGCAAATAACTAGTGTAAAATATGTAAAAGCTATGAAAATGTTTGCACACATCATCTCAAGCTCTTCATCTCTACTGAGAGAGTTCAATTTTAAACTTAAGTCTAACTTAAGAGGTAGTCAGCGCAATTCATATAGATCTAGGCATAGACTGCAGTACCAGTAAGTGTCTTATTTCTTGAGAGAGAAACAGGTTATTGATGTACACGTATTGTGTATAATATTGTTACTACCATTTAACTACATTGTATACCACGTTTTTCACTGTAGATCTAGATTCTACATTGTGTCATGTAAATATAAAATAAAAACAATACCTGTTCCCGTTGGCCGCTCGTAATGTAAGGAAGGAAATCACAATTTTTTTAAACTACACACAACACACCAATTATAAGACAGACTTATGGACTAATATAATGTGTCATGTGAGTGTGAGAGAGGCTGAAACATCTTCCTTTTTGTTCTTGTTAAATATTACCTTCTCTTACGTCTCGCTCGTCAAGAGGTCGCCTTCCTTGAGTGAAGGCCAGACGTTAATAGATCAAGAGCTAGGTCACTGGGCCAGAATCGAAAACCTCTCGCTCTCATGTACGTAAGGCCTTACTTTGGCATGCATGATGCCACGAAAAAAAGTGTTGATTACTCAAGGGTACCCAGTACCCATTTGAAAACCATTTCGGGCTTCAGCATTTTTAGCCATGGTATCGATAATGTTCTTCTCTCAATTCATGTACAATAGTACACTATCTAGAACGATACCAGGATTACTGGGAAGACCCGTGGGATAAAGACTTTATATGTATTATAGCCCTTCTTTCATTTTATTGGCTAGATCTAATGGTTTGGTAGTATTTAGGGCTCAGAGTGGTCTCTACCGATGGGCTATTTGCATACGTTTGTAAAGTCTAGCGCAATGTTTTCGGAATGAAAGTTGACAATTACAATGATGCCAAAAAATTTACTTTTTTATATGACATGTATTCAAATTAAATTTAAAACGGTGCGGCTAGCCCTATAGCCTACACCTAGCTACGCCATTGAATATAATACATGATGACATATCTTATAGAACCAATAAAAAACAACTTACAAACACTCTCTCTCTCTCTCCATAAAACTCATTAGTCCAGAGGCAAGGTGTCGACCTTTCAAGCCAAAGGTCATGGGTTCAAGCCCCGCCAATGATTGACAAATTTTCTTGATTTTATATTTTTCAAGTAAAATCTGAAACTCTCCATCACTCTCTTTCTCTCTCTCTCTCTCTCTCTCTCTCTCTCTCTCTCTCTCTCTCTCTCTCTCTTTCTCTCTCTCTCTCTCTCTCTCTCTCTCTCTCTCTCTCTCTCTCTCTCTCTCTCTCTCTCTCTCTCACACACACACACACACAAACAACAGTGGTAATGACAATAGATAGTCACACCAAATAAATTGACAATGATCAGGAAAGACACAAAAAGATAATGATGTTTTACAATATAATGCATGTAAATACAGTTTAACTCTTACTGTAATTTGAATTTATTTAATTAGATAATATAGATACTCCCTCTTCACTCGAACGCAGACACACACACTCTTTCTCTCATACATACACCCACATGAATCATTTTACTCTATCACGTTATGAATAAAATTGATAAAATACATATCTATTTGTTATAATTTTCACAGGGAATTTAATTACTTAGTCATAGGACTTCATTTTTCTTGCATGTAGATATTGGAATAAATGAATTCTTGTATCTATATATTATAGGTCTGTTTTGGCTTGAGTTGACAGAAGCTGTCTTCTCCTAGTAGATCTTATATACTCTTTATTTAGAGAGTCACTTTCATCTTTTTTAATCTGTTTTCCTTTCTTTAGAAGATTAAGGTTGTAAAGTTCTTTAAATGTTGGTATGTCCTGTTTGACTACTTTTCGTGCCTTATGATTCTTTCAAATTTATTCTCATCTTGTTTTGTTGTGCCCGTTTTGTAAGATCTATCACAATCTTTAAAGGCCGAACCCTCCCCCCACCATTCAACCCAAGGTTAGGCCCCTCCTGTGTGTCATCCCATTGGGAAACAGCCATGTTGTTCGGCAGTGCCAACAATATTTTGTTATACCTTAAATGTGGTTATTTCAAGTTATGTTTTCTGGAATATTATAGGTTGTCTTTCAAGTTAGAATTAGTTTGCACTGTCATAGTAAATTCTTCGATTTGAAAGGTTCGGCATCTATGACATATGAAACATATGAGCTATAACACAATAGTGTACATGATCTTAATGTGAAACCAACATGTAAAAGTAAAAAATGCAATTCAAGGAACACAATTGTACCTTTGTAAATTTTGTTGTTGTTGAATAACTGATAATTTTCAGTTGTGCTTGTCCACTTCCACTTCAATTTCAATGCTTACCAAATGGAAGGGTTTTCTTGTTATAGTCTCAATCAAAAGACAAAAGAACACTTGACTCTCACCTTTTCTTTTGATTGGTGCTGTTTAAGAAGAAATAATTGATAGCTTCCACCCAACATCCTCACATGCTGCAAAAGAAAGTTACCTATTTATATCTCTTCATAAATCATAGGTGAGAAATGTCTGCTTTTAAACAGAATTCCACATAAAAATGTGAATTTAGAGACACTTTGTGCAGATATGTGGATTGCTACAAGTTCTATGTTTTATATATACTTTGATTATAATTATCTGAGCTTTACTGTCTGTTTCTATGCCTCCTCACTATTGTACATGTAGTATTTTGTGTGGATACATCACGTCGGGGGGGGTACTCGCTGGTCCAGAGGAAATGATTTAAGTCTTATTTTTGCTAGACATGGGGTGTTCTTCCAGGAATTACACGTAACTAAGAAGTTAATCCTCACTTCATCTGGGGGCTCATGGGTAATCGCAACAGCAGGGAGCAGTAGCAATATGTTTGGTTAGCCTATCGGTCTTTGATTTTCCTGTTACATTTGTTTCCCCTTCTTGTTCTCTGTTGTGGACCTATCATGTTTAAATATATAAAATAATCTTCTCAGCATTACTTTCACACAGCCTTGGAAGCCCTTACCCCCCCCCCCCCCCACACACACACACACAAGAGAAAACAAAAGAAAAAATTGTTGAGTTTATACTTTGGTTTGGATGTTTGTCCAACGTGGCTGATGTCAACAGACTGTCTTTTAGTCAGCGGGTGGATTAAAGTCGAAGTTGCTGAACATTATACAGTTTGGATAAGTAAAGCCCCCCCCCCCCAACACACACACACACACACACACCTTGTCCCATCAGAGGCGGGTATAAAAAGGAGGTCCCGTGTGTGGGTCAAAGCACTCTGTGCACTTTAAAGATCCTTTAACTGTTTATACAGGACAGTCTGGGAAAACTTTTTTTAAATTCTACCAAAATTCAAATAATAAACGATGATAATGAAAAGTTATACATGTACGGGCATCTGAATCCGAATACAAATGTAGCTCGATGAAGGTTTTTTATTTTCAGTTTATAAGAAAATGCAACTTATGTCCATGCATGTCCGTATCTTATGACATTATATTAATGTGAAATTGCCTTTCTGATCCTTTATCTCGCTGTCCAACTGGTGCTTCGTTTGTTTAGTTGGGTTTTTCTCTCTGTGGCCAAATTGATGACTATGCAACAAGCCTTTTCTCTTTTATTGCCCAGGTCATCGCATAATTGTCTTCTCATTCATATCATGTCTGTTTCTATGCCTCCTCACTATTGTACATGTAGTATTTTGTGTGGATACATCACGTCGGGGGGGGGGGGGTACTCGCTGGTCCAGAGGAAATGATTTAAGTCCTATTTTTGCTAGACATGGGGTGTTCTTCCAGGAATTACACGTAACTAAGAAGTTAATCCTCACTTCATCTGGGGGCTCATGGGTAATCGCAACAGCAGGGAGCAGTAGCAATATGTTTGGTTAGCCTATCGGTCTTTGATTTTCCTGTTACATTTGTTTCCCCTTCTTGTTCTCTGTTGTGGACCTATCATGTTTAAATATATAAAATAATCTTCTCAGCATTACTTTCACACAGCCTTGGAAGCCCTTACCCCCTCCCCCCACACACACACACACAAGAGAAAAACAAAAGAAAAAATTGTTGAGTTTATACTTTGGTTTGGATGTTTGTCCAACGTGGCTGATGTCAACAGACTGTCTTTTAGTCAGCGGGTGGATTAAAGTCGAAGTTGCTGAACATTATACAGTTTGGATAAGTAAAGCCCCCCCCAACCCAACACACACACACACACACACACACACACCTTGTCCCATCAGAGGCGGGTATAAAAGGAGGTCCCGTGTGTGGGTCAAAGCACTCTGTGCACTTTAAAGATCCTTTAACTGTTTATACAGGACAGTCTGGGAAAACTTTTTTTTAAATTCTACCAAAATTCAAATAATAAACGATGATAATGAAAAGTTATACATGTACTTGATGTACGGGCATCTGAATCCGAATACAAATGTAGCTCAATGAAGGTTTTTTATTTTCAGTTTATAAGAAAATGCAACTTATGTCCATGCATGTCCGTATCTTATGACATTATATTAATGTGAAATTGCCTTTCTGATCCTTTATCTCGCTGTCCAACTGGTGCTTCGTTTGTTTAGTTGGGTTTTTCTCTCTATGGCCAAATTGATAACTATGCAACAAGCCTTTTCTCTTTTTATTGCCCAGGTCATCGCATAATTGTCTTCTCATTCATATCATTTTTGGTTAGATTGTTGGGGAAGGGGGTACTCGCTGGTCCAGATGAAATCTTAACCAAAAAAGGCCGTGAGTTTGTACCCGACAGGGGGGGGTACTTGCTGGTCCAGATGAAATCTCAACCAAAAGGTCGTGAGTTTGTACCCGACAGAGGGGGGGGTATTCACTGGTCCAGAGGACCGACAGGTTGAAAAATTTGCTCCCTTTTTTCCCCCCCCAGTAAAACCCACCTTCCCCTGGTCTATGTAGGTGAATCGACACCTAGCCCCATCGGAGACGGACGGTGAAATAGAGGTTCCTTGTGCAAATCATAGCACTGTGCATGTTAAAGATCCCTTGTCTATGTACAGGGCAGTCAGGGCAAAAAACATGTTATTTAATCATACCAAAAGCCCTGAGATCACCTTAGTTGTAGTTGTGGATAAAATCAAATCAAATGTTGGGGTTGTTTGTTTTTTTTTCTTTTTGTTAATTTGTTGTTGCTTCAGTGTATATATAGTTTATGTGTGTGCACGCGATTCCTTAACTAATGTTAATGTGGTTTTACCCTCTCGTTAAAGTATATACCTTTACGATGATGCTTGTACGGATGCTCGTAATTTGCCTGAATGCTCTATTATTTCACTATTTTTTAAATCCATTGTAGATCTATACTCCTAAAAGGAATATTATATACGCGAAGAATGGTGCATCATCCTTTTCTTTGTATTCTCTTTCCTTTCTCTCGCACTAAATTACCCAAAAGGTGTTGATGTGCATTCTTCCAACGTGGCTCTACGCAATGATCGATACCCCAATGTCTAGAGTGTTTTATTTCTTTCGAATAAGCTTGAATACAGGAGGGGGAAAAAGAAAGCCAAAACTGTTTCAAACTATTTGCGGCATCGCTTGATCTCGCGACACCGAACGAATAGAGATCCGCTCGAGTTCATTATATGTATGCGTTTTCTCGTTGCGTCGCCGGAAGAATCGTAATGGCTCATTAAGCTCGGTTGGGTGATTCGGGTAAAGGTAGTAATAAAGGTCTCTAAAAGCCCCGTGAGTAGCCTAGTGTGAGGACACTCACCGGGGTTCGTCCAACATCGTGGCCAAGTCTTCGATGGGAAACAGATGGAAAAGCGGACAGAGGGGCCAAATTATGATGGTTTTGAGCACCTGTGTAAGTTTGGAGCGTAGATCTGCCCTTGTGGAGGGAGGAGAGAGATAAGAGGGTGTTCTTTTATTCCGTGCATTGAATTGGTGTGCACTGACGTCAAAGAGGAATAATGTGTTATTATTGTTATCATTGTTTATTCATTTTTTTTTTTTTATCTAATTACGATTACTCTCATTCATATAATTATGTGTATTATTGTACTAGTATCGCCATGTGTTCTGCTATTTTTGCTTGAACATGGTATGTGTATATATTTCTATATGGAAACAGACACGTATTGTGCTCCTGGATATTGATTTTATGTGGAGATCATATCATATATATATATATATATATATATATATATATATATATATATATATATATATATATATATATATATATATATATATATATATATACATATATATATATACACACTATACTTTTATTCACCGTTACTGGGTAACGTACCCTCCACTCATGACCGTCTTAGCTCTGCCTCGCTCGCTGATGATATTGAGTCTTACCGGCGCCCGTCGTCCGAATTATCAGATCCCTGTTGAGAGTCCCTGTGCATGAATCTTGCCGGATATCCATCGGCCAAACCTAATCCATCTACCGTTGCAATATATTACACGCTGGCCGATGCCATCTCATTTCAGTTTCAGTGTTTCGGCTCCAAGCGTTTGTTTTTTGTTTGCTTAAAGTTAGAGACATATTGGTCTTTACTGATGGAGGAAATGAAATAAATATTCGGACATTAATATTACTACCATAAGGTGTCAATTAATGATTAGTTTCCGTTTGCTGTTACTGTATTATGTAATTGCGCTAATAGTTATATATAACATTGTCATGTCGTTTAATCCTGTGCGAGGAGTAAATCCCTAACCGTTGTTTGGCGTTGAACTAATTTGAGAATTGAGAGAGAGAGAGAGCACACACGCGCATGGAAGACACACAGAGAGGAGGTGAGAGTCACAGTGGTGGAAGGGGAATAAACAGGGACATGTTAGTGGATGGATGGGGGCAGTGAAAAGTATTGTCTGTCAAGAGGACGTATTTTATGAGTATCAAACCTTCTTTTCCTTTGATTTTTTTGCAAAACGGACGATCAGTTTGTCTCGAAATCTTTTACTTGACTGGTTTGAAATAACGTGAGTTTGACGTTTAAAGGCAATACTTGGCCCATTGTGAAAAACACTGGTCTCGCGGTCGCTTATTACTTTGCATAGTCTAGTTTGATGTGCGTGGTCTAGTTTGATCCACTTCTATTTCTATTCAGTTGTATGCTTTTGTGTGTGCGCAACCTTTCACTTGAGCATAACATGCAACACACCATTGTGCTTTTAGATAACGAAAGTCGGCATAATATTTATTTTATTATCCCTCTTTGAGTGTTCTTTTACGTGCATGTGTTATCGGGATTTTTTATCTATTTTTTAAAATAATTTATCTTCCTTCTAGCAAAGCAGATAAACAATTGGAAAAATGAATGCTGCATGAGCCGTCGCGTATACTTAGTTTTTAGTTTGTGGTATTATTTCGAGTTTGATTGCGCGGGTTGAAGACGAAAACGAAAGGATTTTGGTAACGTCATCTAGAGAAACTAATTGTTGTGTCTGTTTTGGACGCTGCTTTCAGAGGTTTCGATGTCATTCTGAATTACCCCGCCCACCATTTGCAGGGTGAATTCGAAGGAAAAAGCAAGATAGGACTGGAATATAGAATGCGCTGGCATACACATGTATGAGTGCTGTTCCAGTAACACTTCTCCCGCTCGGATTAATGAAATAAATTACAGGCACGACCGTTATGTTACAACGCAAAAACAAACACATTATAATGTAATTTCAACGAGGCGGTTGTAGCTGAACCGTAGTGTTGTGAGCCAGTAATCACGGCGACACTGGTTCAAGCCCCACGGCTGGCACAGGTGTGGTTTTTTCACAACGTTGTACTCTTAGGAAAGGTACTTTTACTCTACTTTCCTCACTTGACTTAGGTGTGGATGCGTACCCAGCTATAAGTATAGAAAGGCCGTGTCAGAGTGTTGGTACGAAAAGCTTAACAGGCGTTTGTATAGCATGCTCCATCGGGAGTTGAGAAAGACTTTGAAGGAAATGGCCTGCTTGGGGATACATGATGTAGTCGGTGAGCCTGCACTTGTGCAGGGATATGGACTATTAATCTATCTTTCTCTTTTGAAAGAGAAGACTACAATCTGTCGTGAGGGTTTACGTTTAACTTACTATAAACACTATCTTTATGCCATGGATATAAACAGCTCCACCCCCCAATGTCCAAACTACACAGTTGTCGATTTTAGAGTAATTATTAATATTGAGTCACGGTCGTCAATAGTCTTGTCTGGAAAAGAAAAGAAAAAATAATAAAAGGTGTAATCAGATTCAGTCTATGTTTGTCGTAACATCAGGTACTCTTTCCAACTGCAAACTTTTTAGTCCTAATTTTTTTATATCTCAATATGGGTTTAATTGTTGTTGTTGGAACATTATAATTCTGAGTCGACAAAGTATTCACAAAATGATTAGAAAAAGAAAGAGTGGTTCAAACTAAGGACCTGCGCATCGGTAGGCCTACCCATTTCATTGTCATATAAGGAAAACGCGCTTCAAACCGTGACAACTACGCTTCTCATATTCTTCGTGTTCATCTTATCTTTGTCACTCTTATGTGGTTATTACGTCATTTAAGTATCAGTATTGAGGATAAATTTGTTTTGTTATGGCCCCTTGCCTTATCATTTGAAGTGTCTTTAACATGATGGTACGTGTAGATAGTTCGGATTAAACGCTTGTCGGAAAGCGACATTAAGAACAAAACATTACAACCCCCTACCACCCCCCCACACACACAAAGTAAACATTACCTAAACAACAAAAAGCGTCAAAATAACCCCCAACAAGAAATTGCTGCAGAATAGTCCATATGAGTCTTGATTAAACTCATCATGTCCTATCTTATCTTATTGATGAGTGTATTTGGGGGTTATGGGTAGATAACTAACAGTTATCATCATTGGGGAGCTGGACCATCATATTTACTGCGGAGACCTGCTTAAATCGTAAAGCTCGATTTTATTTTTAAAGGGTTGTTTCAACTAGCCACTAGACCTATTGGTTAACCGGGATATTCTGGGCTTTTCTTGAAGGTGGCTTCGTATTTTGTTTTCTACTTGTCAGAGGGGGGGGGGAGGGGTGTTGCAGCTGTCCATAAAGATAGTGTTTATCGTAAGTTAAATTTAGACCCCACATTTGACACGTTGTGTTGTACGCGTGATAGAGTACTGCTTATTTAAATGTGTAAATTGAAAGACTAACTGTTACCGTCGCGTCGGATTGCCATCACGTTTCATTTCCTGTCATGGACAAAGAACTATATATATATATATAGGAACGATACATTTCTCTCACGGAATGATTGTTAAAATGTTTGTGGGACCGCTAAAGGTAGGAACATATTTCCTTATTCATTTGGTGTCTTCCGCCCGTGTGGCAAAATAGAAGACGATGGCCCAACATAGGGAAGGTCATCGGCCTAACTGTCACCATCTTAAATGTAAACTCCAATTAATCAATCTACTGCCGCAACGTTAAAACTCTTGACTATGGGTCGCGCCCCATATTTTTGTTGTTGGGGGGGGGGTGTTGTTTTTTGTTGCTCTTGTACTTACTTGCACTGGGTATATACTCTAAATGGTAAAATGACATTTGGCCAACCATTTCACATTCTGGGACTTTTTTCACGTTGTCCAGTGATGGTGGTCTTAAATGGAAATGACTTTGCTGACCACAGAACGTCACATGCCTCTGTTACTAGTTGTTGGTGTATCTACGTCCATCGTGAATGTGGTTGATCTCAGTATTGGGGAAGTCTGGAAGAGAATGCAAGAATGTTGTCACAGTAGTACGTGCAATAAACGAGCAGTCTTTGTCTTGAACTCTGTAACAGTAATAGTAATAGAGATTCTTTGAGTCTCCGTCCACCTTCGATTGAGCTGATCGCTGTACCATACCCACCTAGTAGGGTCAGCAATGTCTTTTCCAAATGTACATTAAAGACATTCATATTCGGAATCGAATTCTAATGAGTAAGGTGCCCCACCCTCTTTTGTTTTCTTCTTCTTTTCCGCCGCTATCAGTCCCATAGCGTAGGTAGAAGCATCATGTGATTGGAACTCATGATGGAAGATGAAGGACTATGATCAAACACATTTTGTGCAAGTTGTTAATATTTTTGTTGGAAGTTATTGGGGTCGGGGGTGGTGGGTTGTTGTATTGGGTTTTTGTTGGCACGCTACAACGCAGGGGGAATCTTTTTTAAAGATATTAATTACATCAGACCGGATAAGAGTACCCCATACTTTATAATACATGCCTATAGATATATATTATAAATTATGTAGAGCCTATGGAATGGGGACGAAACAGGTTGAAATTATTCTACTTAATGGCAGTTGAAATTAGTGCCAACGTGTTGATGTGAGAACGTGGATGATGGAGCTGGGGTAGGAAAAGTAGGGCGTGTGTGCAACAAGGGCCACGGAGAACCTGATTCATGATACTAATATTACATTACACACAAAACAAGTCTTTTGGCAAGGCTGTTGTGCTTTGGGTTGACTTGGTTTTAGTTTTGAATAGTCATCTAAATTGCGTTTTGGTGTTTCTGTTTATCTGGCTCTGGGTTTTCTATGTCTCCTTTCCTTCTGTTACAACAACGTGACGTTAAGGTAGCATACCGTACCGCAAGATCAAGGGGTTAAGTGCTCGTTATTGATTGGATCAGAAAATTAATGCTGGGTAGCTTGCTAACGAAGTATCGTCCGGACCTTGCAACAGCTGGAGAACGTGAGAACCTTGGGAGTTTAGCCTGTGGGCTCCCGGTGGCTGGTCACTTTTTCCCTGGAGTTTTGTTGGTGGTGTTTGGGGTTTTTTGTGTGAATGAGAGCGTTTTGAAACATTGTCCGGTGTGCATCCACAACAGCGCATTTGACATGAAAGGGAACGCACGGAACGGGTTATGAACCCAATCTTATCTCTGTCGATAATGACGTAATATGAAACGAAATTCGGTGCCTACCCCGAGGCTCTTCGTTCCTTTCAGTAATTGTAATTGACAGCCTCCCGACCCCACCCTTTGCCTCTCGTGCTTACCTTTCCCTGCCAAACGTCATTGCTTCCTGATTGTATGGATCACTCAGTTGTTTTTGCCGTTTAAATGTGTTTTTAGAGAGCCGGTCTGCGCTGAATTATAGCGTGATGTTTATGTGGCTAGATTTTGTTTGCCGAGTACATTGTTTAACTCTATGTTTTGTTGTTGTTGTCGGTTTTATTTTTGGGGATAGGGTGGTATCTCTGGGTGACTCTTGATACAGCACTCTATAACTTTACTTATTGTGAAAGTAAATGAATGAGCCGCTTTCAAAAGCTCTGGTATACTATTGTTCATTGAAGCTGTTGTCATGAGAATCAGTTGCTGTACTGGTCTTAAACGAGACGTGAGCGCTATGTTTTGGGTTGGGGTTATGTTTCGTTTTTTAAATCTGTTTTAAAAGGAGATCTTAATTTCAATTCTTTTAATTATGTAGATCTATTTGAATTCCGGCATCTTTATTTGGTCCAACAGTTCATGCTACGGGTTGCAGCCAGGCTCTTGATAAGACTTGTATGGATTTAGTAAAATGATTTTTGCTTTATGTCTGTAATTTATATTATTATGCTTTTACGGTAGACGTTGCTGCAACCCTTGATAATTTCTTTCTTTTCGTGGGAAATAGTTAACGAATTTATTAGTCGATCCTGTAACAAGGCTCAACAGTTATATCGATTTTCGAAAGCATTTTTGAGCATTATTTTTTTTCAGATATCCCCCCACCCCAACTATTAAGGGAAAGTTGATAAAGTTCGACTTGCCTTAAGTAAAGGAACTCGCGACTTTTTTGTCCATCCGCGATTTTAATAAGTGATTTGAATTACAAATAAGGCCATGTTTAGGGTTGACGGTGAAATCAGTAGGTGCATTTTTTATTGACTCATGCAGGACCTCCGGGGTGAGAGGCCAGCATTTTAACGCATGGCCACCAAGTGAGAGGAACTCTTACCAGACAATTTTGTGGCCGATTCGGAGAAAAGGCGAAACGGTTTCGATCGTAGAGGTGACATTGAAAGGAGTAGGGAACAATAACGTTATTAAAACCAAAGGAAAGTTTTACAAAGAAAATAATTTCACGTAGTGAATCAGGGATACCACGGTATGCCATGTGAGTTAAATGAATCCTTATTGTGTTTAATTATTCCTTCGAAATGCCATTTTTACGCTGGACGATGTTTCCATAGGGAAACCACGTGTTGAATGGAACAAAAACCGCTACTACTACGCCAGTGCTCCCTTTGCTTTTTGATAACGAAAGGGGTGCATTTGATTCGTTCTCCTCAGAAACCATTGTGAGGAGGTTCAAGGCGACCAAAGATTGGGGTTGGTGTGAAACTAGCCAGGCCAATTCTGTGACCTTATGACCTTGATACAGTAGTAATGACAGGGAGAAAAAGACGCCATGGCAATTAAGTTTTGCCTGTAGGTCGTGACAAAAAAAAACTGTCTACTTCTGTGTGTCGATATTGTGTATCATAATGAAACAGATACACATATACACAGACCGACAGACAGTAACAGAGAAAGAAAGGTGCGTGTGTGCTATGCCTTTCTGTTGACTAAATGCGAAATAATGTCATCGCATGTAATGAGAAACCCTTATTCACGATGCGTTTTCTTGAAATGGACTTAATGTCGTAATACAAACAATCCAGATCAAGGACATACGGAATAGTTTTATGATTAGTTTATCACCGTGTGAAATAACGGATGCTCAGATACGACTTTGGTAATCGCGCAGACAAGTGAAATCGTGGGCCGACCCACGTAAACAGAGGCATGGGACACTGTTCTGGTCCGAAGTTTTCTTTCTCTTACTGCGTACTCAGACAGTAGCGGAGCTGATTGGGTGAAAGGGGGGGCGGGTAACTGAGCGAAAATCGTTGATGGCCCTGGGAATTTCGAGCGATGGTCAGACTACCGTGTGTTATTTGTTATTTTTGCTTATCAGTTTGATGGAAGCTATTTCATCTCGAAACACACGAAATCGAATCGTGACAGAATGATGTTCGCCGGGCTGATAAGCAGGAGAGATAATAGTTTTGAATGATATACAGTACATATTATCATGATATAGACTACATCGAGACTCCCTCCACGCCCCCAAAAAAAAATTAAAAACCAGCGGCAGTGACTGAAAGCATGACAAGATTTTATGGTAAAAATGTTTTCAGGGAAAGTTTTCAACCCTTCACTTTGTACTGAAACTGGTGGTGCTTGGACAGCACATAAGACCGAACATGCTTTAAAAACACAAAATTTAGATTCGCTTTTGTTGGAACATGTTCATGTGTTATAGGTTAGTCGTCCTCTCATCGGTCGTTCTCTTAAGTAAAGGAGCCGATATGTAAAATATACAGTTAAATTCCAGGCTTTACTTTTTGCGTAAATTGAAATATTTCCTTATTGACAACACGCTCTTGGTGCTATTTTACCAATCTATGCTCCAAAGTATCATCTGGTTTTTTTATTGACTTGTTGGGGTGGGAATACAAGGAACAATAGTAAGGGGAAAATGAATAATATCGTTAAGAAAGCAGAAAAGATTTGTAAAGCAACCTTCCTTGATTTTAATTGCCTTTTTATAACAGTTTGTCAAAGAAAGATTTTGTCCATAAAAAAGACATGTCCCATCCCTTTTTGACCAAATTCGTTTCTCACATAGATCAAAACGCCCCATTCCTTTAAGATGCAAACGCGAAAGATACAAGAATTCATTTATGCCAACATCTATTAGGCTCTTGTAGAGAGTTTCGTCTATGCAAATCATTATTCTGTTTTGTGTTAATATTAATGCCAATATCGACTTTTCACAATGTTGTGTTTTGTTTTATTCCAATTGATATTGTCTCTGTTATATTTAAACATTATTGATATAATATTATATGTATGTATGTATGTATATATAAGTATGTATATATGTATGTATATGTATGTATATATATATATATATATATATATATATATATATATATATATATATATATATATATATATATATATATATATATAGAGAGAGAGAGAGAGAGAGAGAGAGAGAGAGAGAGATGTGTGTGTGTGTGTGTTTGTCAGGGTGTATAAATTGTTTTTGGTTTTCTTGTTTCTGTAACCGACAAAACGATGTGCCTATTTGGACAATAAAAGTATTGAATTAATCATTCAATTTTGTACATGGTTTGTCTTGGCGGTGCTCTCCTAGGGGCGGGTGGTTGGTGGGCGCTACTGATATTTCCTATAGTATCTCTCCTGTATTTTTCTGAAGAAGTCTTTCCCACGATAGAACTTGGGAGTATGTTTGAAAATGTAGACACACTTAATAAATTGGATACTTCTTTTTGTGTGGACTACGTCTTTATCAAAATGTTATGACACTGGCCCATGGTAAATCTTTAGGTCACTTCAGACTAAACAATAGGATAATTTCAATCCAAGAAAATCAATGGTTTTGTTATCAAAGAGGCGAAGATACTCTAACCTACCAACACCCCTACACACACACACACACACACACACACACACACAACCACACAGAGACTTCTAGAGGAGCATTTTGAGAAAATAGGCGTTTACAGGGTTTTGTCAATTATTGTTTCCTTTGACTCTGTATAATTATAAGGGGACCTTTGTAAAGTGTGTTTTTGCATGTGTGTATGACCGCAAGGGTTGGGCTCCTAGCCAAGTCCGAAGACAAAATGAGTTCCTCTGATCTATTCTGATGTTTGGTGATCTGAGGAGGTTTTTGGCGCTGGTTCAATGGAATGCTTTGATGGTCCATGGGCTACTCAAATCAAGCATCATATTCTGGCGATCAACCACAACAAATATTCGTTTGACTGTGTGATTGTGATGTAGAGTCCTCCTTCTGTTCCTCTTTCTTGTTCACTTTTCCCCCTTTTCTTTTTGTGTTGTATTTTTTTTTGAAATGCCCCATGCATACCCACACCCCCTCCTTTCCCCAAATAATAACAGAAAAGATTACATTTAAGATGTAAATGAAGCATAGAAAAAACACGTGTTTAACCAATTTTGTATAGGTTATTAATGGCAAAGCAACAAAAAATGTCTGTTCTGATGACATCTCCTACATCATGTAAGCCGCTCTTTCGACTGATCTTACTCAGTGAGACTTTATAATTTTCACTTTTATGCGTAATATACTTTATCTACTATCTCGCAAAGTCAAAACAAAAATAATCCATAATCTCTTAAAAAGACGTTGAGTTATAAAATGAGATATGTACTATTCTCTTTGAAAACCTGATTGAGAGAAATTCTGTAGGGGAGGGGGTGCGCACAATTCAATCAAGTTTACAACTGTTTACACGTCTGAATCTTTTTGTTCATCATTCCATGTGTATCATAAGCTAGGAATATAGTATGAGACCGCCGCTCATAATGAATTGGATGGTAACGCGACCGTCTATCATCGATCATTCATGCCTTTCACTTTAACTCCACCAACCCCTTCTCTATGTACATCTCCCTTCTCACTATTTCCCCCTGGCGTCCGCAAGAGAATTCTATTTCACCTCTAGAGCTACGATCTTTTGGTCAGGTTTTTTTACTAAAACGCAGTCCAACATAGTGATTTAAGAGAACAAGGCGTTTAACTACTAAATATTCGCCGACCGTCTAACTACTAAGTATTCACCAACCGTCTAACTACTAAGTATTCACGGACCGTCTAACTACTAATTATTCACGGACCGTCTAACTACTAAGTATTCACCAACCGTCTAACTACTAAGTATTCGCCGACCGTCTAAGTACTAAGTATTCGCCGACCGTCTAACTACTAAGTATTCGCCGACCGTCTAAGTACTAAGTATTCGCGGACCGTCTAACTACTAAAGTATTCGCCGACCGTCTAACTACTAAGTATTCACGGACCGTCTAACTACTAAGTATTCACGGACCGTCTAACTACTAAGTATTCGCCGACCGTCTAACTACTAAGTATTCGCCGACCGTGTAACTACTAAGTATTCACCAACCGTCTAACTACTAAGTATTCGCCGACCGTCTCTCCACATTCCTTGGTCTGTTTGCACAAGTAGTCTTGAATTGCGTTGGGCATAATTGTATCGTCCATTGTACATGTATATTGGTATCGTTATGCCTAACGATCAATGGGTCAAACATGTCGGATGACTTATTAATATACAATTTCCCAAATCATCGAATTGTAGTCGGCCCAATTAAAATGGTTAGAGATACGATGTATTATTAAGGTTAGCGAACGTCTGAACGTCATTGGATAAAGACATGAAATACTATCAAAGCCCCGTAGAAATATAGTCGGGACAACTACGAAAGGAATAGTGAGAGAAAACATCGTTGGCCATCAATAGAATGGGACCCGTGGCCTCTGCGTCGACACCTGTTGCCTCGGCATGAAAGAGAAGGCACTGCCAAATAAGCTGACTTTGACAACGCTCGTTTATAAAGGAGTTTCATTAGTAAGGTCTTTTGTACGTAAGAATTAGTTTTTGAAGCTCCCTTTATTTACTTACCTTTCATCCTAAAACCGGTCTTTCCTGAAAACCAGAGATTGAGTGTCAGACTCCTCTTGTCCAACTTTCTGTCGACCTGTCTGAGAAGCATTCAGTGTGCATGGGTTTAGTTTGTTTGCAGCCATGTTGAACTTTGTAGCATATGTGTAGTTTGTTAAAAGAATTTTTGAAATGAATAAAGTTGACGGTTTCAGAAAGAGCCGCCTTGTCAACCTATACCCCAGCCCCACACCCCATAAGTGGGAGGTTGGCAGGCTCTGTTGGGAGTTTCTTTTTCTTTCCTTTCACGCTTTACATGTCTATTGTTTCCTCTTAATTCACCATGAGATCTCTACATAAATATTATAATGATGTGGTAAAATTTCAATGAACCCCATTCTCCCCACCCCTCCTCCTAACCCCAAACTAAGACTGAAACTGAAGTTGGCTTATTAATATTATTTCATCTTATGCTGTACATTTCCAAAATTCATCAGTACGTTTTCATAAATATTGTACAATAAAATAAAACAGCATTGAAAACCAACATGTGCAGCGGATAAAAATAAAAAAAGTAACAAAAAAAGAAAACCTCGTAGGAAACGTAAGGTTTGTAGTTAACGCGGCTGTACTGTGGGCCCTACGTTTGCCTACGTCGAACTCAGCCGATGGTTTGGTTTGGTTTGGTTTTGTATTTTGGGGGAAGGGGGTTACGCGCATTTGATTCATGTCCTACTATTGCATTCCCCTTCGTCAAGATTGGTTCTTCTCTATTTGTGGCTTAAGTGTCACAGGCTTGTCCTGCTGTAAATTCAGAACGAGAAGTAGATCTAGATACCTACATGCTTTTTATGAGAACCATTAACTCATGAATGGTTGATGGTCGCATTCGGTGGAGAGAAAAAAAACCCACGTATCACTCTTCGTCCCTTCTTCCCTCATCCCTCTTCTTTTCTTTTCCCCATTTCCCTTTCAATTTTGTTTATCCGTTTTGTGCGTCTATAGTATTGCGTTTATCGGTATCTGGTCACCATGCTTTCTGAAAACAAACGAGCAAACAAATAAGCCTCAAAGATCACCATCCTCCGATTTAATCCCAACAAGAAAAAAAAAAAGGAAAGGAAACCAACAACAAAAAAGAGTTTGGATTCTATTGCCGTGGCATTGTGGACGGCAAGCATGGTGGATCAGGCATTATCATTAAAGCTTGGCCATTCATCAAGCTCCCTAAAGACGTGGCCTGAGACTTGACTGGGTCAACCCCAATCACCTTGTTGTCCTTGCTTGGCCGTTTGGTCGCTGTTGTGTCGCGCGACAGGTTTAGTCGAATACACCGCTAACCTTCTTTTTTTTTTTTTACATGTTTTTCAGCCTCTGTTTGAGCTTGTGTCTGTCGTAAATGCTCATTTCTTTTGTGTGTGCGTAGAGTGTGAATGGCGTCCCTGGTCAACTAATTAGACGTTTGCTTTAGATTATATTTCAAGGAGCATTGTTTCAGCTTACCTTGTCTGGTGTGGGTTTGTTGTGTATTTTTTTTAAGGGCTGACCTATTGGCGTAGGTTAAGTGATTTGACTTTTTGGGTGTTTGAAAAACGGTGGGTTTTTTTTTCTAAGGACGATTTCCAGCGGATTTTGAAACCACTGATTTGATATATATGTTTTGTATCTTCAAAATTATTCTTTCAAATCGCCAAAGCCAATCTTCAACCTCTTTCGTGGATTTTCTATACACCGTGTGTCGTAACCTCCTTTAAGAGGCGTTAAGGCTTCTAACGCTTTGAACAGGGTCAAAATATGTTTCAATTTCAAGGATTCCACTACGGTAAATACCATTGTTATTCCATGATTTAATTTGTGTTTCTATTGTTACAACGCCAAAAAGTTAAAACGTTAATTCTTATAATTATGACAAGGCTACCGTGTCAACATGTCGCAAATGGTTTTTTTTAGTCTGGATTTTTTTGGTACGGGTTATTAGTGTGCACTAGAGCATAACTCTACACCGTTACTAATACTTGAACGGTAGGGTTGATTGGCGCCACTCTATGGCCCTGCGCAGTGCCATGACTTGACTGGTGTTAAACCATTTGTGCTTAATAATATGTAATAATAGTATAGCTAATACGTTATAGCGGCGATATACGCCTAAGATATAGGGCCGTTGACAGCAAAACTGCTGCGTAAGCCAACCGCTTGTAAGTACAGTGCTGTAAGGCGTCTCCTTGTGCCGAGAGCGCTATTCTGCAGTGTGCTATGTTTTGTGAATGCATAATGTAATATTATTTAGAATGACACTGCTTACTACGCTAGAATTGTTACAGAAGGGCTCCCACCGCCTGTAAGAGATTGGCGACGCCACGAAGACCTCGTCCGTTGGGTGTTTATAGAAGGATGGGTCCCTGTCATATTTATGTTTGTCTGTATGTCCCTGATTGGCTGTCTAACTACATAATATGCGTCTGTCTATTTATCTCACCACCCCCCTCTCCCTTTCATCGGCTTTTTTCTTTCTTAATTCATATCTGTCTGTCGGTGTGTGTAACACTCTCTCTCTCTCTCTCTCTCTCTCTCTCTCTCTCTCTCTCTCTCTCTCTCTCTCTCTCTCTCTCTCTCTCTCTCTCTCTCTCTCTCTCTCTCTCTCTCTCGGGCGGTAGTTGGGAGCTTCTGGTAGATCCTACTTCTTTCTTTCCTTCTTGCTGTTTCCTCTTAATTCGCACTGAGATCATTGCAACGGTAGACGGAGTAAATTTCAATGAAACAAAAATCTTCTTTTTCTTCTTCGTATTCGTCTTCTTTTTCTTCTTTGTATTCGTCTTCTTTTTCTTCTTCTTTTTCTTCTTCTTTTTCTTCTTCTTTTTTTCTTCTTCTTTTTCTTCTTTCTTTTTTCTTCTTCTTTTTTTCTTCTTCTTCTTCTTCTTCTTCTTCTTCTTCTTCTTCTTCTTCTTCTTCTCTTCTGTTCTCCGTCATGTTCTGTTTTGAAGGAGAGTGAAAGAGAGTAATTTGTAATTATGTGTGTGTTTCTCAAGATGGAAAAAAAAAGAAACTGGAAATCTTGTCATTTCAATTTCCATATATTTTCACGTACACTATTGTTTTCTTTGATTCCTTCTTTTGAATAAAATCTAACATTCAAAACCCAGTAGCTACTAAATATGCCTGGTGTAATTGTAATGATGTGACCCAAGATTTGTATATTTTATTATTTGTTTCAGTTACCATGGGTCAGACTCTTTCTGAACCAGTCACCACCAAGTTTTCATCCAAGGATGGGAATTCATTTGTCAAAGTGGGTTCCTCTTGCATGCAAGGATGGAGAATTAGTATCCTTGATCTCAGAATTGAATTGTTGTTGTTATTGTATTATTCTTGATCCATGATATATTCATATCTATTTGTTTGTTTGTTTTTCTGTCTGTCTGTCTGTCTGTCTGTCTCTCTCTCTCTCTCTCTCTCTCTCTCTCTCTCTCTCTCTCTCTCTCTCTCTCTCTCTCTCTCTCTCTATATGTATATATATATATATATATATATATATATATATATATATATATATATATATATATATATATATATATATATATATATATATATATATATATATATATATATATATATATATATATATATATATATATATATATGTTTTTCTATGTTACTGCTGTCTTGGCAGTAGCAAGACTGCCTGATCAACTTGATGTCACCATGAAGACCTTTCTCATGAATGTAATTTCTGACCTTGTTTACTCTATAATTTGAATTTGACACCTTTCCTATAAACTTGTAATCGAGCTCTTCATTTGATTTAATCGTTTTTGTTTATCTGGAGAATAAATTTGAAAGATGCAAACTTTGTGAAGCAACAGTTTAGTTTGTATTCTTTTGGATGACTTTTGAATTTTCCATGAAAGGCCTTAACCGTTTCCAGACATGGAAGATGCTCACAGTCATTTGCTAAGCCTGCCAGGGGACAAAGATGCCTGCTTCTTTGGCGTCTTTGATGGCCATGGGGGTAAGCAGCAGTCCATCCATATCAGTAATCTCTATTGTGTCTTGTTGTCTAAGGAATGGTTAGTAGAAGAGCTTACCTTCAGTACTGTATTTGTCTCTTTTCTTTTTCTCGTTTTTGTTTGTTTTTTAAGATATTACTGGAGATGTTCTCTATACTTACAGCAGCAGGGAAATGAAAGATGTCTACTTGAGAAGATGTGATTACATCCATGCAACAAGTTGTTGCAACAAATTGTTGTAGTTAAAATGAAATAGACAGAAATGTTGCGTTTTGACCTTTGCTGTGGGTAAATTGGGCTATGGTCATTTAAGCACCTAAGACTCTTGAAATGGAGACCATCATGTTTACTTTAGGCCTGCAACTTAATTCCCTTGCTATCAGTTGACATTGTGGTGTCAGTGGCCGAGTGGTTAGTTTGTCAGACTTGGAATTTGTCCGGGTTCAAATCCTAGCAAAGCTGGGATCAGCGTTGTGTTCCTTGGGAAAGACACTTAACACATAATTTCCTTTCTTGACCCAGATGCAAATAGGTACAAGCACTAGCTTAGGAGTAAAACCTACGTCAGACTAGCGTCCAGTCCAGGAGATGAGGGGGCTTGGTAGTCCAGAAAAAAAGGTGTTGGCCTCTCAACCCAAAGGCCGTGGGTTTGAGCCCCGCCAACAGTTGAAAAATGTTTCTCAAGTTTATTTTAGTAATATCAACCCCCTGCTCCAGGTAGGTTGATCAACACTTAGTCCCATCAGAGATGGATGATAAAAAGGGATACCCCATCAGATCACAACACTCTATGCAAGTTAAAGATCCCTTGGCTGTTTACAAGGCAAAAATAAAAACCCTGAGATCACCTTAGTTGTGGATTTGGGTTAATGAAACCAGGAATATTATCACTTGTTTCACTTCAGGCGTTAGAAACTGGGATATGTTCTGGCTTTATGGACCGTAATGGCCCTGAAGGAACTTTACTTTTACTCTCTTTTTTTTTATCCATTGACAGTAAATGAAATTCTTCTGTGCATTTTAATAGTAATAGAATTTCAGGTGAATGATTAGATGTACATATTTTGACAATCAGACAGACATTGCTTTTGAAGATTTCCTGCCATTTTTTGTTTTGTTTTTCCTTTTGCTCTTTTTCATAATTTGACAGAACTATTTTAGTAAACTTGTACCTATCTTTTATTGTCTTTACCTCTCAACCTCTCTCATCCCTCCCTTACAGGTGTCAAAGTTGCCCAGTATGCAGGAAATTACTTACACAAGAAAATAGTGTCACAATCTGCTTACAGTAAGTTGAACAACCATGAAGTCCGTCTTGAAAGTGAAACAATCAATTAGATATCTAGATTAATTCGTATAAGAAGTCTGTATGTATCAGCATACTTGTCTATGGACTATTTGTGTTTTTACGTACATGTATTTTCTCTCTGTATGTCTGCTCTTCTTGCCGTTTATCTATCTTGATTAATTTATCAAAGGATTTGAATTTTATTTCATAGCCTCAAATAAAACGGATGAAATTCATCAAACCCCCGTGAAAATTGAGATTCATTTCTATTGCCGGGCTTAGCACAACATCTTTTAAAAGACAGATGAAAAACTGGGAGGTTCTCTGTAAACATTTGTACCTTAAAGGTTTTTCAGCAGTAGGTTATCATGGTAAAATTCCATCAATTATTGCTGTCTTAAATGTGTAGTAGTAATAATAATAATAATACTGATAATTATAAATGTGTACTATAACTAGATTTAGTAAATGTAACTGAATTAATGCCAAGAAATTAATTATGTTTTTAGTTTCTATTAGTGTAAATGGATGAACAGCCAGCCAACTTGTAATAATATCGACAAACTACTGTTTTGACATGTTGTGCCAGTCTCTATGTATGTCTCCATTCTCAAAATTCTCCTGTTCGTTCCCTGACATGCTATTTTTTTGTGAATAAAAGTTTTTACCTCTGACTTAGATGAAATTGTAAACACTTTTAAGAAAATATTTTTTCTTCCTTTTCTTTTTTTTAACCTTCAAAATGCGCTTTGTCACAGAGAGAAGTACAGAGATGAATGATTGAGAAGGACTTTGAATGAAATGGCCTGCTGGGAGATAAATGATGAACAGTCGGTGAGCCTGCACTTGTGCAGGGATACGGCCTATTAATCCATCTTTATCCTTTACACACAATTGAGGTTAATCGCTGTCAACCAAATTGAAGATGCGTCCCCAACCAATGTGGTGTATGGGACGGAAGAAATTGTCATTGATTTGTTTGGTGCTTGTCAGGTAGCAATGGATGGCCAACCCCATTCAGGGCTGACCTGTCCCTAGTTAAATTGATAGACATTTATTGCATGATGGACAGGTTCGATAAGAATTAAAAGTTATCATGGTCATAGCCTTTCTTTGTGCGTTAATGTTTGCTGTATTCTTACTGCCACAGTCTGTCTACCAGAATTACTTTTGATCTCCCAAGGGGTGTGTTCTAAGACCGCTACTATTGTGTTATGATTTTAGCATAATTATCTTCATTATAGTTCATAATCAAATGGATGTATACAGTTTATATTCTGAAATTTCAGATAAAGGCAATATAAGTGATGCAATCAAAAATGGATTTCTTTCATTGGATGAAGACATGACAAGGGGTGAGTCTTTGGCCGTATTTTTGTCAACAAATAATTTTAAAAGCCCAATAATTATGTTCATGCTTTAATAAATAAATACATGTCTTGTTTTAAACCTTAATATGCGACAAGTGAAAAAGTCCATTGTAAAAAGAGTAGATTATGTTTTCATTTAAACAAAATGAAACATTTATAGATACGAATAAGTCTTTGTTGTGCCTTTGTCATTTTTTTACAAGTGGCAAACTCTAGAGAAACAGTCCACATGATACTTTTTTTTATGCATTGTTTCATTGCGTTATTTTGTCGAGTCTTAAGAACCTATCTTTTACTTTTCAGATGACCAGATGAAGGATGAATTAGCTGGAACGACTGCTAATATTGTATTGGTCAAACATGGGCGATTATATTGCGTAGGTGTTGCTATCATTTAGTCCTAAAATCGAGAACATGAAACCCCCCCCCCCCCCCCCCACCCCTTTTTTTTTGTTTTTGTTTACATTTTTTTTTTAAATTTAATATATTTTTTAGCAACTGCTTCAAATTGTGATTACAAAGAAAAAAACACTCCATCATGTCTCTGTAAGATGTGTCTTTATTTACTCTTTCTTTATCCTCTCACCATTCCCAACTGGAAAATCAACACAAGCAGTACAAGAAATGTAATGACACTGCCTTGATGTACTTTGAATTAGCAAGTTCCATTGGAAACGAGGCATAGAGAAACATCTATGATCAGGGCAGCTGATCCTCATCTAATGAAAAAAGATTTACATAGACCTCATATTATTTTAAAGAATAACCCCAAACCAACCCGTCAAACAAATAGTTTTCAACTTGTTTAAAAATAGCTTGCCCATGTATCTTCATTCACTTCTCTGTGTTTGATATAAATTTCTTTATCTGAAAGATATGCTATTCTTACACTATTACAGGGCAATGTAGGTGATTCAAGAGCAGTAGCCAGCGTGCAAGGGGAAGTGGAACAGTTGTCTTTCGATCACAAGCCCAGCAATGAAATTGAAACAAGGAGAATCATTGCAGCAGGGGGATGGGTGGAATTCAACCGTGTCAATGGTGAGGTTTCATATATTTTGTCTTTCTGTGTACTTCATCCATTTATTTTTTCTTACCCTTTTGATTGCTATCTCTTATCCCCAGTAGAATGGGTGAACTATAGATGAGATCTGTCTATTTTGCTACATGTCTGTCAATTTTTATTATGTACTAAGTGAAACACGATTTATCCAAATGTCTCAAAACGAAAAAAAGTAAAAATGATTTGTGTTACTTATTTTCATGATTTGTCAGATAAACAATTGTTATCTTAATTTATCACATACATGTTAAATAGTGATAATGACTTAAATCATCAAAGCTTAAATAACAAATATACCAACGATTTACAAACGCTCTGAAGTTATTTTACAAACCCTCTGAAGTTATTTTACAAACCCTCTGATGTTATTTTCGTTATCAAACCCATCATCATTAACCATTTTGCTGAATCAAAGATTACTTTCAATACTCAAAGAAAAGTCAATCTGACAACACTGCCTTTGCTCAATACAAAATTTAGATCTAGATCTAAAACCAGACTGAATGGCTTGGAGATGGGTAATGCCGTAAAATTTGAATAAATTAAAAAACGTTTACGCCTTATATTGAAACTTCTCAATATGTTTAGAACATGGTCTGCTTAGAAGAGTATTTTTTACATTATTGGATGGATTTTAAGCACCATATATGTTTTAGAATATTGGCGAAAAAAATAGGGCTCACTCATTTAGATATTACTATATTTTATCTTGTGGTAAATGTTTTCAGGAAACCTTGCCTTATCAAGAGCCCTAGGTGACTTTGTTTTCAAAAAGAACGACAAAAAGAGAGCAGAGGAACAAATTGTTACTGGTAAGCAAATAGACATTTTATCATTTACACCTTTGCCACTTTACTGATTTTCGTAGCTTGTTTCCTGCATTCTTTTTAGCTAAAGTCAAAGCTATTCAATGGATATTGTGTGTCCTCTTTTGTGGAGATTGCTTCATTTTTTACTTTGTCACCTCGATAGAAGCTCTGTCTGAAAACTAAGCTCCATTCTGGAAAAGGGAGCTATAATAAAAGGGGAAAACAATTTTGTTTAACAGGGCAATAGACATTGTTCAAATATTGTTGCGAATGCCTCTAGCCAAAACAATATAAATTTTGATGAGGCTTTATTCCACTCGATTTCTTAAATAAAAGGCAGAAGTATTCAATTTACTTCCTTTTCAACGAGAAATATTCTTTTCACTCTTTCTAGCCTACCCTGATGTCATCGAAAAACCAGTTACATCAGATCACGAGTTTGTCCTCTTGGCTTGTGACGGGATCTGGGATGTGTTGACCAACCAAGAAGTAGTTGAATTTGTGAGGAATAGAATTGCTATGCGGGTGGAACCAGATGTGGTATGTGATGTAATGTCTTTTACTTTGAAAATGTAATGGTAAAAATAAACAAAAATAGTATTTTATAAGTTGATACATATTATAGTAAGAAATTTTATTTCTTAAATACTATTGTAAGAGATAGTGTTTATTTGTGTAAGACATTTGAACATGTTCCAGGCATTTTTTTTACTCCTGTATTATGTTAGTAGTGATATTGTGGCTGATTAACAAATCTGGTCAATCATTTGGTCATAGATTTATGACTTAGTGCTGTATGTGCAACTTTGGGATTGACTGATATAATTTTTCGTTAAAAATTGCTAAAAAACCTTTTCTCTCACTTTTTCAAGCTTATATTATTTTTAACTAAAAAAACAAATAACAAAACCAAAACAGTATTTTCTTCTGTAACTTAAGGTTGTATTTCTTTTCACTCTGAACTTAGATATGCGAGGAATTGATGACCAGGTGTCTTGCCCCCGACTGTTGTGCTGGCGGTCTTGGATGTGACAATATGACTGTAGTTTTGGTATGTTTCCTCCATGGTGGCACCTATGATGACCTGGTTCGCAAATGCTCAAGACCAAGTCGGGCTGGTCCTGCTCCTCACCTTCCAGAGTATCACACAGGCTTGGAATTCAAGTAAATTGTTTTTCAATACAAGCGCTCGTTCAGGCACCTGAGAAGCTTGTGAAGAAAGGAATGTTGACAGAGTCATATATATATATATATATAGTTTGCAGTTTGCTTGTGTGTGCTGCCTGAAGAACTACATCATAGTGATTTGTAAATTTTGTCGAGTGGGTTCTACTTGCAGCTGACTGAATTGAGTGATCTAGTGGATTGTGTTGCCTGTTTCTTCATCATGTATTTTTGCATTTGCACAAATTGCTGAACTTTTCATTGGGGTGTTTGAGGATCGCGTGGTTATCAAAGCTAAGGAACATCTGCTTTTTTTAACTGATCGAAAATACTTGCCATGTCTCATTCATCCATGTGAGTGGATTAATCTAAAATAGGAGAGAACAAAAGGTAGTTAGAGCGTAACTGAATTTAAGTGATAAGTCCCTGATTCTATGTGTACACAATATCTTGGTTGTCACAGCTTAATTTGAAAACCTATTGCTAATTACACACAATATTTTACATTTTTATTTGACACAGAGAAAAGGAGGGGTGGGGTAAAGGGGGTGGGGAGATAACAAGATGTTTTTTTCAAGTCTTGCAGTTTCTTTAATTTATCAGAACTGACTCAAAGAATTGATAGACTAATGTAGGCTTTAGCAGTCTATTTAATATACTTGGAAATTCTCCTACCTACTTATGTTTTTAATCATTTTGTCTGATTGGTGTGCTTTTCAGTTATCTGTGTTTCCCTGTTTTACCCTCACAAAATTCATGCAAGTGATTCACAATGCAAGCTTGATTATGGATGATCTATATGGGGGTGAAAAAAACGCTAGACAGTTTCTACCTACTATTTCTTGGAGGCCTGGTCTTCATGATCTTGAATTGTCTTACTGTGTACTTAATTGGTTTAGTTGTGGTCACCTACATGTTATTTACTTTTGAGACATTTAAAAAAAAAAAAAAAGAAATTGTATTTTTGTTGTAAACTGTCATTATGTTTGCCTGTTTAATGTTGGTATTTTGTATCAAGTGTGAATTTTTTGTTTTGATAAAGTTGATTTTAAGAAACTCATAAGACTTAACTGCATCACCTTCCTCCCCTTTCCTTTCCTTTTTTCACTTATCTTTCATCTCGTTGTTTCCTCTTTATTCGCCCTGAGATCACCACAAAGGTGAACAGGGTAAATTTTAATGAAACAAACATGTTACTAGAAGAGACATATCTGTTTGTGTCTGCTCTGATAAAAAATTTGGCAGGCATTTTCTCGACAGTTTATATGATTTACATGGCTGAAAATCATCTCTCAAGTTTGACATGTGAAATCTTTTGAGTTCATATATTATATTGTAGATGACAAAAGAAAGAATGCCTGTGTGCAAGAGATGAACCACATCATAATGTAAAATATGTCACTATTGCCCCCTCACACCTTCATGGTCAATTATCATGTACTAGCTAGATTGCCTTATCAATGTTGTCTTGTGAATATGTTCATGTGTGGATCATTGAATATGTCAACCATTAAACTTACACATTGATAGTGTGCTTCAGCATCCAATGAGATCCAGCCTTGTTGATCAAGTCCGTTTTCAAACAGCGAAGACACAGAATTGTATATGTTGGCATGATTTAGGGCACTTTTATCTGAAATTCTTGCCATTCAAGGCACAAGTATATTTTATTACACAATTATCAATAATAAAAAAGTCATGCGTCATTGGCAATCGACTTGTGTTATAAACACACTAGATAAACAAATTCTATTTGTGTACTTTCACTCATGTGTTGAAAGTGTACAATAATGATAAGCTATGGCACTTTAACATCAAGGTCAGCTCGCAGATTCCATTTCTATGACACCCAACTCTCATTTCCACATTTGTTTACATTATGACTTTATGGATTCAAGAGTACATGTTTGAAATGGACAATTGAAATTGTGTTCTAAACGGTAAAAGACCATAAACTTAAATAAGTGACATTTGTTTTATTTTGTCTTGTTCTTGTTGGTAGACATTTACTACAATATAATTTATGCAAGTTAAAGCGCTCTTTCGTATCACAGTACCATGGGCTGCCGTAGATTTGTCATCGCCCAAGTGAGTTAGTGATACCTTTTGTTTTCTGTCTGGGATTACCTGTCATCTCATATTTACTCAGAATGTGACTTTAAACTTGCTATGTTGTTTTCGCATCACAGTGATCATTGTATTGCTAGATTCATTTAAAGGATGATTAAAGCTTTAATTATTTTCTTTTAATAGCATATCTAGGACTGCTTCAACTCATTTGTTATCACTCCTCCAAGTATGTGCAGAGGGGGAAACTTCCTTCATTCATGTAGATTTTTAGCAGTAATGCCATATCTGTCTGGTTTCCTTGAATGTCTTAAATGCATAATAAAGCATACACAATGTATACATTTCACTCACATTCCTTCATGGACATGTCACATGTAAATAATAATTATTGCGACTAGAAAAGGTCATTGCTTGTCTAGGTCATTTTTTGAATATATTTTTTAGTTTGCTTGTAAACCACCACATTTCATGATTAAAAAGGACTAAGATTTTAATTTATAATGCCTTAATTTGACTGATTAAGAATATGAAAATGGGATCTATTTTTTTCATTTTTATTGTCAAGAAAAATGATCAAGTCTAGTTACTTAAAAGCTGATTACCAATCAGTTTCATATGGTGCGACCTTATTTTTATATTTAGTGTAGCTCCGGTCATCCTATAGCAACAGAAACAGATAGCCTGTGCTGGATTAATGCATATTGGCATTCACTTACCACATACATGAGCAAGAAAAAGTAGAGAAAAGGAAAGCACTCTTAATCTAAATGTCGAGTAACCTGCAAAACTCCTCCCATATCTTTTAAGATGTAAGTCTCAGCCTCCATAGTGTGTAATTAATTGAAACCAGTCATTACATTGCATTGTAAGTGAAGTATAAAGATGGTAGTCAAGAATCAGATTAGGGATCTGTTCAATTGAAAATGATGATGTTTACTTCTGTACTTTTTGTTTGTGCCTGTAACATCTTTGTCTCACTCTTCCTGTCATATTTTCTATATTCCTAGACCTTTTATGTTGCTGGTACAGGCGTTGTAGAGAAATCATAGTGTTATGAGTTTGTAATCACGACGACACTGGTTCAAAACTCATGGCTGACCCAGATGTTTTTTATAACAACGTTGTACTCTCAGGAAAGGTACTTCACTCTGCTTTCCTCACTTGACTCAGGTGTGAATGAGTACCCAGCTATAGGTAGAGAAAGATCTGTCAAGAGTGTCAGTATGAAATGCCTCGCACGTCACTGCATGGTATGCTCCCAAGGGGGCTGAGGAGGACTGAATGAAATGGCCTGCGGGGGGATAAATGATGCACAGTTTGTGAACCTGCACTTGTGTAGGGACATGGCCTATAAATCCATCTTTATCTTTTTTAAGAATATGTTCATGTGATGATGGGGGCACTGCTGGTAGGTCCTTCTTTTTTCCTTTCCCTCTTTCACCTTGGTGTTTCCTCTTAATTCACCCTGAGATCACTGCAATGGGCAGGGTAAATTTTAATGAAACAAACATGCAGTGATAATGCATAGAAGTAATTTGTACATATAGTTTCATGGAAAAAGAAAACTTTTTTGTCTACTGCTTTCATATAGTGTGTTACATATAATTTTGCTAATTACTGTCTTTTGTTGCATTCTATGGTGTTTTCCTTCTTTTATTTTCTTTCTCAATTCTCAATAATTATGCTTCTTCTGAAAAAGCATTTCTATAACAGTATATTTCCATGTCAATGGGCTGGAGCAACTAGTGGGAGTTAAATGTAGAAACTATCACAAATGTCTCCTCAGGGCTGAGTATCACTCCTGTTTTTCCTTGGTGCATGGGAAAAACGGACCATGATTTATTCTTTCACAAGTGTAAAGAATATAATTGACGTACTGACTTAGGCACTTTTCGCATCTTGATCTTCAGAGCAGGATGCCTCAGCAATTTCTGCAATACGTTTAGTCAGGAAATTACAGTATTTTCGATCTTGTGCCAGTGATTTAAGATGATCAAGATCCTCTTTTGTTTTCAATGATAGGTCAGGGTGGAATCGAGAGAGTTCTTATATGTAATATAATAATATTTTAAGAATATAATTGCTGAACTTAAATAGATAGAAATGTTTGCAATGAGATTCATGGCGATGTATTTTCAATATTACTACTTGTTTTTTCTTCATTTAGTGACCTTTTATAGTCTGTATTGTTAGTCTACAGATGTTATTACGTTTATTGTCTACATTGATTAATGATAACAAAATTATCAAATTTACTCAAAAAATTCTTCATTTTGTCGGAGGAGTTATAACAAATCAATGTCATGTTCTACACTCTGATTACCCCAAGTAAACTTTGTGATCATCCCAAATTTTGTCAATAGATATTATTTCTGCTACAATTGAATTTCTTCTTTGTTCATTTTGTTCTTAAATATTCATGTTTTTTTCTTAAAGTGATCTTGCGTCTAAATCTTAGATGTATTTTCTCTTTGATTTGTTGATGAATTGCTCACTTTTTGAGCCTTTATTTATTGTTTAGTTTGTTTTCCTCCATAAACCTCTCAAAATACTAGCACTGAAAATATAATGTTCCCTAACAGTATTTTAGTGTCTAAAAGAGAAGAGCAAAATGTTTAAATCTTAAAAACACCTCCATCCTCTTTAATAATGCTGTATAATTTTTTTTCTTCAATTTGGTAAAGATTATTTTTTTATGAAGAGAATGAAGTTCAGTCCATTTTCCTTTTAGTGACATAGAAATATTTCTCTATCTATTCCAAATAAAAGTGAAATTATTAGGGATGGGAAGGGAAAGAATACTTTTAAGTGTTTTAGAAATTGTGTTTTTTAGGCTGATTTGCTTTTTACTTTTGTCATTCTCTTTGTTTACATATTACAGTAATGCTGAAAAGGCTTTCTCACATGTTTGCTAGAGCTATAAGAAGACGTTCTTAAAACTGTTTCTGCTGAGATTAGTTCTGCTTGATGATTTTTATCATTGTACTGCTTTTATTGGATGCCTCTCTCTTATAACTCTATCAGATTAAATGAGTTTTCCACCATTTCAATTCCCTATCTTCCATTCTCTTTCCCAGTCCCCGCCAACATACCCAGATATGTTTCCTCTGCTGAAAAGTGGCAATGTTCAATAGAAGCAACTTTTCTGAAATTCAGTACTTAAAATAGATACATTTATTTTTGATTGGATGTTCTTTTTTTTACCTTACAGATGTCTTTTACATGCATCTAAATTTATGCTTTCTCTTTTCTTTTTTTTTCGGCACTGAAGTTTGATTAATTTCAAAGTAGTATGTACCAACCCTAGTGTCCTTACAATCTCCATCTGTACCCATAGTCAGCTAATCATTCATATCTGATTATGGGAGGAATAAACAAATGTGTACCATATCAATGGGTTCAGACATATATCTGTATTGAAACTCTTTTTAAAAAAAGGCAAATTCACAACATGAACTGGTCAGTCACCATACCCTCTTGCCAAAGTGTAGGATTCTACAGCTTAAGAAGTCGTTGGTGCAAGTCCTATCCGTGCAAATAAAAAAAGTTATGGGCGTGGCTCATTTTTTCAATAATTACGTTTGTATCAAGATTTTACATATATTTGTTGTAAACAGATTTGTTCTATCGTGATAAAAGTAGGATCAAAGAGAAACTGAGAAAATCATCCATCCCCCATTTTTCTTTACTTGGATAGCGACTTGCACTGACGAACCTCTGTTGAGGTCTTCTTTCTTTCTTTATCACTTCCCATTCTACCTTCCGGTGTATGGATCTGCTGTACAAAATTTAGCCGTAAGAAAGGTCTTGTTTTGCTTTATACTCTTCCTCCTGAAATCTCACCCGTCCCTTCTGTTTTCCTGCGTACATTTCCTTTATTTAAACCTTGAATTTTACACTATTTGTTGGTATGAACTAGCTCATTTTTTTCTCTTGTTCTTGATTTTTTTAAAAGTAAAGAGCTTTTTATTTATGATTAACGTTGTTTGTTTTTAATCTCTGTATATATATTTTTTCATTTTTGTTAATCTTTAGAATTATATATTGTATGTAGTTTTGCACCACTTTACTGCTTTGTAATGAATCATCATCTGAGACCTGCATCTGTAATTTAAATTTTATTTTCATAAGCGGTGCGGTGCCATGGTAGATAAGTAACAGCATGTACCCCAGCATATGGATTGTAAATGAATTGTAAGTTTGAATGAGGGAAAAGTGCTGTAAATTGTTGATTACATTATACAATGGAATTGATCATATCTGTGTAACAATAATGCCACAAGCAATATTACTTACAGGTTTTTTGGGGTGGGTTGTTATTATTTTTATTGTTAGTATTGTTATGATAATGATGATGATTATTATTAGTATTAATATCATTATTATTATTGTCATCATTATTGTTTATGTTATTATATTATCGTTGTTATTATTATTATTATTATTATTATTATTATTATTATTATTATTATTATTATTGTTATTATTATTATTATATCTACAAACTTGTTATTTGTTCCCATTCTCACATTCTCCTTTGAATTCCCAGGATTTTCTTGTTACAATGTTGTCAATTGTTCCATTTTAATCTGTGTTGCATGAAATGTCTCATCCAATCTGTTGCTTGCTAGATTCTTCTGTTAAAAAATAAAATCCAATATAAGAGTTTGAGTGGAGAAAAGTAATTGTAGCCCTAATTGTTTTTTGTCTGTTAACACAAACTTTTGCTTGAGTTTCTAATTTGAAGTAGTTTTCAATGTATTTGAGGCATCAGACAAACTTATTATTGGAGGGTTTTTTTATGCCTTTTTTAAAAATGTATTTAACTTATGTGATTTGATTTGAATGGGGTTCATTGTTTTGGGGTTGCGTGGGGAGGTGTACCGTATGTTATTTTATCTTTCTTTTTGGTATTATATTTTTCTTTTTTTACATCAAGAGAATTAAAAGTGAAGTGATATATCCTAAGTTATGAGGGTAACCCATGGATTAATTTGTCAATTTTAGTTTGATCGTGTCTCTTTAAATTTTTTAAAATTTGGTTTTCATGTTCTGAGAATAAAAACAAAAGACAGCTGCTTGATTATGCATTGCTGATGTCTTTTAGTGACAATCTTTTACCAATCCCAAGATCACTGCTTATGGTTGATGTGATAATTGTCACTATTTTATCCATCCATTGAAATGAAAATCATCATAATTTCTCCTGAAAGTTGAATTGTCTGTAAAAAGTTGTCAAAATTTCTCTTTGAGAACTTTTTTTCCCCCATTCATTAATGTATTTATTTACTGCCTTGAACATTTATTTACTGGGAATGTTCTGTAGGCAGCTAACTCAAAGAATTGTTCATAGCAGACACTCCCAGCTCTCCCCACACCCGACTCTTTTGTTTTAATTATTTCAGGTGTTGAACAAATGGTATATAGCTGACACGGTGAGGAGATATTATATCCGTTTCTTCTCAAGTGGGTTGTTTTTTTTGCCCCCAGAGACAGAAACTGATGTCTTTTTCAGATGGTTATAATCTTACTTCTCTGTAGGCTTTATTATTCTCTAGATCAGTTTTTAAGCCCCCATCATAGTCTTGCTTAAAATGCATTTAAAATTAAGGCATCATCCAAACAGCTTAGACTTAAATGTAATAAATGCATTATGACTGGAAAATTGGAGAGTCAAAGAATTGAAATTGTGATGTTAAGTTGATCTTTACAATTCAACAAATTGGATTTGAGTTGCTTGTAAGAAATTATTATTGATTTGTAAATAATCTGTAAGGGATTCATTGTGAACAACACATATTATGTATGTGAAAATCAAATGATAATGGATATAATCTTTGCTCCATGCAATATTATGGATGCATTGTAAGATAGATGAATTAGTCATGTTGTTGAATTTTTTTCTTTACGCAGCTAGCTATAGATTAAACAGGAAAAGAATATATTGTAGCATCGAGCCAATTCTTTGTCACCATTCATATTTACTTTTAATTCATCTTTTTGATAATACTGCTAATTTATTTTAGAGACGTGTGTTAGTGAAAGTGTTTCTGCTTTGGTAAACACATGTAAATCACAGTGGCTTTCATCTTTCTTAATAAGCTCATTCAATGAATATCCTTAAGAGAGTTTACTTTTCATACCATCTTTAGAAACTTCAGTCTTGTCTGAACTTTTAAAAAATGAAGTTGAATCTTAATATCAAAGCTGTGAGTATAAGCTTCAGATACATTAATTAAAGTGCACTTTTCTTTGTTTTGTGTGTATGTAAATCAATCATGTCGTCATAGGCTCAAACATTCCTTATGTGTACAAAATAAAGTAGGAAGTAAAAATAAGACACTCTCATCGCCACGGTTTCATTTTCTACAATGGACAAGGCAATGCATCATGTAAATTGTGACCAAAAACGTAGGAAACAAACACAAATCATAATGCTTTCAAATCAAACCACGCCATTAGTCACAAGGGAATGTTGTGACAGGAAAAAAAATATATATAGCTATGCCACACTGTGTCTATTTAATGTTTTTAATATATAAATGATGATGTAGGCATGTACAGATTTTTTTGCTTGCGCATTGAATGTTCCTGGCTTTCATACCTCAAAAGAACCTTTTTTTATTCGCCTCCTAAAAATAGGAGCATCTTTTAGCTCAGTTGATTTTTTTGCCCAGCCACAGTTGTATAAATGAATACTGCTTTAAATAAGAAAGCCAATGGAAACGATTCACAAACATTTTCTGACTTAGAAAACGGAAGACCTTACAATTTTGTATGCATCTCGTATCATAGCAACTTGCTTGGCTTAACAAAGTACTGATTTAACAAATCTTTGTGAACTTGGTCCAATGTTGCATAGGCTTTTTATTTCATCCTCACAACTTCACTACGGAGAAGCTTTGATTCCCTCAACCTCCCCCCACACCCCCGTGTCTATTTTTTTCCTTTTATCTTATTTAGTCATCTTATTTCTTATTTTCTAGTTCAAAGTTGTTGGTTTTTTCCACAGGGGAAAGGAGATGACAAGAATAGATCTAGATAGTCTACTAAGCTTGTCATATTTTAAAATGCGGAGGTGGTATTTTTGTGTGGGACAAAAACTCAAATGCAATGGAATTTATAATTTGTAATATGCATCTGAGAATAAGACAAAAGGCTTGATGAAGAGTGTAAATCTTATTTTAACCCTTTGTTGAATCAAGAAAAGAAAACAACAATTTTCTGTTCTTTCCTTTTACATGTACTATTTAGTGATAATGATAATATGATCATATGGTGATACATGTATAAACTTATGAGTGAACTTCCAAAGTCTTCATTTTACTCATACAGTAGTGACCGCCTAAATGCCCAGAGTTTGGGAAACAGAGAAAACGGGCACTTAGGCGAAAGTAGGTCATGGGCAATGATTTGAGGGTGGGGGGAGAGGGTGTGATCACCAAGGGAGCTCATCGAGTATGGTGCAGAAATTCAACATTTACGAAAAATTTAATGCGAGAAATATAGGGACACCTGGAAACCATTTAGCTCTTAGCACTGAGGTGGTGAGCGGGCAGGCAGGTTGATCATCGCTCGCCACAAAGATCCGAAGGCACAATGGATAGGGCTAATGCGAGACAAGGGAGCTATGAAACTGTTCACACCTTGTCCCTCGATTATGATACGTGCCCAGTCTTTTTAAAAACGCCAGGTGATTGAAACTGTTCACACCTTGTCCCTCGATTATGATACGTGCCCAGTCTTTTAAAAACGCCAGGTGATTGCATACAACTTAAGACATCAAGAAAGAGCCGTGGGCGGAATTCAAAGGACTTCAATTCTAAATTCCCAGTGACAAACCAGTGATCCAATGGAACAAAGGCTGTGCTGTACAGTGGGTGGAGTTAGACTGATCATCTTTTATTACATTACAACGGATAGGTAATGAAGGGTGGTTATAACGAATGGCACATTGTTGGTGGACATAAGCCCTGTTAGCAAGGGGATTACAGGTAAGATATAAAAACAATTTTTTAATCAATTAGAGACGTTATATAGCTTGATAATTTGGAGAAAATGATACCTGCAGTTGCCATTGAGACCGAACAATATGGCGGACATTTAGGCGATAATTTTTATTTTGAATCGGGCATTTAAAGGGGCAATTTATATAGAAAAAAATCGGTTTCGTTGAGATTGTGGGCATTTGGGTAAACAGGCATTTAGGCAGCCACTACTGTAATTGTTTTTGGATACCTTTTTCTTTTTTCTTTTATTTTTGTCTTTCGTTTTCATTTTTACAAATTTCATTCCTTTTTTTGATTGATGTTTGTGTAAATTAGTCCTATTGGGAAAATATTAACTTGTGATTTTGTTTACAATCATATTTATTCATACATTCATTGATGCATTTATCGTAAGTTTTGTCTTCCATCAAACAGATTGTATAATTAAAATGTCTGACTTTCATTTTCATTGTTTACTTTTTGTTGTCTTTTTGTAAATTGTTCATGTTTCAATTCAATTCTTTCTTTGTCCAAAATGAAAAATATACTTTATTGTCAGTCTGTGAAGTATTTGAGCAGCACCATTTTGTACTGCCTGTTTTCAGTAGTAATGACATAAATAGTCAAACTATTCTCCTCCCCTCCCCCTACCCCCTACCCATCCCTCATGTGAGTTGATATCCCAATAAAATTGTTAAGTGAAATATTTATTTTATATCTTTTATTATCCTATTTAAAGAAAACAAAGAAAAAATTCTCCCTGTGGCAATGTTTTTCGTCACACTCTTTATGATATGTTTATATATCATGAGAAATCACCAAAGTGTGCGGTTTTCTCATCACATCCCATTGTAATTGAATGCTTAACATTATGAGCATCAGCAGTTAGAATGCTGTAGTACTTGTTGTAGGAATACTATCTAGTGTATGATGCTTGTCACCTACCATCA